>VWPU01015918.1:0-105390 GCA_013398955.1 Callaeas wilsoni | reverse complement strand
AACCAAAGTTTTTGCCATTCTGACTTGAGCACTCTCTGGCCAACACACCATTCCTGGACACAGCATACTTGAGAGCTGGAGGTTCACATTCCCAGTCCAGTGATGCACGTGGGCTTCAGCATTTACTTCTTTACCCAGCCTCTCCAATATCCACACTAAATAAAAGCTACATCCCCTTAACGGAGGCGGTCTCTGCTAGGCACAGCTGCCCTGCTATTACGATTTCAAATAACAATGGCAATTGAAGTCCATCACTTCCAATTACTCATAACACATTTAACCACTGCAGACCGAAAGAAAAGATCAATATCTGATTTTCCAACTATTTCAACATACTGGATTATCATCTTCTGTAGCAGATTTCACCTCAAAAATATCTGAGGTATTCCAAAGTACAAAGCACCACTTCATTCCCAACTACTTGGCCAAAAAAAAACCTGGAATGACAGTTTTAAGCAACTTGCCTCTCCAACCTAGCGATGCAACACTGTGGTACTTACTGGATAGGGAGGAGTTTGGTTAGCCATTATACCTTTAGAATCATACCACCTTAAAAATATTTGAGTTGATTAGCTTACTCTTAATTCAAATGTTATATTATCCAAGAAAAGACTTTTTACCTGTGAGGGAATTTCTGTTACATTTCATGTCTTTTTGAATCTTTACACTTTTGTCATATTTGCACACAGCATGCAATCGTTTTTCTTACTAAATGCCTGAAAATCTTTTTTTTTGTTGTTTCTTCTTTTAAGAGCTTGCACCTCTCCAGATGTTCAAAGAGGGTTTCACAGGACTACTGCTGGAGATGGAAGCAATCCGTTCCTGAGCTTAGAAGATCAAACTATTCTGTAATTCAACTGCTGAGCATCATTTGTCATACATGTCGGACGATTCTGGCCATTCATTCATTGCTGAATTCTTCACATCACTTGTGTGAGGTGAAGCAAACCATCTGCAAATGTCAAACACACTTCTTTTCCTGGACTACTTCTCCTTTTCCTATTCATCCTCTCTTTTCACCTCTGCAGTCTCCTGCTTTCTTTTCTTTCTGTGTGCACATAAAGGACATCCTACATCCACCCACAAGTAAAAGAACAACTGAGCTAAGTTATTGGGGAAAAAGAGCTAACAGATGAGCAGACGGTGTGTGAAGATGTTTCAGATCACTTGTAAGTGAAAACAAGGCAGTAAAATATTCTGCAGATTTCCCTGGTGGACTTTACTCTGTAGTCTGTCAGGGTAAAATGATCTCCTAAAACAGAAGGGGAACAAGGACTGAAAGTAAAGGGGAGTGCAAAGTTTCTCTTTCCCCCTCCTGCCTTGGAAAATTAATCAGGCTTTTGAAAATTTCCCGTGTACGGTTTCCCCTTTTTTCTTATCCTTAATTCTTTACCAAAGAGCAACCAACCTTGTATACGAGAGAAAACAGACTACTACTGCTGAATTACCCATACAGAAGAACATATTTAGCATAACCCTAAATTTATCATTATTAGGAACATATATAAGCCCATACTTAGAAACTAAGTTTCTATTTTGGACCTTCCTGAGAACAGAAGGCACTGCTAATTTTAAAACAAACAGAAATAAGAACAAGCTCAAAATTACGCTGCACCTTTAAAAAGAATAATTTCAGTATAAGACTGTGATCTACAGAGTGCAACAATTTTGCTTCTTCAAGTAATTTTTAAAGGAATTATTTTTCACATGCTTTTTTACACAGGCTCCATCTTGACTAAAAGGAAGGCAACAAACATCAAAGGCTAAATTGTTCATGAGACTGCCTGAAGAAAAATGTTCTTTCAGGTCAGGATGAAGGGCAGTAACATTCACCTCAGCCTCAGCAATTAAGAAAATTGTTTCCATCTCTACAGGCATCAGTCTCTTGAAAACTGAAGGAACAATGTATTCAACACAAACATGAATGAAATGTTGACCAGACAGAAAAAAAAAGACTAAAAATATACTTGGATAACAAAAGACTCTTTTGGAGGGGGAAAAAATGAGTAGCTAGGCAATCCATTAAAATTATTTCCCTGGCTTCCATTCAGATGCTGTCCAAGCACAGCTTCATTGTTTGGCATGTCTCTTGCATCTCCTCACGTCACCTTCATTCTCTCACTCAGATAACCTCAGATAAAAATAAACAGAGCCCTATTCTAGGATTCAGCAATATTAAACCAGTAGCCAGCAGCAAAAACTGAGGCTCTCTTGATTCAGAAGGAATTTTTAAAGCCCTTGTGAACTACAGAGCGCAGGGAGGGTGGAAGCTTTCATCAAACTGAGGCATAGGACTCTGTCAGGTTCACTTACAAAGCAGGAAGTGTTTGTTATCCATGCTGAGAGGGACATCCAGTTACTGCATCTGCACATTCCCACAGGAAGGTAGTGCAGCTGAGAGAAGGGAATGCTGAATCTGACATCCATTTCATCAGCCTAATAAATTTTAGATTAATTACAGAAAATTATTTCCCACTTCACTCCCACATCAACGCGGCTTTTTTTTGCTTCTCAAGCCTCTTCAAGGCACAATATTGGTACCCTTCAGTCACCTGCCACTAAAACACTGCCTGCACAGAACAGAACTGCTCACAGACCTAACTGTTCTGCAGAATATATATGAGTGTGTGTGTATATATATATTTATATATGGAAAGAAAAAAATATTTATCGAGGTGAAATTGCAGAAAGTGATTTTGGTTGATGAACACACCCCCCCAGCACCCTCTCAAAGTAGCAGAAAATTGCACCATCAAGCAAACGGGGATATCATCATTATTATTATGGTTATTATCATTACTTTTGAAGAAAATGCTGACATTTTATGGTTATAAATCAGGAATACCCAGCTCACTGCCCAGTGAGCACAAATTATAAGTCCTGCTGATGACTGGTCTTTTCAGCCCACCCTTCTGGCACCCCTTGTGTGCTCCTCTCCACTCCTCCACTGTGCAGCACACATCTTTTCCAGTCCTCTTCCGCTGCTCACGACTGCCGCCTCATTGTCACAGACAAAAGGCTCCTGTCCCTCTGCAGAGCACGGAAGGGGACATACCCTGCCCTGCTGCTGTGTTGCTGCCTCGCCTCTGCAAATCATCCTGGATTATCACCACTGAGCAACAGAGACACTGAGCTGCAGCCAGACATCAGCAGCCCTTCCATTTTCAGCATAGGTCTGTCTCGTTAGGCAGTATGCCTAAACTAGTAGCAAAACTAAAAGCAAAATAGGAAGGATGAGTTTGATAAGGGAGGCCTTATCAGCCTTTGTTGCCGTCAAACCCACCAGAAATGGGGGAAGGGAGGCACTTTTAAAGGCAATGCTTTTCCACACTGCAGTATCCAGGAGCCAGACTCCGCTGAGCACACACACAATAGACACAGTTGCCGTAGCAACAGCATCACAGGGAAATTTTTCAGCAAAGCTTCTCGCTTTTCACCAAGGTTGCTTTCAGATTACCACCTAGCACAGGGATTTGTATGGATCAGACAACATCTTGCATCTGTGTGGAGCATGCCTGCATGAAAAGATGCGACGGCCACGGCACAGGGAAGAATAAGGCAGTCCATAAGTAAAGCAGGGAACTGGGCTCTCAAACCACCCAGCACACCATCTGACAGCAACAGCTTGCAAGCCAATATATTGTCACCTCACGACAGACTAGAAGTGTGATCTGTTGGAATCAAATGCGCTTTCATCTTTTGTTTTGTTTTCTTTAAAATTACTAGATTTCAGTAAAGATTTACAGCACGTTTCTGCAACAAGGGACTTCAGTTTCTAATACCTCAAAAAAAAATTCCCAAGATGAAGAACAAAAATAAAACCAGGGATCATCTAAGCTGCTTGTTTTTACACATACTTTTATCATTCCACTAATGCTGTTAAAAGGCAGTGAAAGTATACGGTGCAGCATGTGTCTTGAGAAAAAAACTGGTCACAGAAAAGAGCACTTGAATGATCTGCAAGCTTAAACTACACCAGTGAGTTATTTACCTTGTTTCATTTGGTCCTCCTAGTTTCTCAGATAAACAAAAACACATCAATCTTTTCCCCCTGGAATGCAAGATCTACTTTTTTTTACTCAAGACATTTAAACTGTGATCAATTTTCACTCCTCAAAAAATAAAGAATAAGGACTTGTTCAAAACATAAATACCACTTGAGGAAACACTTCTTCATCAGCTCTTTCTGCTTAAAGGAGTTTTAAACTTTGGCATTTTCAAGTTTTTGGCATGCAATCTCTTGAGTGGAAAGCTGAAAAACTAACCCCCCACATAAGCAAAGGGCACAACAGAACTGCTTTGTAACTTGCTCACAGGATACAAACATCCAAAAAGACTGGAAGCTGGCAAAGAATCAAAACCAATCAAATTAAATAGGACTGTTCCTGCATTTATGTCTTGCTATCTATAAAGATAACAGTGTGTTCCTGAAATACATCTTTATGACAAACAATAGGTAATTTCAGCATCAATTGTGTATATATAGTTCCAAGCAAATGGCTGTCACACCATACCAGAGAGCTTCATTAGAGAACAGTGCTTCAGGCTCCTCTAGAAGACAGGCAGTTCAGAAACTGTCTGCTACAAGAGCTGCAGAGACACAATTATACACCCAAGTCTTGACAGTTTGGGGAAAAGAATCACATTAGCTCTGATGAGTTTTAGAAAACCTTCAAATTTCTTGGCCCTCTGTTAATAAAGAACACTGCAGCACAATAGATATTAACTTTACCTCTGGAAGAACAGGCAAGCCCAAGACAAAAGAAGCTACTGCAACAAATTAAACAGGAACAAGCTGAGTCCTCCACCCTATAAAGTCATGACTGGGTAGCCTAAGTAAGATGCCATCACATAAAAAAAACTTATTCCTGTTGCAGGAATAATTTGAGTAACGTCTCCAGCTTGAATTAAGAAAATATGACTATTTAATTTCAATTGTCCTTGTGCTCTTAAAAACTTCACACATACAGCAGCATGGTAGAACCATGTGTCAGAAGCAGTGCTAGAAAGGGACACACAAAATCACAGGCACCAAATTATGAATTACTGTGGAAAACCTACCCCTTACAATGGAAGGCATCTTCAATGAATAAAACTAGAAGGAAACAAAGCAAAAACTGTGTAGGCAGAAGCTAACTTTTAGCAGGATGGGAGAAGGGGAAGAAGGCACCCTTTTGCTATGTACATTCGGGAGCATGAGAAAAATGTAGGTGAAATTTGTGGGAAAAGTCAGAAAAATCATCCTTCATCACTAACACATCTGCACAAGAAAATCCATTTGAAAGGACTTCCAATTAGAAGAACAGGAATAGCCTTACCTAATTTCAAATACAGTAGAATATTAACAGTAAATGCAAAATCCTGAAACCAGAGATTTGCATATTAAGTTACCTACTGCATTTAAATCTGGGTATATTAGACATTCTCTTCATCTGAAAGAAGAGAACAAGTAGCTTGATTCCCCTTCTCCCCACTGAACTTCTGACCAAGGTTTAGGGCTGTCAGGAAGTCCTTTGCCTCTACCCTAAATAAGATAATGTTCCTCATCACTCAAACACACATCCTAAAAGCAAAATACAAGGAAGAGAAATGTTAGCTTGTAACAGAAGTCTGCCACTCCTACTCACATATTTATAGCACCAGGGTTGAGCATAAGGGTTGTAGAATTTAAAATAACAATAAGGATATTAAGGACTCTGAAGACAAGGAATCATATGTGGTGGCACACGAGGCACAAGGAAAAATGCAGTCTAACAGTGCAACTATCCCACTGGGAAAGCCATCTACAGGTTAATAAAGCATTCAAGGGAAATGATGAACAAGTGCTGATGATACAGCTTAGAACAGCAGTTTTGAAGAGCTCCCATCCAAAACCAGAGGAGAAAGGGTTGCACATTAGTTATGGGAGAAATTCCAAGTCCATGGGGCCTGAAATTAGGAATTACATTAGAATTTGTAATTGGCCATACAACTTTCCAAAGAGACTGTTTTGGTTGCAAGGTCAGAAACACCAAGGACAGAACACCTAAAGCACTGGGAACATCATCATCTCCATTAGTAACTAAAGTTAAATTATTTTAAGATATTCTTGGCCAACACGGTGTTGTGATAAGCATTCTTATGACAAGTTCCCACTGAGAGGAAGGGTTTGCATCTCTGAGCTCAAACTATGAAAAGCTTCTTTAGGAAATTATTGGTTTTAATACAAATTTTTCAAGTTTTTGGTTGGTGGTCATTAAGAAAACAGCTAGCAATTTTTTTTAAAGATGTAAAAGTAAGTACATCTTGTGAAACACCCCATCTTTTACTACAATAAGAAAAGCAAGAGAGAAATTTGCTTAATCCAGCTTGCAAGAACAATTGCAAACTAAAAGCCAATTATGAACTCAGAAAAGCCAGAGAAATAGGTCAGCCTCTCTCCTTACAGGTGACATGCAGCTGACAGGACTGAACCGGATGAACACACTGTTCACCTCCATGGCAAGCCTGAAGAGGTTAATTAAAAAAAAAAGCCACAAAAATCCCTCCGTCTCCTCAAAAGATTCAGAGTTCTGAAGAACCCCTCTACAGGCCTGTCTGTAGTATTGTCAAAGGATTTAGTCATTCCACAGGGAGAGCCAAAGATTTTATAATTTTTTAAAATGAGATCTGATTAAAATTTAACACAGTTAAATAACATATCTAGGAGTTTAAATATCCTACTTCTAAAAATGATGGTAAGTGGAAATTGCAAGACAAGCAGGATCTTTGAAAATCAGCTGCTTTACGTGTCTAGAACAGCAGAGTATGACTTAAACCAGAGCTTCAAAAACTTTGGACTACTTCCCGTTCATTCCTATCCAGACTGCCACAACACACTGCACAAGCTGATGAAGTTTGGGTGCCCTTCATTATAACAGTCCTATTTTAAAACAAAATTTCTGTTCAAAAGAGTTTGACCCCAAAGAGTTACACCCCAGAGTGCTTTGCAGCCCTCCAGAAGGATCTTGACAAGCTGGAGAGACGGGAACAGCAGAATCGTCTGAAATTCAACAGAGTGCAAGGTCCTGCACCTGGGGAGGAATGACCCCATGGAATAACCCCATGGAATAACCAGCACAGGCTGGGGGCTGACCTGCTGGGAAGCAGCTCTGCAGAGAAGGACATGGGGGTCCTGGCGGGCAACAAGCTGTCCATGACCCATCAGTGTGTCCTTGTGGACAAGAAGGCTGACGGTGTCCTGGGGAGCATTAGGAAGAGCATTGCCAGCAGGTTGAGGGAGGTGATCCTGTCCCTCTGCTCAGCCCTGGTGAGGCCTCACCTGCAGTGCTGTGTCCAGTTCTGGGCTCCTCAGTTCAAGAGATTTGGAGCTCCTGAAGTGGGTCCAGCAGTTGGAGGGCTGTGAAGATGATTAAGGAACTGAGGCATTTCTCTCGTAAGGAAAGGCTGAGAGAGCTGGGCCTGTTCAGTCACAGGAAGAGAAGATTGAGAGGGTGGCCCACCAATGTCTGTCAGTACCCGAAAGGAGGGTGTCAGGAGAATGGAACCAGGCTCTGCTTGGTGGTGCCAAGCAATAGGACAAGAAGCAATGGGCACAAACTGATGCACAGGAGGTTTATGCTGAATATGAGGAAGAACTTCTTTACTGTGCAGGTGATTAACTACTGGAACAGATTGCCCAGAGAGGTTGTAAAGTCTCCTTCCCTGGAGATATTCAAAAGCCATCTGGACAATCCTGACTAATGTGCCTGAACAGGGAGGTTGGACTAGATGACCTCCAGTGGTCCTTTCCAACCCGAACCATACTATGATTCTGTGACCAAGCTAGTACTCATATTCAGGAAAATACTGCTCAGGAGAAAATCTGCTTCACAGGTGACACAACTGCAAGCCTAGAACAAGGCAGCACAAGCAGCCAATGTCCAGAAAGTGAGCAAAAACCATGTACAGTTTCACCTTCTTTGTTATCACATTAATTCCATATCCATATCCATATTAAAAGCAAGATAAAAGAACAACTAAGAAGAAAAGCCTTGATAGCTTAGCAAGACCTTTACTTGGTATTTAAACATAAATAGCACATAAGGCACTACATGATCTTGTCCACACATCACGTGGTACATGCTGTAAATTGTCTTTTTAGGAACTGAAGTCATCTCCTTTCAGAGTGAAAGCCAGGGAATGCTGTCATTGCTACTCTTGGCACACGTTTGCTTACCCCTATATATTTATGCTCCCTGTGTCAAGGTTTGTGAGCTGCAACAGCTTACAGAACTATACAAATGCAGAATGGAAAGGTTAGAAAAATCTGCTTAATGCAATATGTGAAGGCAGGGCAGAACATGAACCATGAGATGGTCAATGGATTCCCAGAGCAGCTGATTCTGAAAAGCAGCAGTGACACGGAGCACTGTCCATTTCAGTAACCTACACTGGGAAATTCACAGGATTTATCTGCAATACTCATAGTAGGGAAGAAAGTTCTTTTTTGTTTTGATTACTCTGCTGAATTATCACAGTAAAGCTGCTCTCGGGCTTAAGCATAAAACTAATGCTGCTAGCATCCATGAATTTTAATATATTCAGTTCCCTAAACTCTCTACGCTACTACAGCAACTGAAGGTGTCTCAGTCTGAGGCATTTATTCTCCTGTCTTTGAAATGCTATTAATGTTATCATTCATTTATTACACAGTCTGGAAATTATGGCACTGAGGATGTCTCTTCTTTTGAGCATCCAAGTTGCTTACAAACCAAAGCCTTGTTTTCAAAGGCACTTTCTCGGTATCATTCTATGTGCATCACAAAATGAAACAGAGGACTCTTCAGTGGCCTGAGCGCTCCACACAACTGATGTCCCTACAGTCACGAGGAGGAAGAGTTACTGGCAGAACAGTCATCTGCCCTGTCCGTGCTGTACCGGTGTGGATGTTCTGTTCTGCATAGCAGTTCAAGCCAAGATTAATGAAAGCAGGTTGAAGACACATGATCATGCCCTCTGCACCGCCCGGCTTTGCTCAGCACGAAATGGCTGTGTCCCATCTCCTGTTCTCATCACGTCTCTTGACACCCAGAGCTGGAAACAAACAGGGTAGCAAGAATCAAGCTACCTTATTTCTCCTTCAGTTTTCATTTTAACATAATCAATGGTAATCCTTCTGTTTAAGTCAACAAGTGTTTGGATTTACACCATTTATCAATGCAGTGGAAGCTTCAGTGGAAGCTGAGAACATAAGAACCTTGCAGCTTTGGTACCTAAATTCTGAAGGCCTCTGAACACAATCCTCTTCCTTTTTCTGGATTAGCAATAGATTCATACTTCAAAAGATTCCTGAAAAACATTTCCTTTTAGTATGGACCTTTCCCAACTGGAAAACAGACAACTACCTTTCTGTCTTTCCTTCCTACTCTTAGGTCTCAAATCTCAAGTAAATCTTGTGAGCGAAATACAGTCCTTCTCAAATAAATGAAGTATAATGAAAACAACTATGTCTAAGGCTAAAAATTATTGTGGTTTTTTTTAGTCTATTATCATCCCCTGCTTTAGATGTCCTCTTTAAGGCTAGGACATGGACGAGCACACAGTATACCAAAAGACTTACAAAAAGGGACTATTTTGAGCTGCAACAATTAAGCTCCACGGTGACAAAGGCAGTCAGCAGAGGAAACAGAAGAACTTCAAAATTATCTTTTTTTGGTTCCTTTCACCATTTCCTATTACACTTGAGCAAAAATTCTTATAATGGCTCTTCTGGAAATTTTTTTCTCCCTTTCTTTTGTAGTTTCCACTTCTCGGGTAATTTTGGCATGTCCAACTGGTTGCTTAGAGATGCTTCAGTTTTTACTGCTCTTTTTCTGTCTGTGCTGTAATTTTATTCTGAATGTCACCTCTAGCAAGACTAGTTTTGCAAGTGAAGCAAGAAACGCTCAGAAAAGCCTTTTTAAACAACCACACCGAGGTCTACAAAGCAGCATCCTGCACACCTTTTCCTCTCCTACATCTGAAAAGCATAGGCAAGAGTCCTCAGCAACATTTAGCACTGTCTCACAGGAAACAGCAAGCAAGTCTCTAGCAGTCCTCCTTACAGGACAGGACAGGACAGGACGGTTTTGACCTCTGGCAGTGAAAGAATGTGTGATGGCAAGAAAGAAAGAAAAAAATACAATGGGCACTGCTAAAACCACCAGTAGAGCGAGTGTGTATAGCAGGGGAGAGAAGGGGGGATAAAAGCAGCAGCATCTCCAGCTCCCAGGCATGCCCACTATCCTGCCCTAACCACTTGCTGAGCCCCTCTCCTCTCCCATGCTCTGTGAGACAGTGCCATGCTGTGGACACTCTGCTCCGCTGCCGCCGCTCTCTGCAGTCTCTGCAGGTACAGTAGGCCTGCTTCCTGACCCACTTTCCTCACCAATCTCTATTTAGCTCTACGCTAGTGATGCTCCTGGCATGACAATCAGATACTGCAGCCTGCAGTGCAGCTCGTTACAACACATTCGCGAGCTCCGAGTAAATCCAGTGGAAAAGTACTGTATCAGCGGAGCCTAATTACACCCAAGTCATTTTCATAAACTTACGTCAAATGCAACAACACAAAAGTGTTCCAGAGATTTAAAAGATGGCTTTTTATTTTAAATCTACTAAATCTGCTAGGCATAAAGTAAATCCAAAAAACTCTTTTCTACTCAAGGGCTGCAAATGGCAAAGGCTATTAGAGCTAGTACGTTTTCTCTGGATTACCTAATCAATCTTATAACTTGTGCCACTTAAAACCTGCCATAATTCCTTCCACTGTCATTTATTCTTAACTAGAGAGGGACTCTACACCTTAATTTCCAGTGAAACTGTAAACTTCATCTCACTACAGCCATTAAAATTATTTTCCTACGTGCAAGAACCAAATTTCTCCTTCAGACACAGCCACTTCAGAATTAACTTCAAATCCTACTTGCACTTGCACTTCAGATTTTACTTGCACATACATGTGTAAGGGATGAATTTGTTTTGGAACATTAGTGATTATACCAGACAGGTAGGGCTTGTCTGGCTCCAAAGTTAAGGTGTAGTATGCGAATACCTCTGAGATCAAGAAACTGGAGTTTGGTCATATTTCATTTATCTGCAAAAAAACCCCAGGCATCACTCTCCCTTCGTAGGGAAATATCATAACAAATGACCATAACATGGACCTCAGTTAAGAAATCCAGTTACCAAACCTCTAAGTTGTATTTTAGGAATTCACTACACTACAGATCTATACTTCCTTCCTGGGCACTGAAGTTAACTGGAGAGTTCTGCAGTGAATACAATGCAGGAACACCGTACACTGCTGATATTTTGCATGTAGAAGGCACTGAGATATGAAACATTTAAGGGTCTTACCAACTCTCTCTCTGGCAAAGACACTGTTTCTATTCAGTGGAATATTTTTGTACTTCAAAAACTCAGACCCTTATCAAAAAAAGTTTTGAGAGTTACTCAGAATCATTACAGCAAAACATTTTGAGTGTCTTAAGATTAGATACACTGAATTTAAAACACTAAAACCAGCACAAACTTATCGACTGATCATAAATAAAAGCAGCAACAGAAAGTTAAGCACTGCAACATACCCTGTGTAAGGCAACCAGTGCCTTACAGGTGTGGATCATTGATAGAAGGCATTATGTACAGGAGAGAGCGTGAGGAACAATTATTCACAAAGCAGTCCTACTGTGCACTGTGTACAAGCACAAGATCAATCCTTTGCAGGAGTTTATTCGTGGGCAATATGACCAGTTTTGCTGGGGAGCAAGAACTATTACTAAAAAGAAATTCTTGCAGCTTGGCAGATGCCACAAACTGATGGCATTATGGTGTTATGGGGTTTTTTTGTATTTGCACTACCATAATCCCACTAATTTACTAAATAAACCGAAGAGTCCCAAAAATGGACCCCAAAGTGCTTATGTAAAATCTCTGCAACAAGAAGTCTGATTATCCACTAAGTGGGATGATACCAGCCAACAGCAAGAGAAAACAAAATTAAACATCCATCAGAATGTGCAATTCATCCAAATTTCATACCACAGGCACCTATAAATATATGAGTCATTATTATAATGTACAAGGTAATTGTATTTCATCACTCATTACCTTGACCCAAGGAGGACCTCTCATCTTCAGATGGAAGATGCAATCCAGACTTGCATTTTTATGATTAAGGAACCCTGCGAGAAGCACAGCTTACATAAAGCAGCACCCTTAGACTACCAGCTGTGTAGACACAGTAGAAACTCAACATCAAACAACTACTGTAGACTGCATCTTTTACCCACCAGTGCCCTCACACCAAGTATTTCACTTTTAAACCCAAGACAAGCAGGCAGAATCCAGCAGGGCTCTGCAGGAAGGACACAGTTGGTACAGTTGTCACAGATCTACCATAACTCACAGACACCTGGCAAACAAAGAAGGTATTTAGAGGTACAGAGCTTCTTTGTTCCTACCTACTGGATGGGATCAGCAACACCACTAAGAGATTATTTTGCTGCCTTGTTATTTATTGAAGATAAGATCACCCTCAGGGCAGTCCCAGGGCAAAGAGCCTGGCAAAGCAGAGATCCTCTCGACAGTTTTTCCTCAGGACTAAATTTTACAGCTCATTTGATTTTAGCTTACTGAACCATGCACCACAAAACTAAACCCAGATCTTCGGAAGTCGCTTCTGTAACCTCTCATCTACTCATTTCAAGTAAAGAATACATAGTGAGGCCTTCGAGTTTAGGAAGGGCAAATGAATTACTGTACTGGATCAGCCCACTCCAGTGACAAGTGTTTCACAAGCACATAACAGAAACCCTCGCCAGACAGTTTCACAATAACATACAAAGTCTATTTTTAGGGTCCATAAAAGTTTATATCCTTTCAAGAGACTATAGAGATCTTTGTTTGCTTTTTTTATGTGAACTTGGAAATGCTCAATATTGGCATCCAAACATCCACTGAGCCCTGCCATGATATATTTCCTTCTCCAAAGCATTTGTTATTGTTTTTAATCAAACAAAAGCTGTCTAGGAATCCAAGGCTCTAATCTGAATTGTTACTGCTTGAACATCTGTTAAAAAGTTCTGGCTGCAAAAGTAGAACAGATTCTGGTTTACATGGAAAACAACGTAAGTAATAAATATCTGGCAAATCAAGAAAGCACTTTAGGGGATATAATCTAAGATGCAGTCATTAAGTTGCTTCTTAGTCCTGGACTATGGAGTCAGAGTAAGACAAAAACCACAAAATAAACATTGATTTTGATGGTTACTTTCAATGTTACTGTGCTTAGTAGGCTGACTCCTGGTTGATTTGCAAATCCACACATGCCCCTGGGAGTGGGATCTCAGATCGTTTAGCATCATGGCAGATTTCCAGTTCTTGGCAGGAGGGTTGTTTTTCTCCATGAATCAGCAACTGTCCATCACACTACAATCTGTGAAGAGAAAAACCCACCTCATCAGCATAAACTATATGCATGTATGTGTGTGTACATCACAGAGGACTTCTTGGTCTCTCTCTGTACAGCCCACATGTGAGGACTGTCATTTGCACAAGCACATACATGCCTCTGAAAGCCAACCACACAAGGGAGTGATTTATCTCACCTTCTGCGGTCCTATAATGCTTTGGAAACACATCATCTGCACAGTAAGCCTTTAAACGTTATGGTAAAGAACACAAACAAAACTCATCCTATTTATTGCTTTCTCCTATCAGTGGGCAACTCCAGAGCCAACCCCACTGTGGTCAGATGCAGAACAGCTGCCTGTGCCTGCTGCTGGAGAGAATAGAACATTTTCATTGTCACATAATGCCTACCAGTAAATGCATTCTAAACACTTATCAGCAAGGAAAACAAGAGCAAATAAGTTACATTTGAAACATCTTCCTGAAATGTGCTCCAGAATTTTAACAGCTCTCTATAATACAGATGATGCTTCTAAAAAATGATAGCAAATGAGATGAATGCTGCCCCAGTAAAGTGAACTTATTCTCAGAAATACTCTGACAAGCAAATCATGCATTTTGGAGATGTATTACAGAAAAGGATGTACTAATAATTCCTCATTTTATTCTTCCTGTGTCTGTCTCTTCTTGATACACAAGAGATTGCAGTATTCCTATTGCATGGTATCACTATGTGCTAATATTAAATAACAACAGATTTGCTGGCTGCTCAAAAATGCCATTTTTTGAAGGAGGCAGTGGAAAAAACTACTATAATCAGAAATTCACTCTTAAAATTCAGGAATCAGCTACTCCCACCCCCCATGATTCACAGTGTAGACTCCTAGAAAAACTATAACCTGATGCACTGGATGAAGAAGTTCAGCAGAATGTCTGGGTCCTCACTGTTTCCTCTGTTTGAATGATATGTCCAGGGCATTGCAAAATTTACCTAAATTTATCTCTTTTTTTTCAGAATCTAATCAAAAAGCCTATACTTCAGGGATATAGATTCACAATTTCAGGCTAAGCGTAAATTCACTCAGTAAACTGGTTTTGTTTCTTGCAGTATTAATTCGCACATGCACTGAAGATCATCGAATACAGAACAGCCAAGTTATCAAATTGCAGCATTGCTGTCAAAAGGAAAGCTTTTTTTTTTCTTAAATGCAAACATGTATTTTATTATTAGCTGCATAAGGGTGATCTATGTTTACACAGCTCAGAGCTGGATTTAAAACCAATTTTAACAGCCAACTGTTTAAACTTGCATGTAAACAAACATACTGCATTTCTTCATTAGCTGGAATTTGCTGCAGTCTGTCAGCCATCTGTACTGTCTTGCATTCTGTTCTCTATTCAGAGCACCACTATCAAATGTTGGTGATATAGTATTGCTCTCTTTGGAGACATCATGACTACACTATAAATAGTTTAGAGACATAAACCACTATTTCGAACAGTTGTCTTAATATTTGCTTTCTCAGAATGCATTAGGTTGTTCTATTTCTCATCTAATTTTGGTTCTCTGTACCTTTTTTTTATGGATACGAGGAAAAAAGATTTTATTTTGGCTCTCTCAGAGGTACAGAGCAAAAACTGCAGCCCGAGCAAGGCTTTATCCAACTTCTACACCCCCCAAATCCTGGATGCAGAGACCAAACCCCAGAACACAACCCTGCAAATATCTGCAGTGCAGTACAAGGGTGAGTGCACAGTGTACAAGAGCCAGGCTGTCCTTAAACCAGCTGGTTTAGGCGCTGGAGCCAGCCCCGAGCACCTGCACGGAGAGGTGCCGGCTGACCCACAGGCTCACTGAGCTCACATCCAAGCAACCCCAGGCTGAAATCCTGCACTGTGCTGCTGCAGCTCTGTGCTGGAGCTCAGGAGCTCCCCGAGCCTTGCAGAGCCCTGGCTCACTCCAGCCAGCTCGAACATCAGCACACCCCAGCTCTAGCAGGAGGGACCACAGCACAACCCGGTTGGTGCCACCTGTCCCAGCCTTTCCCTGGGCCCACAGTGCCTGCAGCCGCACCCTTGAGCAGCCTTACAGCGCCCTGAGCTCTGCGTGCCAGAGGCTTTCCCGATGGCAGCACTGCATCCCAAACCCTGGGGCTGTCAGGAGGCTCCCAGAAGCCAGTGCTGGCACCACAAGTCCCCTCCAGCCTGCAGTCACACCCTGGGCTATTGGGCTGCTCTAAACTGCTCCAGCTCTCTCAAGAAATTCCAAGGGGACTGCAGCACTGCTGAGGACACCACCCAGACAGTTCAGCTACTGATTTGAGCAGCGTGCACTACTTTCAAACTTCAGAGGACAGGGGATAGTCTCTTTAGAAGAACATAGCTCACTTAAATAAGGGGCTTTTGTAGGTTGTCGAGTCATCTTCTCTTTTAGGAAGTGAGGAGAACTGGCAGTGAGACAGGAAATCTGAAACACACCTTAAACCCCAATCTTCCCTCTCCTAGTGACAGCGGAGCACTTGAATATTACTTGCATAACCAGCACCACTTGACAAGTGATGCAACCACAAACCACAAAGCTACTTGATATCCATGTTAGTTTTTCAAAGCGAAAGCTGCCTCTTCAAATATGGCTTTTTAGCTCACCCAGTGGATGAGTTTAAAACTTTTCAGAAAGAACTTGATGCTCTGACTTCAAGTTGACTCCCAGACTTACACCATTCTTCTGATTTCAGACCTGCAGTGCTATAAACCCACCTTTTTCCAAAAGCAAGAATTTGCTGCCCTCCAGGAACAGACTCGTGGCACATTCGTGCAACACCAACACAGCCATCCCTGATTGGCGGTGTCAGAACTCTGAAAGCTGATTGTGGTGGTAAAATTACCAAGAAGTGAACATGCCTTATTCTGAGAGGTCCATTTCAGCTTCAATTCTCAGTTTCTGACTGAGGAAAGTGTGGTGAAACACTGTCTAATTTTATTATCCTGTCAGCCATATACAAAGGAGAGCAGGACTCGCTGATAATCAAACCACGAGAGTGAGTTTGCTATCCACTACTCCCCTACATCAACAGAAACTTAACCTATAACTCAACAGAAAAGTTCTTCAGGTTCCTAACCCTCTGGATAAGTTTGGGGGTTTTTTTTACAGCCTAATAAATCTGCCACTGGAAATCTCTTCCTTTTCCTAGCTTCTGCCTCTTTTTCTGGAACAGCAGCAACAAAAATGCCTACACCCTTGTGTCCAGATCATTTTCAGCAGAATTTTTTGTGTAGAATTAAACAAGCCAAGTTGCAGGCGTGAAAGCAAGCTGCCAGCGAGGCTCACAGCCACAGAATGCTCCTACAGAGCTGCAGTACCACTGTTACAACATGAGCAAAATAAACTCTGACATGCAACCATTTAGGGGGACAGGATACAAAACAATTCCTTCTTCCCCTTCGATGCCTACACTTATCAAGCAGTAGGTTCAAAGCAGGGCTGGGGGGTGTAAGACAATACAGGTCTGTTTCCTTCAGGTCTGTTCCCTTCTGTGACTGAAAGAATGAAAAAAAATGCAGTACCACTGTCAAAATTTTCCAGCTCTATTTTGGCACATCATCTCTCAAAACCAGCCTGATCTAAAAATTTCAAGCATGTTTAACTCAAGAGCCCTTGACAACATCTAATGCACAGGCTATTTATCATAAATTGAGGTGCTTATTTTTGGACTTCACCTTGAAACAGCAAAGAATGTCTGTTTTGTCAGTACCAGAAAAGTTTGTAAATCCTGCCAAATGTATCAATATTATGTATTTCAATGGTATTTTACATATAATGCAGAGATATCCACAACTCTCTGCAAAATTCATTCAGCATTACAGATGTGCATACTCTGTGTGAAATCACATCATGTTGGGAACCACTATGACCTGTCCTCTCTACATGAACAATTACTGGATTTAGCACTTTTAATTAACTACTGTGATTTCTAATGTACTTTTAACATGTAAAAACAAAAGGGTAACTTTTTTTTTATGTTTCTCCTTTGCCCATTCTACAATTCTCACACACACACAATGGGACCACTAACTGCAATAAACCTCTGGAGCTTCACAACTACAGAGAATTTTGAAAAATTTGCAAACCTGCAAGAGGCATCCTTTGTAGTGCTAGGTTTTATGTATGAAAAGACAGCAATTTCACATTCTATCACCTGCCCCAAACGTTGCTGTTACACAGAAAGTCAAATTAATAGGCATCACAGGGGATTACAGGTTCAATGGCAAGCTGCATTCAGACAGCCTTTTTACAATCTTTGCTTTTTAACCATCTCAAACTTTTTCAAGCACTTCAAACAATCTCAGTCCACTGTGGCATCCTTTCAATGCCTTCAGCTAAGTTGACGAGGCACCTTTCCAGCTACACGTATGGGATGTATCACTTCAGTGCTGTTTAGATTTCTGACTTCTGAGCACGCAACACCAGCAGCCACCATTTCTGCCAACAGCACTGAAGGAATCAACAACTTGGACTGTCCACACGTGGAAGTGGTGCTGACTCTGCTATGACATTCCAGGAAAGCCTCCAATAAAGCAGTTTCCCAGTCAAAACCATGGGCTGGTATCTTCACTAGCAGCGAGTCACCCACCACAATACTTGCTCTGTACAGAGCAGACCCTTCTTCTCCCCATCCATGTTTCAACCAAAACACATTTGCAGAAGGTACCCAAGCAACCCCTCAAAAGTGCTTTGCCTGCCATGAAAAAATACCAGGTGCTCTTCCATTCCTTATCCTCCTCTGCATGGGACAACTACTAGGAGGTAAATATCAGCTATTCACCATGCATTAAGCCTTGAAAAGCCAAGGCAGCTTCTAACAAAAGCCTGGTGCTTTAGGTGATTTGCAAATATACAGCTCTTCAAACCCCAGTGATTTCATCAGGCCAAAACTAGACCCACAAGCAACATGGTCTATAAGAACAGCAGCTTTGCTGCTCTTGCAAAGAACTGAAAAGGTTCCTTGTAGCTGTCTTGCAGATTTCAAAGAAAAATAAAACCTTGGGCTATGTGCTGTTTTTCCACACTATTGATTGTGAGGCCTTGAATTCGAACCCAAAGTAGAAAGTCCAGGCATATGTAGAAAATAAATAAATGAAAAACAAAAGCTTTATTTCTAGCACAGTTATTTGTGGATAAAGCTGACTTAACATGTCAAGAGTAATTGAGGTGAAAAAGTTAGCTTTGTGCTTAGAGGTTCACATACCGCTGTGAGAAGAAAAATAAAGGGAACTTCTTCAGACAAGCAAAGATCCTTAAAAAGAACTGCAGACAGCATACATGATTCTAGATGACTAATGCTGCAACTCGGAAGAAACATTCAAATAAAAAAGATTCTCATGAATCAGGACAGTCTTTTTCAAGAAACATTTTAATGATGACAAAGTCACATCTGTGTCACCTTTAAGCTCCTCTGTCTCCTTTTCTGTTTACCCTTGCAGAAGAACACAACATTGCAGACATTAGGTTTTTTAATTTTCCAAAGAGCAGAGCCTGTTTTTAAGTGAACTAATTTCAATAGCCTATCTGTCACACAGCCTGTGCATCTATTGCTACTCAAAAGAAAACAGAGGACAGGGAGAAGGACACAGAATTAGAGTTTGTCTTATAAATTTACAGCAAAACTGTCAGGGTAAACCAATTCGACTTAATTTTATATGACCAAAGAGCAATTTATGCTAGAAGATGGCAGATAACTAGAGAAACTGCAGAACAAACCCTGAAAACCAAAATGATCATTTTAAGCCTCCAGATCAAGGGCTCTGATTTTCAGTACGTCAATAGTTAAACTGCAAAGCAGCTTCTCAACTCATTTTCTACTTTGCAAACTTCAGAGTACAAGGAAAATAAGAACAAAGAGGAGAGGACAGCTAATTTTAGTGTTTCTGGGCTAAAACAAAATAACAACAAAGAACTACTGAACCATGAAGCAGTTTTTCCAAGCTGCTATCGCAGTTACAGTCTTTCTTTTCCCAAGTCAGTGCTGGAAAGAAGATGCCAGCTTCTACCCTATCAGAGTAATACAAGCACCTTATTTTATCCAGAGGGGCACATTGAGAGCGCTGAACTGCTTGCATAATGCTTCTATATATTTTGCTGCACCCAAAATGCGTATTATAGCTGACAGGAGAAAAACAGCATGATTTCTTTCATTTCCTTCTCTCTCACTGGTTGTCCCTAGTAAGAAGCATCGCTCCTGCAAACTGAACTTGAGCCTTGCCCATTACATTTTAACAACTACCCTGAACACTCATCCCTCTGACAGCTTATCATTACAGCACTGGACTGAAGCTTCGTAATTCTCAGTCTCAAGCATGTGAGGAAATAGTTTTGAGGACAAAACCAAGACCTTAGGATCACAGGATTATCCAGGGTCGAAGTGACCTCCGGAGGTTCAGTCCAACCTCCTGCTCCCAAGCAAATCAGCCATGAGATCTTTTCCATTCCATAAGGCTCACATGGTACAACCTCCCCAGGCAGCCTGTTCCTCTGCTTGATTGTCCTCGTGGTGAAAAAGGTTTTCCTTACATTAAGTCCAAACCTCGTGTTTCTATTTGTGTCTTTTGTTTCTCCAAGTTCATCTTCTCAATGAACCTCCTTGTAGGTACTGGCATGCTTCTACTCTGTACCCTTGAAACTTTCTCTTCTCCCTGCTGAACAAACCTAGTACAATTTTCATCAGGAGATTTTCATCCATCAGTTTCAGTTAAGAGTAAACAAGGTACTGAGACATTTACCTCCTCAAAACAACCCCCCAAACTTTCAGGTCTTAAAATAAATATGTGATCTTCAAAGAAACTGTAATCATCTCGCAATTGTGGACTTTTGAACTCCGATTTTTCTAAGGAAAGTTCCTTTTTCTGCAAATATTTACTCAGAGCAAGCCATCTTATGTTTTGAGCATCACCAATGCTACTCTAGGGCTGAACAAGTCTCCTACAATTTAAGGGTGAATGGATTGGTTTTAGTCACTGTTTCAAAATAAAGCAAACTGAGAACAGAGGATGAACACTGAAATTTCTCTCCTAAGTAGCAAATTACTGCAATATATTTGGGCAACCAAACAGAAAGCTAGAACAGAAAACGCTATGCTGCCTTCATACACAACAGCATTAAAATATATTGGGTTAGGTTCGTAATATTGCTGTTAAAGTTCGCTCTTCTCTATGGATCTATGTGCTATTACTCTGCAAACCTTCACAAGAAAAAAATTATGCTTTCCAAGCATTAAAAACACATTAACATGACATAGGGCATGGAAAATTCAAACTTCAAATACTTACTGAATCCAATAGATCATAAACCAAATCAGTATTAAAAAAAAAAGAGAGTTACATTAACTAAAATAAAGCTTCTGAAATAATTAAGTGATTTTTCAGCCACTGTGATAACACATGTTCCAACGGCTTAGATATCAGTGAAAGAGTCATTTAGACACAATTTCACTTTTAGTCATTTACTGGAACTCATAACCCTCTGGCCCAATTCCAGAAGATTTCTCAAATCCAATATAAAAAAATTTCAAGTCAGCCTGAGCAGCCTATACCATGCCACATGAACTGTAAGCTGCCACGAGACACACACAGCAATACAGCAGCACATTTTAAAACTGCCTTCTTTTTTCAGTGCTCTTCAATTACATTAAAGAAAAAAAGAGACTTGATAACAAACATTAACTTCTCTCACCATTTCACTGACCGTGTTATTAGACAATTCAATCACTTGTCCCCCATAAGAGACTAAGCCAGTATGCTTATTCTTGCTCATAAATAAATGTTTAATTTCTTAAAAACATTTGCGTGGTGCTAAAATCTGTAACACTTAATCATCTCCAGCTTTACCTTACTTCTCAAATCAATAGGCTTAATTAAGCATTCTCTGCATAGCTGCATGTAAAACTGAATGCTTGTCAAATGACAACTAGAATATTGTTATCCAAAAACATTTTAGAAACTCTGTTGAAGCTACAACAGTACTGTAAAGCTAAATTAAAAACATGAGTTTTTTTAAATAGACAACATGAGGCTGCAATCTTGCTATTTCACTTTGGCATTAGAACCTGAAATTTCATGTTTTCAGGATTTTTAGACAACAAGCTTTCAGTACCTTGTTTTTTTTAAACCCATCACAATTACCATAAGCCTTTTGAGGAAAGGTTGCCTTAACACACATACTCAGCTTCTCACAGACTATCACTGTCATCCCTACCTTAAATGAATCTCAGGTATACATGTTTTATACCATTAGTTTTTATGACAGCCACCAGAAACTGAGCAATCTTATGGCTTTACTACATGGTGGGCAACTCCTCTGGATACTGCAGAGCTCCACTGACTTGGGTGCACCTCTCTGTGTCAACACTGGACTTGACCCAGGGACTCCTGCTGCATTTCGGGTCTCCTGTCCAGAGTACTACAGAGCTGAGTGTTGTCTGCAAGAGTTCTATACAAGAGATTTACTATGAAGAGTTATACTGCACATAGGAATGCTTGCTGGCTTTTACCTCATGCCTTCTATTCTCCTCTGTCCACCAGAAACCAAAGTGCTCTGTTTAAGCATGTGGGTTTTACCCCTCTTCCTTTTGCAGCTGTTTTCCTAAGATAAGCTCTGAACTGTGTTGCTGTTCCGAGCCAGCTCACCTGCAAAGATTGTTTGAGAACCCTGCCCACTGGGACATGACTCAGAGCAGAAGACAGGTACACAATGCTTTCTGATTTTAGCATGGCAATGAGACAAGAGCAGCAGTACAAACAGTACTTTGCAACTTCTAGATGGGAAGATGCAGTTGGGCTTAAGCACACTTGGCTGACAAAATTATTTTGTAGTCATGTAAATCCACTGGTGCATTCCTTCTTGCTCCCTCGGGATCAGGAAGTTTGCCCTGTTATGACTGGCAATGTTCTGGTCTTCAAGTCTTCACACATCTCCATCCAGTAATGGCAGGTTTGAAGTGTCTTACAAAGACAGAAAGACAGGAGAGAAACATTTGAGGGTTTTTCTACATGTAGCAGCGCTTACGCTTTGAGAAAGAGATGGAGAATGTAACTATTGACCACTAAGTCTTTTACTCATTTCAGCAACTCTGGTAGCAGAATCTGCCAGGGCAGGATGGGGGAAATGCTCTACATAGCCAGAGCAAGAAAAAGACTAGATCAGCTCTAAAACTCAGCTGAAAAGTTTGACACTGATCCAGGGGAAATAAAAGTGCTACCACATCTCACCTCAAGGTATTGCCCTTGGCTGAAAAAAAGGATGAGTAAGAAGCCATACCTTCAGGCTTCTACAGTATAGACATGTCTTGTTTCCAAAAGCAGGAGAATGTATAGTATACAGTGTCCCTGAGACAGTGACTGGCAGGCCTGAATGCTACCCCCCTGAAGGTCCAAGCTCACTGCAGACCTAGAAGAGCTTTCAAATGCCAAGGACACCTGTTTATAGCCACATAAACTTTGGAGAAAGTCTTTTCTCTAAGAAATAATGCACTGAAGTATCCAAAAGTTTATGGCCAAAGAGACATTTTCAAAAGAGGTAACAAAGCTGTCTCTGCAGACCGTCTCTCCCAGGTGCAGGTCCAGCACTATGACAAATGTGAACACTGTGACAGGCTTGTTTAGGTGTGCAGCTCTGGCTTCCCAGCAGGCACACCAGATGGCTCTCAGTAGGTCTACACAACAACAGCTCTCTTGGGCAGGAGAGCAAGGGAAAGAAACAGAGGAAAAAGAACAGTAGCAAAACACCTCACGAGGAAGCTCCAGCTAAGGCCTATGTAATGATTATGGTCCTGCATGAGAGATCTTTGTTAAATAAATTAGGAGTGAAAGCAAATTACCTGAAGTGTTGGGAGGTGCAACTTGGACAAAAGTAAAAACCACAGCTTTTCTAATATCAGTTCTCTAAAATTGAAGTAATCCTCTTCAGTTATATCCAAATGTATGTAGATTATATGTAACAACACAAACACAATACTTCTTACGTTTCTGTCTTACCGTGAATTTTATTAAAAATTACTAAGTGAATGACATTAAAACGGCCTCATTGAGGAACTAAGGTAGAATCCACAGATTCACTTTTGCTAGCTCAAACATAAAACTAATTTATCATCACTGTTCCAAGTGTTTTAATGTTTTTGATTTCTCTTCCCACTGAGTATCAGCCAACATACAGCACTGAATAAGAGAGTTAGATGGAATCCAAATATGAGTATTATTTGGTATATTAAACATTTCTCTTAATAAATGTATAAGCATACAATGCAAGTGCATCACGATCATATTTATCTCACATGAATAAAAGAATTTTGGACTTTGGTCCCAATTGCTCAAACTATCAAAATAGAATGCTGAGCTCCGTAATTACAAAAGAAGAGATTGTTTCTCTTGCAAACACAGGACTCAAAGAAAAAGCACATGCAGTCTCACTGAATGGACGAGATGTTTCTGAAGCATGTTACGTGATGCCAAAAAGATAATAAACAGGAGTATAATCTGAAATCCCTGTAGTAGCACAGGTTGTCTAACAGAAGTTGTCAGTAAGTAAAGCAAAAGAAGGAGAGCACAGGCAAAAAAAGGGCTGAAAGAGCAACCTGGAATGTATATTTCGTTTCAGCAGAGGTACATCAGTAGTCCCTCACATACTTAGCATTACTAAATTTGAAGTCCTCAGATAAAATGACTTTATTAGAATTCTCTCTGGCATGGCATGCTGAGCATGAATGCAACATAAGTGAATAAATAGTCCTTTCTCACTGGCTTTCTGCCAATCTGACTGCAAAACAGAGGCCTCACACACAAAAGCAGCCATCCTTGAAGACCCTGAATACCAGCAGCACACTCCTGACTCATTTGGCCACGAGACATTGTGGATGTCTCCGTGTACCATACAGAAAAGCAAAACAGGACACTACTCTGTCCTCATTTGTTAAAGAGATGAGGATGGGGCACATTATGTCTTAAAACCACATCAAATCCTATTTCATATTTCTGAACAGCTTGTCAGCTAAGTCAAAACATTTGTATCTTAAGATTTTTAAACACCGTCGCAGTAATTGGCAAATACTATCTTAATCTTTCTCAGTAAAAACACACAAGCATTTTGCTTTTCATGCTTCTCCAAGCAGTTTGCATTTCGGACTTGCTGTGGCAAGGAAAACCAGAGACAGCAAATTAATCCTTTAAGACTTAATGCAAACAGATGAACCAAGAGAGGGCCTTCTATTACTCTGTTCCAAGTACTTTCTCACTTTCACAAGTTGCAAATCTCAACATTATGTTTTGCTTAGGAGATTTATGTCTAACATGTAAACTGAACAAAATAATTCTGCGATTTACAACTGACCAAGTAAATGCATTTCTACAAGTCTCTACATTTTTCTTAGCCTCAATTCTTTGTGACAGAGGTTCCAGATAAAAATACTGAGTAGAATCAGCAGTATCAAAGAGGAAGAAGCCATAGGAATATGCAGTAAAACTTTAAAAGTGACTGTCACCACAGATTGCCATTATCTCATTTGTTTAAGGTTACTTGGTAGAGTAACTAAGAAATAATGTTTTGTATTCTTTTAAAACAGAATTGGGAATCAAAGCACAACAGGTGCCATGAAACAGCAAAAAGAAGATTGTGAATTTTTGGTTTCTGAAGACTGACAACATCCCCTCCCACCACAACCTGTGACTTGCATTCCCAGTGAAAACATTAGATTCACTGTGAAGCGAAAAAATCAATCTGTGTGTTCTAAAGAACCTGGCATGCACTTTCAAAGTAATCCTTTCAGACATGGAAAATTCAAATTTTCAAAAGACAAGCTGACACCTACTAGCTCAAGATAAGATCAGTGGTAATAAAATTTATGCTCTAAAATATCCATATTTCCAACACTGATAAGAATTGTTTTAATAAATGTTCTCCTTGCCCAACAATCCACTCAAGAAGATGAAACAAAGGGTAGGATCAAATAGAGGCTTCAGACTTGAATCAGTTCTTCATACATCAGTTCTTCATGCTCAAGGCAGACCAGTAAAGGTGAAAAGGTTGCCTTTTGCCAGCTGCTCTAAACATAAGGTGCTGAGACAGAGATTTGCCTCACAAATCCACAGCAGAGTCCCTTGTATATAAACCTGTCTGCTGCGTTGAGCAAGGTGGTGTAAGAGCAACCAATGATACAGCGGGAACTTTGAACAAGCTACAAGCAGCCAACATGAGAAGTTACCGCAATGCTTTCCAGACTTCATTGCAGGAAACACTTCTACCCCTTCCACCTTCGAGGCAGCCCCACAGCACCTTCCCCAGCGATGACTGTAATGCTAAACTGCAAACTGGACCGGACTTTCACAGAGGTGATTTTGCAGAGCTTTAATATATGACAACCATGGAAGAAGAATCAAGGTGACACCTCTGTTCTCCAGCAAACACATTCATTTCATTTGTGTTTCTCACCCACTGAGTTTCAAGGTGCTCTGAAAGCAACTACAGGGCATCGCTGATGGGCTGAACCCACCACCACAGCTACAGCAGCTGAGCCCAAAGTATTACATACCCCCAAGAGAAGGCTCATGGCAGGACTTGCAGGCTCCCACCGTGCCACAAACACTGCCTGATCTCAGCGGGCTTGTCTGCAGCCAGATGAAAAACTTCTGCTTGCATGGTACCACGGCAGCCCCAATGATCTCATCCACTGGGAAGACTTCAAAGCCAAATGGGAAGACTTCAGTGACACAAACTGGAGAAGAGCCATCTCCCTACATGGTTTTCACGCTAAGGAAGAAATACATTTAAACCAAGAATCTGAAATACCCACAATAATTAAAAACCCTTGTAATGCTTTCTATCTTACTTCCTGCCCTTTTTTTCTGGCAAGATTTTGAAAAAAACCTTGTACCTGTGCTCCCAAAAGTCACAAAGTTGTTTGGTTTTTTTTTTAATAATCATAAACCAATTATTGTCTAAATGTTATAGATACAGGGCTGTTTACGCTAGAAGTGGTGCTCTTTTTCATTTTAACTGCATTACCACAGTGAGTAATACATCTTTAAAAAAAATCAGGATGCCTTTATCTTTTCTTTGTAGTGGTTAAATACTAAAAAAGGAGCAGTAGCAGATCAAAAAGTCAAAAGAAAAAAAAATCCATTCAGTGTTTTCTATTTCTGGAATTTACTTTTGTGTGTTTAAGTCATAAATCCTTTCCCAAAAGTATCGAAGAAAAAGGATTTTCCTTCGTCCACACATTAAAAAGAAAAAACCACACCACAAAACCATGAGAAATCAAAATAGGGGGCCAAACAGAGGAGACATGAGCAGGGAATAAGATCCAATAAGCAAATATCATACCCTATGCTTGCATCAGAACAGAAAACAACACAAAGTACATCTTGGCACGTACAAAAGCAATAAAGGAATTGCATAGTTATAAACACCCGTAATGTATCTTGTCATAACACTTTATCAAATGTTAGACGCTGTAATATCATTGTCTGCCCTGTTGGACATTGTTAAATGGCTTTCATCCCTGCCCCTCAGTATTCCCTTGTGAGGTCCAGCAGCGCCTAGCTCTTTTTTTTTTTTTCCTTTCCATAGAAATGAACCATGGTCTCAGATTTCCAAGGCTTTAAATGCTTCACACTTTTGAAATCAACTAGGAGTGGAGGCTGCAGGAAAACTTTGACAACTTAAAAAAAAAAAAAAAAAAAAAACCTGGACAAAAGGAATTTCCACTGAAGCAATCACCAGTAAGAAATTTGGCTATTTAATATTTGTTAATTTAACACTTAAGAGAACAACATTACAGCAAACAATGTTCCGAAAAAAACAAAAACATCCTAAAAACTCCTTACTGCATCCTGATGCACTTGTTACCAAGGAAAGGATTGTTTATATTAGTTTTACACCTGGGAGGGGAAAGAGGAATTGTGAAAATGGCAGCTAAAGTGGCAAACTGTAGAAGGAAGCATGTTCAAAATCACTTCTATGGAACTATAAATTTTTTTCTCTCTGATAATTAAATTTTAAAAAATCTCTTTGTAAGGTTTTTATTTACTTGTTCTGTGACAAAAAAACTGCAAGGCATCGTTTTTTTCAGTCTTTGCTGGCATCTGATTACATGCAAAATCCACTGAATTTATGGAGACCTCAGCAATCAACTGCCAGGAGACCGAGAAAAAACCCTTAGGCAGGTTTTAAAACAGGAGACGGTTTAGCATTTTTGTCCTCACAGGACTAGATGAATCACGTTTACTTTTTCTTCCCCTTCCACAAAAAAAGTTCTGTCGGTTGAATGCTGGGGCAAAGGCATAGATTGTATTAGACCATCTAAAAAACAAAGTCCAGAAGTAGCTTCTGCCTTTGACGACTTCAGTTTAAATTAGAGAAAGGCAGCCAAGAGGCAAAGGACGTGAGCCACCGGGTGGGAGGACAAACAGGTCCCGGTCACTGCGCAGGCTACCCAGTACAGCGGGCTTGGAAAGCTGCTGTGCGCCACGGCACGGCAACGCCGTCAGCATCACAGCGGAAACACAAGCCTCCCTCTGCTGAATCTTTCACTACACAGTAGCTTTACAATAACTTATAACCTAAGCACAAAGGCCAGAAAGACTGGCAGGGCCCAGAGTTTGAGTGATTCGTTGGTGCGTGAAAGCGGGAAACATCAGACAAATACGAGAAAACGCCATCGCCGGTGTAAAAGTACAAGCACAACCCAGGTTCAAACCAAATCCAAAAACCTTAAATTAAAAGCAGAGAGAAGCAGATTGTGTGCTGGCACTGCCTTGGTGAGTTTATGGCCCCACAGTGACAAACGGGTTTGAAAGGGCCAATGTTACAGCACAATAAACAGGTAGAGTTGGCACCACTAGGCTGTCTCCCATCTCATTCACCTGCAGTCACCCACCCAGTAATGCAGTATATTCTCTACCTACAGAATGCGTGCTACCTATTAAAGGGTGACTTTTCAGCAGTAACATTCTTCTTAAGGAGACAGAAAAACAACAAACAACTAATGCATTCAGCTCTACTAATTCAAAAAAGTAAACCATTAGAAAGACTGTTCGATCAAATTCCTGTGAGGGTAACTTAAATGATGTATTTCTCCTTGACTATTTTTCCCTAAGATTCTTCTCTTACAGAACCTGCCAATAAAATTCATCAACACAACTGAAATTGGAAAGATAAGCAGCATTTACACCAGAAGTTTCTTGACCTAAAGTTCTGGGGTCAGCCAGGTAAAAAACAATTACTCTAACCTCAAATCACCATCATTTTGGCATTATTTTCCCATCCATAAAAGGAGGTATGGATGAGATTTCTTTGCAGAGAACACTGCAAATTGATAGCTTTGTTCCAGTTCACTACAGTTTCTTATTGATTTTCTCTCGTTTTAGCCTGCATTGATTTGTTAATCCTTTCTCCGTAGCAGTCCTAATGACAAATTGAGAATGAAAAACTGCATGCTTTAGGGCCTTTTCCACCAGCCTCTAGCTTCAAACCATATTTTCACTTGCACTTGGAACATGTCCATGCACTTACCCGAGGTTAGATCTGATTCACCTTAAACTAGGTTGGGTGCATTTTACACTGAAACCTTTCTGTTCAGGCTTCTCATGGATGAACAAGGCAATCAAAATCACGTCAGTGAGGCAGAACTGGAGTTCTGCCACCTTCCAAAGCTGCTGCTCACAGAGACTTGGTCTTAAAACCAAGTACATTTTTAAGCAATTTTGCAGCACTGCCCATGGTTGATTAGCAGGCATTAACTGCATCATGCATCTGAAGGGCATTACTGAGCATTTATGGCATTTGTTGGTGCAAAGAAATCCTTCAGAGGAGCAGGATCACGAGTTGTCTCTAAGCTCAGAGCTGCAGTCACGATGCACAATTACCAGAACAATCCATGCAGAAGGATGGGACCCAGTCAGTATTTTTAATTTAAGGAATACAGTATGAGCATAAAGAGGTCAGAGAGTTACAACAAGGCAATTTAGACTAGTAATTTTGCTACTAATAAGCTCATTAAATAGAGCTGCCAATTTGGTGTCATTGTTGGGGCCTCTCAACCGACAGCTGATGCCTGTCTGCACAAGCCACGGCTACTGCCAGAAGTAGTTTTAGTCTCTTTTCATTTCCTGGTACTTTCAGAGATCTCCAAGTGAGGTACTCATTTGGAATTCTAACTGCAACGCACCACCAAACTGAAAATTAATTTATGAATTATGAAGATTAAGGCTTGCCCATAGTCACATTTGTAACACCTCAGTCATCACATGCTGGGTGGGTCTCCACCTCCTGACTTTATCCCATGTCAGTCCTCTCCTACATCGCCCCATCTGTCAGGAATTTGACCTTTCCTGGTCTCCCATACAGATTACAGTGCAGCCTGGCCCTGGCTGCCACCTCACTGCTGCAGTACAACCCCAGCAGACCAGTTTTGGTCATTTTAAACGAACCCTCATCTGCAAAAGTGATACTTGGAAAGCCTCTAGTTCGTACCCACACAGCATGTGCTCCCTGGCACGCAAAGGCAGCGCGGGAGTTCTCCTTTGCCATTCCCTTGGTGTGACTTTGGTTTCCCATCTCCCTCTCCGCAATGCCAGCTGCAGGGAAACCGGTAGGGGTGGCAGGAAGCACAGGGAACCAGTATCACCTCCTCTTTGCTTTCCAAAAATTACAGACCCAGAGCTGGCGAGCTAGGCTCTGCTCATAACACACTGCTATTCTTAACTTGCAGAAATGACTTTGCTATGAATGTTAAATGTCTCTCTACCCAAGCCATAAGATACTCTTCACAAACCATGGTCATGTCTTAATGGGATAAGAAAAGCACAGCATAAGTGGGATGGCTACCTAGGCAAAAAGTGGCATTTGGGTTCCAGCAGTTTGGTACTGCTTGCAATTTCCTGCTTAGGAGAACTGGCAGAGAGAACTGACTAACCTAAAAAATAAATCGTTTCCTCATTGCCTGTGACATGACCGTAAACTCTCAATGTTCTTGCAGTGCTGCCAAGATTAGTGTTACTCTCCTACACAGGGCATGCAGAGCACACAAACACACCTAATCGAAAACAGACTTGCTGCATTTTGTATGCAGACTGTAGTTTCAATCTTCTGTTACATCCTGTTTGGGTTTTTCACCCCAGTAATAATTTCAACAATTTGGTCTCTCGTATTCATCCTTAATTGCAATTTGTCACTTGTACAGTGAGCTCTACTCAGAGCCCACTTCTCTGTGGCCTTTATTTTCCTTTACTGTCACTTAAAATTAATTGATAAGCCAAGAACTCAATGCAAGAATATTAAAGGGACCATCTCTATATTAAAATTTTCATCATTGCATCTCTAAACCAGCATAACAAAATCAATCAAGGAAAATTCAACAATGCCATTTCTCAAAAGACATGGATCAAGACCAACTCAGACACAGTTCATAACGGGAAAGAAAACACCAAACCAAAAATCTCACAACACACACCAAAGTACTCCTTGCTTAGCAAGTGAGAAACTACACATCACTTCAACTTTTTTTTGGATTTATCTCCTTCCCTAACACCCAAAGTGGGTTTTTTTAAGCAGCGTATTGGATCAGTTACGACACACCTATTCTCAAACTTTGAAAGTAAAATCTGGTTTAGGAAAGTTCAACTCGTTTCTCTCCCATAAAAATACAAACCTGTCATTCTGAAAATTCAAAATAAAAACATTTACAGTAGCCAGTCAAACAAATAAGTATTTAAAAGTCACATACAGAGCACAGAGATTATATATAACAATATCAGGTTATTTCTTCTGATACCCCTTAAAATCTCAACTATAGGTTTACTTACAAAGAGTCTTCTAATGAATTTCCCTGATAAATCAAAAACAGTCATTTTTTTAAAACCAAAAGGTTCCATTTTCAATATTATTGTGACTATGTGTTAAGGTAATAACATGTATACATTAATTTATCAGTTATATAAGCAATTAATTTTCATCATACAGATATCTTAGATTTGTCTTGTAGGCAGCTGCTCAATAGTTTGCAACATGAACAGGGAAAAGGAAGAAAAACAAGAATATGCTAAAACCAAAGCTACCTTTCAAAAACTTAAACAAAAGTGACATCCTACTGCAACTGCACTGAAAAAAAACAGCAATAAACTTTGCAAAGCACTGTGAGACCACGGGTAACCATGATGCCATTCCCTGAAAAAAAAGGAACCATATGGAGGATCCAAAGCAATCTGCACTGCACAGGATGAACATGCACATTGGAACCATGGACCACAGTAGGATCAGAATAAACACAGTAGGCACATGTTGTCATGAGTCTATCAGTTATTTTCATTCCCTGACACAACTGGTCCCTACATCCATCATAAAGATTCAAGTTGAGTGATGGTTATATTTTTTTTCCTAACTGAAATTTCAAAGATCCCTCCTCAGAAAACTGTGATCTAGCACAGTTTGCTTCAAAGTAGAAAAGGACACGATGAAAACATGGCTCCACATGAAGCCATGCATATCCAAAATAACTGCAGCCCTTCCTTCCATCCAGCTTAGCAAGAAACATTCAGCACTGCACAGACACTTGTCACTTGTTTATTGCTGCAGCAAATGTTTGCTGCAATGTGAATGACATGCTGAACATACCACAAACAGTACAACGATAGCTATTAAAGCCAAAAATATCAAACAGACTGGAAAAGCATTTTGACAAGGAGGAAACATTAAACCAGATCTTTGCAGCATTTGCTAAATACAGAGACTCATCATATTTCGGGCCATTTGTATTTAATTGTCCTTTCATCTGAAGAGCAGTGGATGAATGCGCATCAGGCAGCAGATGAGTCAGATGTTCTGAAGAGGTCCCATCAAGGACGCCCCACAACACAAGAGCACCGCCTGCAAAATGCCTCACACAACTTCCTCTCAGTGCCTTGGCCTATTCCATGGTGGTTACGTACCAAAGCACTGAGAAGAAAACAGCAGATAGACCTGCAGTGGCAAAATGCAAGAACTTTAAATGTAATCAACACCAGGAACCTCCACACACTCTTTTAAAGCTGCCAGGAAGACACACTCAGATTAGTGGATAATTATCTAAAACTCAGGCTTTTGTTCCTCCTTTGCTTTAGTTTAAAGGAAAAAAGTGCTCTTATTTCTCAAGGTCAATGTTTTCGGTTGAAGTCAAACTCACAATGGAATAGGTCACTCACGACACTTCAAAAATCAGGTTTTGAAGTGGCAGACACAGACATTATAACTGTCAGTTCAAAGAAAGGAGAATCCCTGGTCTTTGGTGGAGGAAGTGGGCAAGCCATGGGCACGGAGACAAGGAGCAACACAGAAGGTTAAATCTACTGCGCTGACCTTGAGGTAAACTCATGTGTCTTTTATAATGTCCTCTAATCCTTAGATTAGTTTCTCCACTTTGGCTTTAACAATATTAACTGAAGTGCAGAGGCAATCAGCAGACCACAGCTTTGCCAAAAATTCAGTTGAATCATTAAAAGTGATTTATAAAAATAGACCATGAATAAAAATCCTCAGTTGTAATCCTCAAATGTTAAACTGTCTCTCTGCACTTAACACAAAAACTGGAATTGTTAATTCAAGGTAAACATGGAAAAGAACTCATATTCTCTATATTCCTTTCAATTCAGTTCTCAAATCAAATGAGAACATCTCCATATGACAACAAATGGAAAAAGGGATAACTTGTGTGTTAACAAAGAACAGCTCACTCTGCATAGCCTACATACTGCAATTTAATGCATTTTCAAGTATAAATTCTAGCTTTGGCATTATTTTGTAATCTTAAAGTGAAACAATTTAGGTCCTTATTATTTGTTTTTCCTTTTCTCATCAACACAGCTCCTCCTAGGATGCAGATGATCCTCTTAAATCATCTTTGTGCTGTTATCTCTGCAAAGAATGATGTCTGCTCCAGAAGACTGCCATTGCTAATCACTCAAATCAGGTCTCTCACAGGTCTATAAGGAGGAACAGCGCTGAGGGCAGCAGAATAAAGATGAGATTGTTGTTTCTCTTTCTTTTCAAGGAATGTATCTGAATACATCCCTTCACTTTCATGGATCACTTGTCCTGCCAAGGATAAGTTCCCCTGTGCAAAAACTGCAGCTGCCTTGGCTTTGTATTGTTCGAGAAACGACAGAACAACGTACTTGAGACACTGCACACAGCACAGATGAAAAACACTGTGAAGCAGATTCAGGAATGGAGCTGTCTATAGATAACCAATGACAAAAAGTAGGGACACCCACGTCAAAGTGGGTAAGAAAGCTGTCTGAGACTCAGAGGAGTTAAAAGTGACTAAACATTAGTGCAGCATCATGGGCTCTGGAGCTCCAGACAGGGTCCCTCAGGATGGCATCCCTTCCCTCCAGCGTGTCGTCTGCACGGCGCAGCTTGGTGTCATCGGCAAACTTGCTGAGGGTGCCCTCGATCCCACTGTCCACGTCACTGACAGACAGCACTGGTCCCAATGCCAGCGCCTCAGGAACACTACTCCTCACTGGTCTCCAGCTGGACATCGAGCCACTGACCGCGACCCCACGACTGAAAAGATCCAACCAGTTTCTTATCCACTGAGTCACCCACACATCAAATCCGCGTCTCTCCAGTTTACAGACAGGATGTCATGTGGGAAAGTGTCGAATGCTTTGCACAAGTCCAGGTAGATTATGTCAGTTGCCCTTCCCTCACCCACCAATGCTGTAAGCCCATCACAGAAGGCCACCACATTTGTCAGGCTGGTGACCGAATTTGCTGTGGTGAAGCCATGTTGGCTGTCACCAATCACTTCCTTATTCTCCTTGTGCTTTAGCACAGTTTCCAGGAGGATCTGTTTCATGATCTTGCCAGGCACAGAGGTGAGACTGACCAATCCGTAGTTCCCCAGATCTTCCTTATTTCCCTTTTTTAAAATCAGGGTTGTTTCCTTTTCTCCTGTGGGAACTTCACTAAACTGCCACAGCTTCTCAAGTATGATGCATGGTGGCCTAGCCAATTGCTTTGTCAGTTCCCTCAGGACCCACAGACATGTCACATGAGGTCCCATGGACTTGTGCACCTTCAGGTTCCTTAAATGGTCTCAAACCTGGTCTTCTCCAAGAGTAAGTAATGCTTCCCTCTCCTTGTACCTGCCTTTGCCCTCTGCAACTTGCACCATGTAGCTGGAGAACTTTTGGGTTGGTTGGTTTTAACTCTTCAGCCTTTTTTTAAGAATAAGTTGGCTCTTCAGAAGTTTCACAGGTTCTCTTCAATCCCTCGCTACAGTTTAATGCCCTGGATGACTACACTCTGAGAGTGGCACCTGGACAGATCATTAGTCTGATTTTAAGACAACAAGGCTGCACCTTTAAAGAGTCCACCTTCTGCCACTTGTTCTTCCATTTCTGCTTTCCTGAACATGTCCCCTTCTTCACTCATCCTACAACTCAAACTGGAGACTTCTCAAGGAGCACAAGAGAACAAGAGTAAGCATAGTGGGCAGAAGTTCTGGATCAGCCATCAACCACGTGTCTCAAACATATCACAAGTTTTTGTTCCTGCCCCCACAGTACTGGGAATTTCCACTTTCCTCAGCTGCAATACAAGCCAGGAGAACTGTTTGTATGGTTGTGCAAGTCTCTTCCCTGGATCAGAGGGACCACCAGTTGTGATTTGTAGGGTGCTGTCTGGAGTTTCAGACAAAAGTAGTGCTGCACCTGAGCAAAGTCCCACCTCCTCTGTTCAGCTGCACTGCAGGCACAACTTACACCTGCACACTTTGATACCTGAGAGAACTTGGAATCTTTTGCTAATGGTAAAGCTGATTCCACCGAGGAAAAAAATCAGTTCCTGAATGCAAAAGTCTTTTAAAAGAAATAATTGAATCTTTTTAATTTCTGAGCTTCCAGGAAGAGCAAGCAAGGGCTGGTGCTGCAGCATTTGAAAGGATTCTATTGGGAAACAGTTCTGATTATTTTAATGCACACCAAAAAAAAAAAAGGAGGGGGGGAGGCGGGGAGAAGGGAATGGTAATGTTCTTCTTTACCTGAGATGCTCCATTTAGGCAAGGAACCGAAACAGGGGTGTTACACAACAGCTCCAAGCACTGTTCAGATGCTGTGCTCTGCTGCCCACCGGGAACCGCCGCGTGCCTTCCAAGCTGCCCATAGTCCGTTCTGCCCCAGGTGAACACCTCGCCAGCTTCTAAACACAAAACACATTTCAAGATTACTTATTCACCAAGTTCCTGAAACATGTGGATGCCAAGTCAAAACCAGAACTTTTTAATGCATCTTATCTACAGCTTCAAAAGCCTAGTGAAAACTTATTTCTGGGAACAGAACAAAAAAAGCATTAAAAACTAGCTCAAGATATTATGTTATGCTTCTATGCAGCTACTCATTCTTCATTAACTTGTTTTCTAGCAGAATAACATCTGGATGGTGGCCTGGGCTGTAAATAAAACCACGTCATAAAGCTGCATAACCTGGATATTCTGCATACAATAAATACACTTTGGTTATACAAAGGACATATTTTAGGTTAACGGAAGCACAAACAAAATAGCTTATTCTGACACATAAAAGATTATAGGAAAGAGAATTTTCCAGTCCCATTCTTTGCCATAGACAATTCATTGCATGACCTGCATTTAACAGAGTTTCCTGTTTTCCTGATAGAAAGAAAGACAGAAGTTACCTTCTGTCACTACTACTGTTAGCAGAGCACTAGCCCTCAGGAGACAGCTGGTTAGGCAGGAACACCAGCACAACTGTCATTAAGCACTGGAAATGTTCTGGTTTGTTTTCACAGGAATCACACGTTGGCCAAGAAAAGGTAACTTTAAATGAAATCAGCACTATATGGCTCACCCTTCTCTCCAAGGGTTATTACACCAAGTTCACTGCTGCAGGACTGATGCCCAAAACACCATTCTCCGGTATGGATAACATCCATAAACATCCTTCTTACCTTTGCTTTCCTCCAATTTAGAAAAAAAAAAAAAAAAAAAAATCATACAAAGTGACAGCTTTATTTTCTTAATGAAGTGATTAGATCTCTGCAGGTAAGTCATGAAAAGCTGTCCCTTCTGGGCTTCCAATTTAAAAAGTTATATACACACAGCATAACTTAAAGCCCTCAACTCGGTTTTAACTAGAAGCATCAACCCACATTCCAGCCCAGAAAGAAACCTGCAATTACCTTGAGTTATGTACACGCTTCGGCCAAGCCTCAAGCTGCTCTCCAGAGTTTAACTCAACTCATCACGTTTATAGGCCAAAAGATGTGGATCTGGGGAAAATACCATCCAGTCCAGCAAGTCAGCTTGAACACACACACCTCTCCGTGTCAGTCAGTACAGGCACACCCCACCGAGGGCTCGGGTGCAGGGGGCATGGTCACACCACCCAAAGGTGACAACTGAGAGGTTTCTAAACAGATGCCAAAACACAAACCCTTGGAAATCTGAACACCTTCCCTTTTCCTTAGGGTGCTGTCAAACCGTCTTGAAAGGGACAGGGGTAGGCACTGCTGGTTTGTGGAGTTTAAGGTGGTAATGCATTTTGTAAATAAACTGGAAACTTCAGTTCATATACAGGAGAAGTATACACATTTTCCTTGGAAATCTGCTGGCAGTGGTATCTTTCACTCCAATCACTGCAAGTTTTTCAGATGCATTCTCTCAGTTCACTGATAATGCTTCCCCTAAAATAATTAAGTGATAAAATTAGTTGTCCTTCTCTCTCAAGGGCACAAAGCTTTTCTCCTTTGCAGTTCAGGGAAAAGCTGAAAACAGTCACATACTACATTCAATACAAGTGTTGTCTTTTAACATAGTAGCTACATTTTCTTAGGTTAAAGGATTACAATAAATTTAATTAAGAGAACTACTAGTGTATCTTAGATTAGGAAGACAGACTGAAGTTTAAAAACCACGCTTGTTCTTAAGTTAGTATATTTACTTTGCAATTTATATAGACCTCTGCTGAAAAACATCTGCAGCTGCAAAAATGTACATAACAAATTTAAATATAGACTAGCTTCAGGCTTTTACATCAGACCAGGTTACTGCACTTCTACAGAACCCTATTAGTGGACTGGGAAAGGATAGGCAGGCTGCTCTATTTTATGTTAACTACAGGAACTGAAGCTGAGTTTTATGAAATCTAAAGCCAGAAAGAATTTCTGTAGCATCTAGTTAGATCATTAATATACCACAGGCTCTCAAGCCCTACCCAGACATTGCTGTATTGATCCCAAGGACTATAGTTGAATTAAAGCATTTCAGCTCTCAGAAGCCGAAAGTATCAAGTGCCACAGGCAAAAACATCAGCAAGCTGCAAGGCCTCTGGAAAGGCAAGCTTTGAATTGATAATACAGACCCAGATCCTCACACGCAGTCTGCAGCACCGCCTGTACACAGAGGCAACAAAGGTTTCTCTCAACTCCACCTTTGGGGGAAAAAATTCCTTCCTCAAACAACTCTGGTGCTCTGTCTGGACTGGGACATGAACAAGAAACACCAGCCACTCATAACAAAAATGAACTTTTGCACCAGCCCATCAGGGTACTGCTCCAGTGGAACTGAAGACTGCAAGCATATATGAAAGATTGGAACAGCAACAATGCTTAGGTACAGCAAAACACCTCCATCCACAGATTCTATTTTCTTTCACTGGACAAGCCAGCAATGAATCATTTACACATGCAAAACCAAACAGAACCCTTAGGAGAATGTAAACTGTTTCTGTAAAACGTGAATGTAAAATGTTTCCGATTACAAACACAGACCATTGCAATTAACTTTTTTGCCACAATAAGGGAAATGAACTTATGGTGGTTATTAGTACTCAAGCATGGAGAACATTCATTAAAAAAGATTAAAGCCAGATAAATTAATTTTTGCTTTTGGGAAGAATTTCTTGAATGCCCAAAGATTAGTTAAGCAACCAGTTCCTTCTCACTGCTCATCAATGCAGTTCTCAGTTCTTATTGAGACACATTCCTTCCCCAGACTTGTTCCTGTTTGCTGAGCATTCCCCATCCCATGCTCAGACTCCTGCTAATAGTCAATCATTTCTATTTTTCAGCCAAAAAACATCTGCCTAGGGATCCTTTAAAAAAAAAAAAACAAAAAAATCCAAAGTACATAAATCTGTCTTTTCTGTGAGAGAAACGAACAAAAGCTGATTTAGATGTGCCTTTTCTATGAAAGACTGATTATACTTTCAGCAAACAAACAAAAAAAAACCCAGTCTCAAGTGGAAATTTCAGGCTGAGGCAAACACCAATGCATGGAAAATTCCGCCAAAGGTTAAAGTCTCGTCAAACTCCTAAGGAAAAGAAAGCAGTGAGCTATGACAGAAAGCGTTGAGCAATTGTAACAAGAGGCATTGCTACTGTGCTGCTTATAAAATAGATGGTATTTTAAAATGTTCTAAGAATATTTGAGAAAAAGACATTAGTCATACAGAGTAAGGAGGCTGCAGGATGAATTACTTAAGAATGAAGAGTGATATAACAAGGAGTGTTGGTCTAATATTAGACTAGGACAGATTTTAATTAGAAGTCAAGAAAACATACACAGTGATGAGTCAACTGGACAGAGTACACCAGCCATGGAAGTGGCTGAGACATCAGAAAATGCGATATTTCATACCAGACTCTATGCAGGAAGAGGGCACACAAGAGGCAGGAGTTTTTTCTACAGCTTGTGTAGAAAGAAGCGTACAATATTGAAAAGCTTTTCCAGTTCTTCTAAGATACTAACAGTGCTTCCTAAGACCTGGATCTTGCCATGTTCTGAGCATGGAGGCTCCAATTCCAAAAGGCACTTCAACTCCTCTACTGTGAACATCCACATTGTCCCAGATGACTTTACAGCAACTGTTCATTATTTCACCAGGCAAATGATACATCAAATAAAGGCCAGAGGGTTCAATACCATTTGGAATTAAGGAGTAAGAGATACAGATTCATGCATCCTGTGTTATTCCAGTTTACAACCTGAATGAACCACACAGTACAGGAGTTCAGAAAGCTGGAAAAAAAAAAGACAAAGGGGAAAAGATTTTTAAGAAAAACTTTCTGACAGCTCCTTAAGTAAACAACACAAACAACAGTATGCTACATTGCTTGAGAGTCTGCGTGATCATGCAGATCTGGTTTGCTCGTGCTCTTTGAACTGTAGACACAGCAGTCTGCATCAGTGTACACACAGCAGCAAATCACCCAAAACACATGCTCACATCCCTCACAGAATACAGATGAAGGTACATACATATTCAAGGACTTGAATACAAACCACTGTCTGAAAGGTTCCTCTGCATTTTCTTCACATCATCCTTCTGTCCTCATGTATAACAAAGCACAGACAGTTGAGAATGTCCTCAAAATTACAAGTTCACAGCCTTCAGAGTACTGCAAATCCAGCATCATTGCATAAAGCACTTCTAGTTGCTTCCTGCCTGACAGTGTAGCTTTTCCTGTGCTGTTTTATACTGCTTCTGAGGCTGTAGAGCGTGTCATTTTTCCCTTTTAGCACTTTTTTAATCAATCTGCTCAGCCACATAAGTGGAAAGAATTAGCAATAAAAAAAATAAGCACATTAGTTTTAAAAACAGGTTGGTTGTTTCTCAGTAAAACACAACAGGCAAATAGGCGCATTAAAATTTACTTCTTTTCCCTAGACTCAGATTTATCTTTATATCAATTTTCCCGTTTTAAGGTAATATCATGCACTAGTGTTATCTCCTTGAAGTCTCTATTTGGTACTCTGGCAAGCTTTGAACTATCCTTCATAAATACTAGATGAAAGAGTTCATCTAGGCTATCTCGGTTCATTGCTGCATTAATGATTACTTTTCAAATGAACTCAGGATATTCACACTGAATGCTTAATCTCAGACTTGAAATATGAAGTGCTATATAAAATTCCTAATGCCTCCTTTCACATGAAAATTCGCTGGAGCAGGCATTAAAAATTGACATTTAGAGGCTGCCTCTTGCCTCCTCCCTGCCCTACACAGAGCAACACTTCTCCCACACGTACAGATCTCTGCTGTCCCTCACAAAATCACTGATGTCCTTCAGCCATTCTGAGAAACTTCCTCATCTACCGAGAAACAGCCCTCGTGCAGGGCAACCTAACAGAAAAACATTCATCCATACGTCCTTAATTCCTTCTTGGCTGAAGACAGCTGTAATTCAGCAGCTGGAAACCAGGCATCACCACACCTGCAGCCTAACACCTGTACCTGTGCATGGTTTCAGTACAACACAGGATTATCTGTCCTCGCTAAGGTTTAAATGGCCCCTTGATCCTCCTAACACAGGAGTTCAGCATACCAGAGCTGCCCACATCTCTTCACATATCTTCTTTCCATGACCTCCTTACAAACTTCTACAACTTCATATAATAGGGCACTCCTGAAATTTTTTCCATATTCATTCATAACAGCTATTAAGAATGTATCACTAAAACACAAATCTAAGCACAGTATTGAGGTCATGCCTCATCAGGGAAGTTCAAACTAAGCAGCAAAAGCATTTCAGGGATGATAGCAACAGAAAACTAGAGATATTTCCATTGCCACTTTCAGCCTTCTGCAGTCCCAGGCTGCAATAGAAAGCTGGTACAGAACAGCCCACGGAGCATCCACACAACAAGCTGCACTTCACAAGGGTTTCCAAGCACTTCATGAAGAGATTTAAACCTGCAACAAAAGGCCACAAGTGCCACAGGAAGAGAACCATAAGGGCATCACCAGTTCTCCTATAACAGCTATGGATTTGCCAATTAGAACTCCTATACTCAGCCAGTGGGCCAAAGATTCCTGCCATCCTGAGCAAAATCAAATGTCCCCAAACCTGGTGATCAAATTTAACCACAGGAATATGGGCAAGACAAATTCACAAGAGATTTCACACCTCTGCAGTCAGAGGCTCATCTGTGATCCACCAAACAACTGGCTTCTCACTGTAACCCATTCCTACTGCTAAGGAAAATAAAAGAGAAAAAGGAGAAAATCATCCAGTCTTCTTTCAGAGCCTCCAGGAGATATCAAAATACTGAACACTCAAAAAAATTGTATGAACACAAGATATAATGGAAAATACTCAGCTAAGCAGGTGAAACTTTGAGGATGTGTGAGACTCACCCCGAGAAGACACCAAGACTGTGACAGTCTTTAACAGAGACTAAAATGTTCAAAGTGCAGAATGAGAGTTCCTTAGGCAACACTTTGTACCAAGAAACTTTGGACCCAAACAGTTTTCTCCCCACTAGGCCACCTGCATTCATTGTGTTTGTACTAATTGTGAGAGGGAAGATAAACCAAGCCAAGGAATTGATCTGGCTGAAAAATAGCCTTGGGAAATGGCTGTATTAAGTCAATTTAATATTCCACATGACAGACTAGACATAACTTGCAATTTCCATGACGTGCTAAATTTGTCATGCACTTTATCAACAGATCCATCTTTACCAGCACTTTGAACATCTTTAAACATCTAAACAGCTTTGACTTTCATTCACTAAAAAACAGGCATGCTCCTCCTTTTGTGCTTCCATAGTTACACCAAGTTACGTCTCAAGATGGGCAATGCTCTGTTAATGGCATTATTCACATGCTTAACAGCATGCTTCACTGCTTTGAAAGATTGAACAATAACTCTGAATACGGCAGATTCCAGGACTTTCTAGATGCCTTGGAAGTCTTGTCTCTGGTTTGGGTCTTAGATGGGATATTGGCCATTTTCCTTTTAGAGGAAAGACTCGAAACATGAAGTACCACACGAAGCTCTGAATAAACCAGAGGAAAAACTAAAATGGAACAATTTAAATGCATCTGAAGTTGTGTTCATATCACTGATATCAAACAGATATATATGATTTTAGCTGAAAAAAGAAAGTGGGGGGACATCATGAAATCCATGCAATGATGAAACAAAGCTACAGAAGGGGGCTGGGGGCAAGGGTAGATTTTAAAGCACCTGTCAGACTTTGCATTCATCCTGCAAGGTGAGAAAATTCCCTCCTTATTTCCCTCCACTCATGATTAGAGAGTCATGACTGCCTCACCAGCTGTGCCTCTGGCTTATTTTAAATTCAAACTATGATACATATCTCACTTTTAGACTTTTAATAGCAATGCCTTAAAATGCAGATTGCTGGCTAAATTTAGTTACATGGTTAAAAACAAATCTAACTCATCTATACCCAGCAAACAGAACTGCTGCATTCAAGGTTCAATAGAGGACTTAACTCTTCAACTAAAAACAAAGTCCTAACAAAAAAAAAAAAAAAAAAAAAGAAAATCAAAGCACAATTTGGTGATATCTCCAAAAAAGCAAGATGCATAAAACATTAACCAGCTATGGAAAACTATCTGCAAATGCATCATAGTATACCATAGGGTTTTTGTTCAGTACTTCTGCAAATAAATTCTGCACTATGCTACTACAGCAGTATGAGTCATACACTTTTACTGACATTCTATATTTATATCTCCATGCCCTTCTGCACTGTTATATGCTTTCTTCCATACAGGCCTCTCTAACCTGGAATTTCCTTCCCTCTATAACTGAGCATCCCTTCTTCTAACAGTCCCCAGAAAACTGAATAGATAGTCAGCTCTTTCTGGACACCATTTTGGGAAAAGCACCACCCTTGAACCATAATAATATGCTGCATGTGCTTTTATTTGTTTCCAATTATTTTCTTGTGTCTGATTTCCTAATCTTTTGTCTGTAAAAGGACTGCTTAGATGTTTATCCCCTCTGAGGCAAGTCCAGGTCCTGTTTCATTAGACTGAACACAGTACAGTGCTACAGCAAATCTTATTCAGAGACTACAAATTACAACATAGGCATGTTTTCTAGATCGTTTTACGAAAAGCATTCTCACTAGCTCCAATGTCGCAAACATCTGTGAATCTGCCTAATTTGGAGAAGGCAAGATCCTGCTACTCTCAATATCCCATCACCATCTGAGCCTCAGAAGGAACAGGCATGTGCCTACAAGAGATAAACAAAGGGAAGGTAATTAAGTTCCCAGTGCTAATATTTACCTTGTCAAAAGACTCAAGGGCATGCTGTGGAAAGGCAGACACAGAAAAAGCAAAAGAAATGCTCTGCAATGGCAGCCTGAAGGAGAACTGGGCTTTTTCACTGTTGTCCACAAGATGCATTCCCAATAATCAGAGACCAGTTGCACAAGAGATTTCACTAGATAACAAGTCTCAGATGCATATGATTCAGAAAAGTCACAATGTCTACAAAGAAATAGAAAGCATTACAGAAATAAAGTGTTTGAAGAGCAGTCCTTGGATTTGCTAAGTGGCTTGAACTTCCTCAGTCACTCCAGAAGCATCCGAGTTCTACATCCAATGGAGTTCAACCCTAACTATGTGCTGTTCTTAAGAAATAAAGTACAAAGAAGAGAACAGTACCACAAATCCAACAATGGCACCTCCAGAGCCTCCCAGGAGATCACCCGCCTTGCTCAGAGTCAGAATCATTATAAGAGCAACTACAATTGACTAAGACAGAGTGGGCTGTGCACCTCAAATAATGAGCAGCGTTCCCGCTGACAGGAGGAACAAAACAGTCTAAAAGAGGATGGGAAGGAAAATTCATACCCTTTGAAGTCAAGAGATGAATAATGAGCAATAAGGTGATGTATTCTCTCTGGAATATCATCCCAATTTCTCCCTCCACCCACAAGAAAGTTTAAGAGTTGGGCCAGGGAGTGGAAGAAAAGAATAAAAGCACAACACAAGATTCCACCTGTGTATGGCAAGATGCTTAACATCGAGGAGACTGCAGGCAGAGAGTGGACAAAGATGTAAATGGTTGCATAATGGTGAAAGCATCCAAATGCCACTTATGCCCTGAAAAAATTCCATCATATACAAGGGGACACTATCAAGCTAGCAGAGTTCCCTTCGACTCCTCACTTCTCATTCCAGCTCATTAGAATTCACATACTAAGAGACTGCGTCTACATCTCTTAACATTGTGAGGTGTTTTCAGCATTTCAGAGCTACAGGCACAGAGCACGGGGCGAGTCTAAAAATTTAGAAACATTTTATAAATGTTACCAATCAATGCAATGTCCGTCCTGTAAAAGAATCTGAAATTCCCAGCCAAGAGGCAATGATGCTAGCGAGATTTACTTCTCATGCTTACCCAGCGAAGCAGTAGCTGTCCACAACTACCTCTATATAGCTGCAACATCTGTACCTGCTTGCACTGCCAGCACATCTACATTTAAGAATTACCTAAGTGTGTATATGAACAGGGTTGTAATAGAAGTACTGATGTGCTATGCAGCCTGTTACTAAGAGTGGTTTAGGTTTTAAGTGAGAGAGGGGAGAAGTAAGAGAACTTTTCTCATTCGGAGTAAGGAGGGGACAGCAATGAAGAACAAAAAGCTCCTGTTTTTTCAATGCCTCCTTTTCTCTGATGTTACAATGGATATTGATCAAAAGAAGCAGTATCCTCCTATTCATGCTTCACAGATTACAATGAGATAGGGCAGCTTCTAAGGAAACCATGAGTTTTATCCTGTGCTAAAACAGGTGGCCAGGTTTTCACGAACTTTGTTTGAACACTGCTCTGATGAACTAGAGGAATTTTAAATAACTACCCAGATTTTCAAATCAGACACAGCAGAAGTTTGTTGTATTTCAGCTATCAGCTGCTACCTGTGTGCACAGCCAGAGTGTTTTGGGGTTTTTTGGCATTGTGTGTTCTGTTTATCTCCAGTAAAGTGAGCAAGCAAGAGGAGACAAAAAAGGATTTAACACTCTCCTTTGTACTGCGTGACTTGTCAGGATGATTCTTCAACGCACATAAACATCTAGTAATCCACACTGCCACCCTTTTATTGTCCCCACAGCCTGACCTTCACTTCTGGATGTTTTATTGTCCATTTTCTCTTCAATGAACAGCTTCAGCTCCAGGCAGCTGTGTCATTAGCAGGCACAAGCCTGAAATGTGTGTACAGGCAAATTCCTACAAAATATCTATCAGCTACAAGATCCAAAATTCAAGATGAGAAATGCCAAACTGATTTTCAGTTTGCTTTCTATTTTGGGGTGGAAAGGACAAGTAGGAAAACATATTCCTAAAGGAGTTTCTGTATCTATATTTTGGGCAGCTTTGTAAAGGTAAATTTATGGAAATTCTAGAAAAATAAGATTTCCTATATTCACGATAAAAAGATCTTAACAAAACTGACATAAAGCACTGTCCCTGAATAGATCTTTGACTACACAGTGTTTTTTAGATTACTTTTTTTTAGTTAAATGATACTGAGTAAAACGGAGAATGAGTCACCTAAGGAAATCCCACCCCTTCTAGGGTTTCTCTCCTGCATGAATCAGATGCTATTACCTTCTATTCATCCAGGTCTTTGTCCTCTAGAAATAAACCCTTCTGATTATTTTATTCTTATTACTAACTGTGGGCCCCATAATACTGGATAGAGAAGAAAGCAGATCTGAACCACACAAGCTCTTAAATCCAGCAGAACGTCCCAAAAACCTAAAGCGTATCCTAAGCAACATAGAAAATGTAACTCCCCTTCATCTGCACAGTCTAGTCTCAGTTGTTTGGGATCCGTACAGAATATACAGAGACAGTGAAGTCCAAATAGGAACTACAAAAACAGAGGGAGCTCACCCTCAGTTTCAACTACCACACCACAAACGGGGCTTGAAATAGCTCCTTCTCTTCCTACATAAAAGAGGGCTTAAAAAACAACAAAAGCATCCAAAACAGTTTGCAAACACCCCTTCAAAATTTTCCTTGGGGTAGGAATAATCTGTTTGTTCATCAGTGCCATTGAGACTGAGCCTCACTTACCAACAGCAGCTGGAGGCCAGCTCTAGATCATGTCTCAATGAGTAGATACACCCAGTGCTTCCTGACAGCTGTTCCCATTCCCTGGACTTCTTCAAGCTTGTTGGCTTGGCCCTCTAGATTTTGGTTGCATGTTTCTCAAGGCAGCAGGTTAATCTTAGGTGTTGCGCTCTCACAGTCTGCACTTCTATGCACATCATCATAAAAGAAAATTAGTATCCAAAACACACTGACAAAGTAAAAACTGACCTGGAAATCAACACCAACATAATTCAAAGTTAAACAAAATTAATATACATTCCTACCACATAGGAGGAATGGGCTGTATTAAAAAAATAACTCACCTTTATATAAGGAAATCAAGTCACCGACCAGAACAGAAAAAACATGCTGATTTTGCTTAAGAAATATAACAAATGTTAAAGGGTATCAGTTGCTAACCACACTTGTGTATTTACCAGACTCAAATGGTAAAATATAGATGTCATGGTCAGTCATGGTATTTTCAGAGCACTCAAAAATCCAGCCAAGTCAGCTGACTGCTTACAGATACATAAAAACTGTAACCCCACAAACTAGAAAATACCCTACTGCAGGTACTTTGTAAGCCAGAGGAACAGCTTCATGTTACAATAGCACACAGCCACTGCTAGCACTCAAACAATGTAAACCCTGTGTAACAAGTACCTGTGAACAACTGGATTTTTTCAGCACAAACTTATATTAGATTGTTCTGTGCTTCCTCAAAACTGGAATACTTTAAAGAATAAAAGCTGCACTCTCTTGGCAGATCTCATCATACTACCCAAGTATCAGAGCCATTCTACAAGACTACAGATTTGTTACTGAAAATTTACAGCTGTTGATACATCTCATGTATGCTACAGTACCTTACATCAAATTACTTATTTCAAAATTACTTCAAGGTAATCATGAAAGGAACAATCTAGATAGGCTTTATGGATATTTTTCTTGTTTGTTTCTAGGTTTTTAAGAAAAAAAATTTCCTGAAGAGTACTGTTTTTCACAGGTACTCAACTGCCACTAAGCTCTTAGAAAGCACATTACCTATGTTTGAACAGTAAGACTCATTAGTGAGCATTAAACTTGAATAATTAATTACTAAACAGGAAATGTCACTTAAAGATTATGGAAACAAGTATTTAATGGCCTTAGAATGCTACTAAGGTTAAATAAGATCAAGGCACTTAAATGCACAGATTGTGCACACATAGATAGCTGCTTTCAGAAGTAGGGCTTAGAAATGCTTAGTTTAGTAAACGCATAGCTTTAAATGAAGTTATCTGAAAATGCAGTAGCCACTTCTCTTCTCAAAGACCAATAAAACCAAGAGGGCAGAGTACATATACCTTGTTCTTGGCAATTAGTTACCATATAGATTAATTCAGCTATCAGGTAATGATTGGTTCCAGCTTCTTATTTGATACAAATCGAGTGCAAAGGACTCCTACCTTACTAAGGATTCCAACCTGTTTATCTGAGGCCATGTTATATCTGCTTTGCATAACTGCAGAAATTCTGAAGTGCAAATTCTCACTGTTTGTTGTGTGCTCCACAATTCTCTACACTAAGAGCTTTGAGTTGCCAACATTTCCATCAATCCCATCATCCTTTTACTACATGCAAACTATGTCATACGCTATGATAACACCCAAAATGAAACTGTAGGGTTTTTTGCCCCCCACTCAGATCTCCCAGCTGGAAGAGGGTGTAGGGAAGAACCTCCCAACCCAGTCTTTCAGTCCATGCTCTTTTTGCTGGGTAACAGGCCTGATAAAGAAGCATCATTGTGGATAGCTGCTGGGACCCACAGCACATGGGAGTCTAGAAACTGAATTAAAGGCTGAGAGGCAAAAAGGAGTTCTATAGTGTCTGGCCCAGTCTGTCACAGCAGCAACCAAACAACAGTGGTCTTGCGAGTTCCACATTTGGAACTCGCTCTTGTGAGTTCTACATTTGGATCTTTATTAATACCTATGAATATGGAACTTGGAGGCAGCTTATGACAGAAGTTAAGAAACAGTGAGTTTTCTCTTGCCTTTACCTTTGCTTCTTTTCAGCTTCAAATAGGTGAATTGACAGAGACCCGAGTACAATGTGAATGATTTCAGTGCAGTTCAGGAGAAAGGGTTAGACACATAATAAAGCAGAAACAGTCAAACAGAAGAGCAAGTGGCTGAGATAGTGCCAGCAGTTCCAGCTGCAAGTAGTCAGAAAAACTAGAAAGACAGGGACACTTATGGTCAAACTATTCTTCTTTTAAGGAAGTTTTTACCAGCTTTGTACTCTGTTTTCACAATAGTTGTGAGAGGGAACGTATTTTCAATACAATTATCATCATTACCATTGCAACAGTTTAATTTGCTTTAAGAGAAAAAGAATAAGCAAAAAATAAACCCCCAAGGAATAGCTCAGAGCCAACAAGCTGCCCTTCTCGGCCCACAAAACTACAGCTCCTCTTGCACAGTTGCTCTGGTGCTGGAGGGTACTGAAAATGGAACAAACACCACATTTACAGATTTCCTGCACACAAGCCCATACTTGTTAATGTATCTGACCTTGTTTATTACATTTGCTAAATACATGGGTAGCCATAACTGCAGCAATCCAACCAGAGAAACCAAAGAATAAAAATAAAAATAAGAAAGAAAAATTAGAGAAAGTAATGAATTCTTTATCTCACCCACTAATAACTTGAACAAAATCCATACCAGATCCACATTTTAAAGTTACATTTCTTTCTGAACACTTTTTAAAGATGAAAGTTCTGACAAATTTGGACAATTACATTATTTAAGTCCACAACAATCACTGTTCCCACTAGTAAAAGAGAGGATATGACACACAAAAAAAAAAAAAGAGGAGGAGAAATTCAATAGTCCCTCTTTCCACACGTGTGGCCTAAAGCCCCAGAACATAATGTTGAATGACTGAATCATTTTCCAAATTCCTCTAACCATGGAGTACTTAGTAAAATACATATAGACAGGACTAAGCAAGTGTGAATCACAGAATCACAGAATCATTAAAGTTAGAAAAGAATTCTAAGATCATCACGTCCACCTGTCAACCCAGCATCAACATCATGTTCACTAAAACACGTCCTCAAGTGCCATATTCACAGGTTTTTGGATACTTCCAGGGATGGCGACCTCACCACTTCCCTGGGCAGCCTGTTCCAAGGAAGGAACAGGCCCTTCCACAAAAAGAAGTCATAGCCAGAAAAACCAGGACAGACCAGTCTTACGTACCTTATCTTCCCCTTCTACTGTGGGAAGGGCACTCTGTGGGCTGCCCCACATGTAAGAGGACCAGGACACATTGGAAAATTTTTCATAGTTGTTTTCGTCCTGTTTAGATCATGAGCTAAATTTAACAAAAATCCATTTAAATCCTACTCTTCCCGGGCCACCTGAATCTCCATTTGCCAATATAACGTCACAGCTCACAAAGAGAATTTCAAATATTGAAATAAGTTTCTTTGTCCCTAATGCCAATCACTGATGTTTCTATTTTACAATGAGTACCTTCAATCAAACTTAGTGACAGTTTAGCATCTTTCTGACACCTCTCTTTTCACACAGAAATGATATAAGATGGCATGCACAGCAATATACTGTACAACTGGAAGTTCCTAGCAACAAGGAAAGGTAAAAGAGGGATGGTGATGACTGAAGAAACAACTCAATTACTCAAAAGATGATGTTAGCAAGGTTCTGTGACAAATCTTTGCATATGAACAACTCTCAACACTTGATAAAAATCTTTCACAACGGACCTGCAACTGGACTCAACCTCCTCCTCAGCGACCAAACCACTGAATGAATTTCTTCAAGACTTTTATCAAAGTCATGTAGAAGTAACTCCCAGCAGGGAATAGCATGAATAGGAGTGTAGAATCACAAAGCAAACACACACACACACGCACTCTTAACTTTTTGAGTTTAAAAATAAAGCCAAGGAATGATGCCAGCCCATGAAGCCAAAAAAAATGCCAGAATCTTCTAGGTATTTACAGCTATCTAGAACACAAAAACGATTATCGTGTAAGTTGAAACACCAATGAGATGAATCTGTGATGGAACAAGGAGATAGCTCTGAAGACAATACAAAAAATAAAGCAATTTCTATATGAATCTAGAATCTTTCATCCTGTTATTTCACACTAAATTTTCCCACAGTTCCCAGTGTTCATTTCGGAATTTTGGTCCCCAAACTTGTGCATTTCTTTCTCTCTCCTTGCCATGCTCTACCCCTTATAATCAAATGCAGGACCTTCAAGATAGACCCTGAAGCTTCAAAATTGATCCCTGAGGCAGATGGACAAAGGCTTTTCTATTTTGAAAGTTCATTTCTTGAACTCAAGTTCTGCTTCAAAGAGGTTATGGGGCACCTATCGATTTGGAGGTTTTGATTAAGCTATTTTCTAGTATTTCACCTGTATTCCCAAAACCCAGCATCCTTCCACATGAAATACAGCTACCTCAGGTAGGGCTCCAGTTTCAAACCCTCGGCTACCGTGTCTAAAAACAGACAAGCATTAAAACAAAAAAATATATATGATATACACATACACACAAATTAGTATTTGCTGTCACAGGGAGCTGCTGAAAAATTCAAGGTAGAGTAAGTTTGCTTTCCAGAGGAAGGCTGCAGAGCCTGGATTCAAGAGCAAACTGGAAAGGACCTCTAGTGGGCTGAGGCTGTGCTGCTCGGGTGCCAGGCACGTCCTTCCCTTCCCCTCCCTGCAGTGCACAACCTGCCAGCAAAGCCCCTTAGCTTTACCTTGTGACTGCCACCAGAAAAGGCACCTACAAGTGCAACCACAGCCTCTGTGAAAGACTGAAATGCTAAAGGTTAATGACTCAAACAAGATCATTAGAAATATTCTCTCACTCTGCTCTCAGTGTCTGGAGGGTGACACTGCCATTCGCTTCAGAAAAAGCAGGAGATGGTTTCTATTTTACCATGTAGGTCACTAACGTGTCAGACCACTTCAGAGTGCTTTTATGTGGCCTAAATGACATGACATCAAGGGACATTCAAAGATGCACAAATTCAGATGCACATTTGGAATGAGGCTTCAGAATATTATTCAGGCTATGTCACAGCATTTTGTTCTTCCAAGACTTTTTAGCTGTAGGCAGTTTTGCACAGGCAGCAGAAACACAATTTTAACTGCATTTTTAAAGTAACTTTCTGAGTGAAAGAGCTCTGAATTCTTTATCTGAGCTCAAACAAAGCTTAACTTCATGTGACACTATGTGACAAACAGATTAGTGAATGTATTCAGGAGAATACACAGATAATAAACCAGGCCAGACTAAGGAAGGTTATTTATTAGGCATCCCAGCTAAAAAGAAAGTATCTGGTTTTGAATGGAAGTTGATGATTCACCTTTAAGTCTTTAAAATACCTCTTGCTATATTTAGGTTTGCCTTCAAGTCAGACTGGTTCTATCATTCCTCAAATTAGACTAATTTATATCCTCAACGTTACAGGCCATGGCTTAGCTCTCTTTTAAATGACCTAAGCAATAACCTCTCTTTCAGCAGTTACCCTCAAAGCACATGCATTAACTTGAGAGGGACCACAAATTAAAGCTGACATTGTTAGGCAGAGCAAGGCAAGACAGCTGCTCATTATTATTCAAAAATAATGTCACCTATACTGCTGTGGTGCTCCTTGTGCCATTTGCAGAGCTCTGCAGAGGAAGCAAACCTTTTACAGAGTGGTTGTCCGAAGAGAACAGCACTTGTACTTGGAATCCAAGGCCGCAAGAATGCACCTGGTCTGTCCTTCACAGGGAGCAGTGACAGCACTGCCCTGTCATCAGTGAAAAGCATTCCTGAGAGTCACTTGACACAAGCATTCACACAGAAAATAGTAAATAAACCAAAGACACTAGCAAGTTTATATTTTATCATCAGAGACCTGACCAAAGAGCAACCAGAGCTTCTCAGCCTTCATCTTTTTGGACCAACCATCACCAACTAGGACCGCCTCTACTACCAGAATAATAAAGCCTACTTGAAAGAGTACTAGTGATGCCATGAAGTCTAATTGTGCTTCTCTCCTCTGCAGGAAACAGTGATCAAGGCAGGAAAAGAAAGCACTTGTCTGTCTTGAAGGGTTCTGTGAGATATTTTACAGAAAGAGTGTGTGCAGTGGAAATAGCCCCAAAAGGTAACTCTGTGATAAAAAGAATAAGGAACTGGAGCTGATGAGGATCGGTTAAAGGTAAGGCTTAAAAACCACAACATCTGGTGAAAACATTCCTTAACATCTTTAAATCAAGGAATACATTTCTCAGGAATTAATGTCTTGAATCCAAACTGCTTTACGATACAAACAACAGCAAATGAAAAGAGAGCTGATCAAACTCTAAAAAGAAATTACAGGAAACCTCTGCTGAACGAGGTGGAACATAGGATATGAAAGGGATGCAGGTATTAAAGTGATTTCAGGTGCAATTAAAATCCTTTGCAAAGAGAGAATGGGGAAGAAATTAAAAAGGGTTGTGCATTTTGCTTTATGCTACAGTACAAAATTTTGCCAGCAGCATGAAGGAAAAACAAAGTAAGTCTTAAAACAGGCCAGCTTATGTAAGAGGGAAAGACAGAAGACAAAAATATATTTATGCTGTGTTCCTTTTTTCTGATAACAAAGTTGATAACTTGCTTGGACTCACTGTAAAACTGTCAAACCACTGCAACCACAAAACTGGCAACTATTCCTCCAGATGGTTGCTTTTAACATCACTCTCTCATTTACTCTTCACTCTTCCATTAGTTCTGCAGCCAAGCACTGCTCACCTGGCAGATAAAGATCAAAATGTCATTTTGAAATGGCAGAATTTGTGAATTCAAGCATTGTCTGTCCAGTGTTTGTTCACCCAGTTCCTTCCTATCTCTTTCCAACGAGAAAAGTTTTTAGTTACTGTCAAGACAGCTGCAATAACAAGTTTTTTATTATTACTACTCTGACCAGGCTTAACATTCTGAAAAAAAAAAAATTCAAACAGAACTCTAAATATTTGTAATAGCTTCTTAAAATTCAACTACCTTCTGTGGAAAACAGTACCTGAGAATTCAGATATAGTAACAAACTTTAAACTACTAAATTTTGCATCGTGGTGAGATTATTAATTAGAAAAAACTCACTCATTCTTTCATGCAGCAAAATCCCTGTACACTGCAATGTCTTTGCAAAGTATGTTTCTATCTTCCACAATGACCAGAGAAGCATCATACTACAATATCACTTCCTTCCATTCTCCTGTGTCCAAAAATCGCTCTATTTTGCCTCCTTTCCACTAATTCAGGAACTCTCCAGAGTAAAGCAAGCAGAAAATGTTTGTATCAGTACCTCTAAAGTGAAGTGCATGCAGCCCTAGGCACTCACAAGACAATCCACTGGAGGGCAGGATGAAAATTACACATAAATATTTTAATTTATTAATAAACTATTAATGGTTTTAATTATTGAAGTTAATAAAGTAATACTTTAAGTAGTGTTTATCTCATCCTCTGTAAAATTTCTGTTGTACTTATTTTATAGTTTGCATATTACAGCATAATATGTCTATAATTTATAAATAAATAAATATATTAGGGGATGCATGCTCAAAAAAAGATTTTACTGATCCATAAAATTTGGGGATCACCGGTTTATGGACTTCAGCAGCAGGAAACTGAAGCAGCATTTCCTCCTTTGCTAGAAGGAGGTGAAAATACTGGTGGGAAGAACTGCATGCAGGGGAAAGTTCTCAAGTGGGCTGCATTTTTCAGTTATTCAGCTGCAAGTTTAATGCAGCGAATGATTTTCCAGAAAAAGTTAAGTGCTTCAGCTCACACTATATCCAGTAGCTGAACAACCCTTGAAATTCCCCGGGGATCCTGATTGGTGTCTGGAGGCTGCCAAAGGCCATTCAAAATCTTATTCCAGATGATTTAGGTTCAGGTCCATTGCTCTTCAAAGAGATTTAAAATTCTAAATACATAAAATACAGTTTCAGCAATAACTTGTGCCACTGCATCACTTGGCCAGTTTTCTAATGCAGATGTAGAAAGTCAGCCTATTTTTATATACATTGTTTTTAGACATTCACAAGCAAGACACCCCTGCTAGTCACTTGACACACTTTTTGTTGTTGTATAAAAACACCTACTGAAATACTCCACGTCTGCAATACCCACACATAAGTATCAAGTAAGTGAAACATTGAAGTTACTAAAACTCTGGGTAAGTTTTATTTAGTGAGTATGCTCTATTAAGAAACAGTGAAGGAAAGCAAACCAAGTTGTCAAGACTCACTCTTTAAAAATCAGGTTATCCTGACTAATGGCTTTTTTCTACCATTTCTTAGTAGCAATGACACTAAGCACTTTATTCAAGAACTACACATTTTGAGATACATTCTTTTACTCCACCTGAAAAGTTTCCAAGCAGCTCATAGCACTGATTGCAGCTTTGAAATTTTCAGCACAGCATCCTCTAAAATTCAGAGTTCTGACATTTCTTATAAAAAGCTAAGAAGGCTTTTTACACATTTCTCTCACATACTTTGATGTCAAACAATGAATGCTATGAAACAGAAAACAACCAATTTGTTTTCCCAGTCACAGCTCTGGCTGTTCCTTTTCCTCTGTGGAAGACTTCTGCCGTTCGTTAGCCTCAACTATCGCACCACACCGTGCAACGGGAGAAGCAAAGGACACAAACACCACAAAACAGCTTCAGATGCCTGTCCGGCCTTTCCAGCTCATCTGCCTTTCCCTCCTGCCTTTGCCTTCCACACTCAGACAAGCTTCATCAGATCACCCATCCCTTTACCCGTGAACATCGCTGTTACATAACCTTCTCTCATCTCTTCCAAGGTAGGAACCTAACCCTAGAGGCCCCCACACGTGGCAGCTTTCACACTGTCCTCACCGCAAAGGCTCCCAGGAAAGCACAGCGTCAACGTTAAACCTGCTCTCGTTTCCATCTTCAGGGGACGCTCTTCAAGCGTAATGATGCCTCTCTTTAATATTCTCTGGGTTTGACCACAGACACACACACAAGCCAGCTTATTTTAGTTTATTGATTTTCTTCTGAACACATTATTTTCTTTGCCCTTAAAGCCCTACTAAAAGAGCAGCCAAAGGATGTCTGTCCTCATCATTTTCCAAGAGACAACTGAACGTGGGTGAAACTGCAACACTGTGTGTCCAGCCACTATCAGTGAGAAAGAACACGGCTTGCCTGCAACAAAGATAATTTACTGTTTGAGTGCCACATACTCCTGCTTTTCAGATATCCTACCTGTCTGTGCCACCAGGTGGGTCCAGCCACTCCAAACTGCTCCAATCTTTTCATGTGAGAAACACTGAGTGTCAATCTTCTTGGGCTCAGCAAGAAAGATGTCTCTGCTCACCAGCTGCCCATGTTTGTTGCTGCCCCAGACATAGAGATGTCCTTCATCTACAACAGACAGAGAAGTAAAATCTGTTTAAAGGTATACAGATCTAAAACCACCAGATTCAGGCTCTGTCTCAGTTCAGTGATGCTGGGGAAAGAACGTTTCATTCAGTTTGCGTTCTCACTGTATGCTTACTCCTACCATTCTTTACCACTGCAAATGGGATATCAGAAATATTTGCAAGGGCCTTAACAACACAGCCTGTTTTCTGAGGGCTGCAGAGACTCCCTGAAGCAACCAGAGCTTTCAAGTCAAACTGCTTCGACCCCATTTGTACTGTGAGCCTCTCAAAGAGGAATAAAAGATGTTTATAACAAAGACTAATTTTTATTAAAAAACTAACCACAGTAGTCAACTTCTCTGAGTAAAAGAAAACCAAAGCATCTCAGAGACATTCACTGAACTGTCCCTCTCAGTCCACCCTGTCCTTGCAGACCAGCTTTTATTTCCACTCCAAAGCTTTGATTACATCCAGTAAATAACTTTCTGGACTGCAGCAAATAATTCAAAGCCTGGCTGGCTGCTCCTGCTTTGCTTTACAGTCTCCCAGCCCTGCTCATACCAATTCTGCCTTCTTCAGCTTGAGCAAATTCAGTAAATCCCCCAAAGCAGGGCCAGTCCAGTGCTCCCTGGCTAACCTTGCACAGTCATTGCCTAAAGGAATTGGACATGCAGCTATGAACACACTACTAAAGCAGGCACCACCCATCACAAGGCAAAATTAAAATATCATCACACCAGACAACACTTGAGAGACTTCTGTAAGTAATCCCTTGTCTTCTCCACCTCTTTTCTAGAACAAGCATTTGTTCAAATGCACACTCCAGGATCTCAACCATAGGGATAATTCTTTTTACACAGTACCCACAGTACTTTATATCAATGCAAGCTGGAGTTGCTCACAGTCTAACAACCAATGGACACCAACACAGTGACTGCTCAGATGAGTCCTTCTGCAGACATGACATATCATTAATTCCATCTTTTCAGCACAAAATCGTTCCTTCCAAGTTCTAGGCCTCTACAGTAAAAAAAAAAATCCACAAAAAACACTTAAGAGAACATGAGCTGTCAGGCCTCCCTGAAGCCTTTGCCAGCCTGCACAAGCTGGAAGCGTAAGAAATAATTCTTGCACACATGATCTTGTACATCATTGTGAGCCCAGAAAGACTGGAAGCCATGTAAGTTCCAACGTGGAATTATTTGGAGCACACATCCACAACACCCAAGGCATCAAGATGTCTCAGGTCAGCACTGAACTCGTTACAAGCACCATGGCAGAAGTAAATCTTTCAGAGGGGGAAAAAAAAATACATTAGAACTTAGGCTACAGTATATTTAATAATCTCAGTTTGGTAACAGCAACAGGAAGAGTAAGCCAGGAGAATTCCACTATTTCAACTGCTGGTGAAAAATAGGCAAGGAGTGGGAGTGGGGGGAGAAGCCAGTACTGACAGTCATCTGCAGGACTTCCCATGTTCCTCTTTAAAACAACACAACTTAAATGAAAAGGAGTAACAAGTCAAGTAATTGTTTTGTTCAAATATTCGAATTCTCCCCTAAAATTGATAAATTCCTTCCCAGCATGAAGTACACACACCTTCTGTAGAGGGGGAAAAGAAAAAAAAAGAGGTGACAGAAACACAACAAAGAAAAACACCATGGCCATTCATGTTCCACATTAACACGCACTGCCTCTGTCACCTCCTTTTCTTCTCCAGAAGGTCTATTTGCTTTATCCTGGGAAAAGCCACGTGCTCAACCCTTATCTCAGTTCTTGAGTAGGTTTGAACAAAAACTTAAGGCACTAAGACTTAGCACCATATTCTCACCGCAGGAGAGCTCAGGTCAGTTTGGATACCAGTAGACTCTACCATCCTTTTTTCCAAGGACCCCCCTTTCAAGTTTATAACAACCCACATCAACAGCTGTGTCCCAAACCTGCTTGGCTGCAGGTATTTGATATCCCACCAGCAGGTGACTCACGGAACAGAGGCAAAGAAAAATGCATCACAGAGCAAGGCATTCCTAGAAAAAAAGACCCATTTAAATACTACACTCTGCAGTAGTATCTTTATTACATCAAGCATCTTTAAACACAAAAAAACTTAAGTAATAACTATCTTGCAGGACAAAGGGCAGCAACAGCATCACATTATAAAAGTCTTTGGCATTTACTTTGTCAGTCTTGGTCCCCTTGCTGCCAAATAGACCGCTCTCTTAAATAAAAAGCAAAGGCATGAAAGAATAATCTGTTCACTGTCTAAATACAGAGTGCCAATTATCTAGTGTAGATTTTATTTGTTCTTACAGTTTGTCTTCGCTAATCTTGCATACACTTTGCATCTCTGGATTCAATACAATTTACATCTTGGAACATCTCCCCATACAACTAAATCTCTATAGATCTGCATAAGCAAATACTCCAGTGCTCCTTTAATGATGACAGAGGTACCAGATGGCTGCAGATTTGCTAAGAACTTGTTCCTGTGAAGTTTGGCAAAGACTTGTCTTCATAAGGTTCAATATATTTTACACACTTCAAAACTGTAAGATTACAGCATGAAAGCTATTCTGTTTCCCCTTCTCTCAATCTGTCAAAATAAAAAGAAAATCTTTATTAGACTTTCATTGCTGGATACTCAGTACTCCAGCATGGGAGCACTGCCTAAGGATCAAAGAACAAATGGCAGACATTATGGAAGTGCCTAACGAATTAAAGCAACTTCCTGCTCTTCAAACAAGCTTTGTGCTCTTACACCACAGATCTCCACACTGTCACAGCGGAGCCTAAGACACCTCAGACAGCTCCAGGCCTTTTCCCATCCCTGCACTGCCCCGTGCAGAGGCATTAGCTCACACTGCTGTGGCTACCCTGCTTCTGCTGCCTTTCCTGGGACAACCACCCAGCACACGCCTTCTCCATGGGCAAAGGGTTGCCCTGGTTCCAGCAGTAACCAGCTACCCCAGAGGGCATCCTGCTGCAGCTCCAGAGATTCCCCCAACTGCGTGACTCAGCAAATCCTTTCAGAGTTTCTTGCCATTAAGTAAAGAGCCCAGACCCTGAATTACATAAAGGGCTAAGTCACACATGACCCCAAGAAAAACACACAAAATTCAGAAAACTCTAAACATGAATCCAGCTCTTAAAAGGAAAGTTCTCAAGAGTGCAAAACTATCACAGAACAATTACCAGCACTAACTAGCCTAGACCAAATTTCACCAGTTTAACCAAAGCTGACAACATTTCAAAAGCAGAGAAACCTTTGAAGGGTGAGATGAGGACTTTCACCTCTGTACCTGAGGCCTACCTGTGAGGGACACCGAATGATAGGAGCCTGCAGCAACTGTCTTCACCTTTACATCTTCCAGGCCTAGAAAAAATTTAATTGCATAAAATTTCTGCAGCACACAGACATGCATACAAGCGTAACAAGATGGTGATGACTTGCTATAACAAAAGGCTCTGCCTTTGGGCCACAGATATGGCAGGACTGTAATTTTCCCCATAGATTATGACCTTGTACAACCACTCTATCCTTCAGGTACTCCACTACATGTTTCTATCAAATGGCTTTAGAAAAAGGATGGTACATACCACTCCAAATTCTATTTCTGCTCTATCCAGCCATACAAAGGAAGCAGATTCCTGGATTACCTGTCACTTCACAGGGTTCCTTTGCTGTCAAGAACAGGGGGAGGGCTTTTCCTTGGCTTGCACGCTTTGCCCGAGATGCCATCCCAGTTCCCCACTGCAGCACCAAACCGCTGTCTTTGCAGAGTAAACACAGATAAAATAGATTAAAACACATCAACCACCAGCAAAAATCACTTCACACGCTAATGAACAGTACATTCAAGTCATTTTCACTGATTGAAATTACGCTTTAAAAGACCTTTATGCCAAAAAACATTCAGATAACCCAGGTCAACAAGCAACAAATAGCTGTAGCCTGAGTACACAGGTAAGAAAACTAAGAAGGTAGAAAGCTATTGGAGACTCAGTAACAGAAATCCCGTGGAATGAATACAAAGTTCTCATACTTTCTCTTCCCCTTCCCCCTCTTGATGCCAATTTGATTGTGCAGTGCAGCACAGGAATCTCAATTCCCACTGTTCATACAAGCACCAGAGATCCCACTATTCTTCCAAGCATCTCCTTGGCACCTTCAGCTCCACTACCTGGAAACCATACTGAAGTTCACGCAAAACTAAACCAAATACGAGAGCAGGTATAGTTTGTTTTTCCTCAGTTTTAACACAACCACGCCAAAAGGAAGGGTTTGACTTTTACTGTTACACCATGAACAAACTCAGAGTCTCTAATAACAGCAGGAGAAATATTTCGTTTCATTCTTGTGATTTTCCAGGTGTCAATTTCAATTACATCATTAAAAAAGCCACATTTCGTGTGCAGTTCCATTTTGAAGCATCTTACATAAACTTAAGTTACTTTGCATGCTATAATGAGTTCAAATCCTAAGAAGGTATTTTGATTGATCAGAAGCTTTTTTTCCTGAAAGAAATTCCTTTTATGTTTTGTTTCAGAATAGGAAAAAAGAAATCAGTATGTTTTCCATCCATCAGAAAATTAACTTGTTAATAAACCATCACTCTGAATCTTTGGAAAAAGCTTTTCCCTACGATTTTCCAGGAAGATGTTTCTAGAATGTTTACTATTCATGTTAATTTGTCCCAAAATCTTACAGTCTCTGACTTTCAGGTGTATTTTCCCTATGATACTTAAAATAAATAGCCTCTAAGATAAAATTTCATCCTCTTTTCCTCCCTCTCCCCCTCCAAGCCATTAAAATCTCATTTCATTTGTTATGGAAAAAAACTTAAAATTATGACATACTTACCTGTAGCAGCAAGGGCATGTCTCAGTCCTGCAGCAACATTCACCACCTTCTCTTTGAGAGACTACACAAATAAAAGAAAATTATGTTTAGTTGCTTTTTGCATTTAGTGCCTCTAAAAATAAAACAGGTCAAACAGAAGTGAAACACTATGAAAATAGTGCTCACAATTCCAGCCTGCACGTCCCACTACACATCAACATTCTGTATCACAAAGGAAGTAAATTTTGACCAATAAAAGTTAGTGGGAACATCTTTAAGAAATAAAAAATAAATCAGCAAAGCAACTGGATGCACAGCATTGTGGCAATAAATAAAAGAAACACAGTCAAAATATTCACATGAAAGAAGAAACCTTGGTGATACAAATATGATTATTTCTTAATTTTAACTCAGTGTCCCTCAAGAATTACACCAAAACCTCCTCAATAAATACTGGTGACAGGCAGTACTATGTTCCATTAAGCTGTTCAGTCTTGCCAGGTTACTGATGAAATTTTGTTTTCCACTGGAGAAAAGCCTGAAAGTTTCCCTCCACAGGAACAGATCTCAGTAGTCACGTGGAAGTTTCCCTCTTCTGTTACCTCCCATTCCATCCTGTCTTGTTCTTACAGGGTTTTGCAAACCCTCTGGATATCCTTGGTGGAAAAGCAGCAGGTGTATTTAAAATAGGTGGCATCAAGCCCAAGCATTTAAGGGATACCAACCCAAAGAGCAAATATTCCGCATTAATAGTCTGTGGGGTGAGGGATGAGAGAGATTCAAATCAGCATTGTCAATACTACCAAATTTTAAGGCACCATACTGCAATGGATGCTCTCAGGAAACACCAAGGGCAGAGAAACGTCAAGAGAATTAACTCGTGCTCACTTGAGGTCACCTAAGGGATCAGCTGCCCACCTTCTCCTACATTTAAAAAGCAACAAAGGAATATCTGGCATAAGCCACCATGCTAAATGATTTCTTGTCTGAGAAGTGAAAGAGTCAACTTTCTGTTAGGAGTGGGAAACTTCTTCATAAAGCAAGAAAAGCAGCCTTAGCTTTTCAATCCTAGGTTGATGACCACCTTTGGACCTTTACTTTGTAAGCTTATCTGCAGCAGATAGGCACTATAAAAATTAGTTGAAGAGTCTGGCTTAAAGCCCACTGAGGTCAGATGACCTCTGTAAGCTGCTGGAAGCAATATAAAGCACAACACCTTTTAAATCTTTACCTCAATCTTTTGTGGAATCAAGCACGGACCTGAAATTTGAGGCAGTCCCAGTTGTCCGAAAGAGTTTGACCCGCAGGACAGCACTAGGCCAGATCCTGCAAAAAATGAAGTGTTAGAGCAGGATCAGTAAACCCGTGAGCAACAGCACTGAAACATTTTAACAAGCAAAATAACACAGCCAAGTAGGTCAAGTAATGGCCTAACATGTCCCGTTACAAGGCCCTTGAGGCCAAAGGCTTCTGGTCTTACACACCATGCCCAGAAAAGGTCTCAAGTTCACTGGGACACAAGGAACAGAGAGCAATTTAGCTTGCAAGGCAAGTAGCTTAAAACCTGTGAGTGCCAGCACATAGAATCATAGAATGGTTTGGGTTGGGACGGACCTAATTATCACCCAGTTCCAAGCTCTCTGCTGCAGGCAGGGACACCTTCCACTAGACCAGGTTGCTCAGAGCCCCGTCCAACCTGGCCTTGAACAGTGCCAGGGATGGGGCAGCCATGGGTTCTCAGGCAACCTGCTCCAGTGCCTCACCACCCTCCCAGGAAATAGATTCTTCCTAATAACTAATCTAAATCTTTCCCAGTTTAAAGCCTTCACCCTTTGTCCTATCACTACATGTCCTTGTAAAAAGTTCCTCTGCAGCTTTCCTGTGGCTCCTTTAAGGTTCTGAAAGGTTGCCCCTATCACAGATGTCCCAGGGCAGGTGCAGCCTTTATTTTATGATGGGGCTGTGCTGCTTCGTGAGCACAGTGCACCATACAATACAAGGCAGTATAATTACAGGGGTGGTAGTTCCTTCACTAAATCTATGTCTGATGTGCAAAATACAGACAACCATGGACTTGGTTATGGCATTTTTAATCAAAGTAGGTAGTACCTTACTATTCACCCTGCTGCACTGATGACAGAGGTATTCCTCATGTGGATGGGCCTACTCAAGTAAGGTACTACTAAGATTGATTACAGATGTCATGATTGGGTACTTGATAATGAGCTTCAAACAAATTCTGAATCCATTACCCTTAGAGAACGTTTGAATGTCATCATCACTAGCATTTCCTATGAAGTGAAAGCCATCTTTCAAGTATGTCATGTTTCAGAGAATGGCTAAATCCTGAATTCATTGCTAAACCAAATTCCATATAAGGTTAAGAGAATTTGTCCACGGTGACGACCTTCTCCAAGCTGAATAGCTCTAACTTTCTCAGCTTTTCCTCAAAGGAGAGGTGCTCCAGCCCTCTGATCATCTTTGTGGCCTCCTCTGGACTCGGTCCAACAGGTCCATGTCCTTCCTGTGCTGGGAGCCCAGAGCTGGGTGCAGCTCTCAGGTGGGGTCTCACCAGAGCAGAGCAGAGGGGCAGAATCCCCTCCCTGCCCTACTGGCCACGGTGCTCTGGATGCAGCCCAGGACACGTTTGGCTCGCGGGGCTGTGAGTGCCCATGGCTGGGTCATGTCCAGCCTCTCACCCACAGCATCCCCGAGTCCTGCTGGGCAGGGCTGCTCTCCACCCGTTCACCCCCAGCCTGTGCTGATACCGCACGTTGTCCTGACCCAGGCACAGCACCTTGCACTTGGCTTTGTTGAATTTCCTGAGGTTCCCAGGGGCTCTTCTCAAACTTGTCCAGGTCCCTCACATCACAAAAGCAATAGCATTATGGAACTTTCAGCGTGTTCTCTACATCAAGATATTTCTTCAGCTCTTAGAGAGACAGATTTACCTACTAATATGATTGTAAAATCCCAGCCACACGCAACTTGTTTTACGCAAAAGCCAGACAGGGCAGTGCACAAAGTAAAACGCAGCACATCCTCTGTGTGATTCAATCCCAACTGCCCATCTTTGTTGTGGCCACATACAAAGAGTTGTCCTGCACCTGGAAGAAAAAAAAAACAAAACAAATTGTGTTCCACTTCACAGACTAAAAAGAGAAACCCACATCTGTGAGATCTCGTGACAAACAAGGACAGTGATTATGTGTCACTTTAGGAACTGCAATCAAGTAAAAATTAAGAGAAACGGTTGTTTCTGATGCATCAGAAACATCTCTGAATAACTTCAGCTATGGAGAGCTGGGTCTGTCAAGGGAGACAACCCATATGGTAAGATAGTCACCTCTCACACTAAGATGATTCATAAACTTTTTTATCATGTTCACATCTGTCTATATTCCTTCTTTACCATAATTAGCTGTGGCATACAGCAGAAATTTTCAAGGGCCAAATGCTAGCTCCTGCTCCTTACCTTAACACTTCTTAGGACTGAATAACTTTCTGACTTGTCCCTCTCCTTACCTTAACACTTCTTAGGACTGAATAACTTTCTGACTTGTCCTCCCACCCCCTCCCATCATCAATACAGAAAATTTGTCTTCTTTGTATGAAAAGAAACAGCTGAAGAAACAGTCCTCACACAACCCCGAAGTAACCACATAACACATGAAAAACGGGAACTTCCCCAGTTACGGAGTTAATTGGCAGGGGACGAAGCTGTTTTGCAAGGACTGTACTTGCTCAGAAACAGCAGCCACAGAGAGGTGGCAGCACTGAACCAACAGGGAAACACACAAAAGAAAGCGATTAAAAGCCAAACACCCCGTGCAAGAGCAGTGTTGTTACCAGTGATAACTGCAGAATGTCCCCCTCCTCCAGCAAGGCTTGCAATGTCTTGACACTTGCAGGAAACATCTTTCAGTGCCTGAGGAACCAGCACATCCTCTTTATGACCAAGACCAAGTTGTCCATAGCTGTTCGCACCCTTCAAATGCACACAGAAAAATAACGTGTTTTTTCGAAAGTTAACAAAAGAGGCACACGTGTGCTCCCAAGGACAAACAAGCATATTTGGGATATGCCACAGGTTAATCTGCTCCTAAAAATCCCCTGATACGTCATGCAGGATTCCCAGGATTACAGACCAGGAGTGTCCTAACTTTGCTGTCATTAAGGGTGCCTGTGGCAGCCCCAGTATTTTTAAAAACATACTGGAATACAATCTGTTAATTTCAGCTGCAGACTCACAGTTAATAAGGAGGAAAACCTTTCCATCAGGATGATTACCACATGTTTAATTGTAATGCTAATGATTCCCACTCATCACTAAGGTCTTATTCATGCCACTGCTTTCTGGCAGGCTACCTCCAAAATGAGAACAGAAAGACATGCTAGCTTGTTCTGGAACCTAAACAAGTAAATCAGAAACACACCTCATTAACTAAGTCTTTTAAATTAAAGAGGTCCAAATGAAAATATACCAGTTACAGGTAGTATAAACTTATAGGTACAAAATTATAGCTACTAAACCCACCACAGAAAGCAGCAATTGTCAACATGGTAACAAGTCAGGGAATTTCTTAGTCAGTTTAAGCTCTGTGTCCAACAGTTCAACTTCATTCACAAAAGGGGATACCACGACCTTCTCCATCCCACACCAGGCAGTAACAGCACCTCTCCACACCCACAATGCTCACAGCTGGTGATCACCAGGAAATACTTTTCCTACCTCCCCTGTGCACCCACCTGCTCTCAATTTGCCCTCCACCTCCCCCGAAAGATGCGGCACCTGGTGAATGTTAAAAGGCCGCATTCAACAATAAACATTTTATACCTACAGAAATACCGACACTTCAGACAAAATCACCAGGCTGCTCGCTCCAGCCCAGAGCCAACAGGTGGATGAGATGTCGGGAGTGGAGCTGCACAGGCAGATCAAGTTGTTGTCTCACATCCACTACTGGTCATACGCACTTTAGAGAGCGGTACTATTTAACAGGCGCAATTCTTTTTAGAAGGTGAGTGACAACCTCCCATTTTAGCCTGTAACTCGCAATGAATCTTCGAGTCTTCCGTAACAGGCAAGCCGCGCTGAGGCGCAGACAGAGCCGAGGGGCTGAGAGCCGCACGCGGGTATCCCAACGCCAGTAGCACTCCAGCCGCTCTGCCCGGGCGGCACCGACCGCGGCCCCCGCGGAGCAAGTGGGGCTGACCAACGCGAGGGATGCCCCTTCCGCGGCTCTCAGACCTACTGTGCCCACCAGGGGAAACCGCAGCGTTGTTTCCCTGCGGAGCGGGGACACCGCGGCCCCGCTCCCCCGGGCCGGCGGCCGAGCGCCGCAGCATCCCGGGAGGGCGAGCGGCGGCCCCGCCACCCTCCCGCCTCCCGGGCAGCAGGAGATCCCGGCCCCCCGGCTCCCCCCGGGCCGTGCCGAGGGCCCACTCACCCAGGCGAACAGCTGGGGCTCCATGGGATGGGGCCGGCGGCTCCCGGCGCTTCCCGCCGCCCGCGGGCCGGGCAGGAAGAGGCGGGCACGGGGCGGGATCGCGGACCGGCAGTGCCTGAACCACGCCGGGAAACGCAAACCGCGGGCCGCGAGCGAGCGCTGCGTGGTTTGTCAGGAAAATCCACGAACGTTAGGGGTTTGTGTCCGAGAAGGAGACAGAGAAGTCCTGCAACGTGATTCGAATAAAGGGAGAGAGGCCACCGGGGCACACGCCCGCGGGTTTTCTCCCTCGAGGTTCCGGAGGGCGCAGCCTCCTTTTACCCTAAACTCCCGGCCGCGTGTTGCCCTCTTGCTTTCCCCACTGCCTAAGGTACTAGGAAGGTACAGCCTTCCCGAACCGCCTACCACATACCCCCCTTGAACCTGTCATTTTCTCCCAAAGTTCACAAGCTCAGGTTCGTGCAGAGCCTTGTCCGTTTCAGGAGCCAAGCTGTCAGGGCTCTGCAGCAAACCTGCCCAAAGTCAGCAGAGACATTAAGACCCATTTCAAAGACGTTAACACCCACATCTTCACCCATCATATTGTTTGTAAAGACATGAGCTTTCCTCTCCTGTTTATTGCTACGGTGCCGAAGTAAATGGCTTTGGTGATTCTGATAATTACCAGTAACTCCTTTATTTCGTTGACATTTAAGTCTCCACAATGGTTTAAAGTATTTAAATTGTCACCATTTTACAGAAGGTTTGGGTGGGTGAACTCAAATATACATGTTGTTAGTGCCCTCCAAGTCCATTTTCTCGGTATTATTTCTAGCAGTTTACTTTCTCTTTTGCTACACAAATGCAAACGAAGATACAACTGCTATTTTTACAAAGTATTTGAAAGTAGGTACTAATTTAACAAGTTTACGAACTCCTACTTGAAATGTATACATAGTTCAGACAAGGCTTGAAGTAACACTGACCTATGTATATTTCAACAACATCATAAATCCAATGTTGTTAAAACTGTAGCTGAATATTAACTATTATCACAGAAGCAGACAAAACAGATCTTCCCTTACTACTTGATTAGAAGAAAGTTTCTTCTTTAGAAAGACTAAGTTCCTAAAATCTATTTTTAAATGAAGTGTAATATAAGCCATAAATGTTGTAGACCATAATTCTACATCTTAAATGCTCTTTAAAGCAGTTATAGTGGGTTAACGGCCACAGAAAAAAACAATCTAGTCTTGATTTAAACAGGGAATATTCTTGGAAAGGTTGGCCTGGCAATTGTTTACGGAGCAGGGGTGTCCCTACTAGAAAGCATATGAAACTCAAGCTAATTTTCAAGCACGGAGGTTCATGAAAGTCCTTTCAAGTTCTCAAAATCCTGGACTAGCATCTCCAGTGTATTTCAGATTTCAGACCATTCCTCCAGCGTGCTTTCTGGATTTCTCGATAAGATCTACCTATGAAAAAAAACAGTGCCTAGGGTGCTATTAAATACACCCTGCACACCACAGATCCTCCAGTCAGATGTCCCAGATCCTGCACACATGTCCATGCCAGGACAGCGGTGGCAGAAGCTGTGCAGGATGCTTGGAACTGTGGGACCCTCAACACAGGCAGGTTTGCTACTATGCAGTGCAGACAATTTAGCAGGATGCTGCTTCCCACCACTTCTAAAGCACGCTTTGCAATTAGCTATACTTTACACCACAAGATGGTTTTTTGCCTTCATAGCCACAGAATTCCTGTGAAATGCTCACACCTTTCAGTTCCAGTTTGACTGATTAGGAATGATGGTGTTCAGGTCAGGTTAAGAGGAAACTAAATGTATCTTTGTGCAGGTCAAAAAAGTGACTGAGCAATCAACAGGATATTTAGTTTTACATAAAGCTGGTCAATGAGCTTTGGGTGTTATTTTAAACTTCGATGTTATTTTAGAGCCGATTAAGCTATTTTGAATATGAAGTTGCAATTTGGAAATGGTTTTAGGCTTTGTGCTAAGTCAGTGCTTGATGGCTTGCTATATTTTTTGCTAAATTAATTCAATCAGGAAAAAGGCAAATGGTATCTCTGTAAGGAAGGGTCTTCCCTCAGGTGCAATATCAAGGGCAGCAACAAAAATCCTGGCTCAGCCAATAGCAAATCTCTTAAAAGAAATGTAATTAGGATTTCATGCAACAGCTGTATCTCTGCCTTATACCAGAAGCATGCCAAACGGCACATTTGCAACTCTTTGTGGCAAGAATAATCCCTTTGAAAGCAAAATTTGACCCTTCCCTTTTATCATGTTGAACGTCCAGCAATTTGTGTCCTGATGCCTGCATTGTAATCAATGAAGTTTCAAACTTAGTAGCACAGACTTAGAAACACTGGATTACCACAGCTTCTATGCTGTCAAGTCTTCAACGCTATACATCAGTAGCATAGACTGCTGGAGTCAGAAATGGAATTCTCCCTAGGGTGAATTACTCCATTTTTGCCTCATAAACCCCCTCCTGCAGCATCTGATCCCAGCCCTGATCCACAGATCGCACTTTTTCTCCAGTCTAGCAATTTCTCTACTCCCCTACAAGCTTCTAAAAGGCAACTCTGGACCTTTTTTAACTAAGGGGGATGGAGGTATGCATTTATGTGAGGAAATTTACAGAGAGCAACAAGATACAACTGTTACATTCTTATGGGCCATTCACTCTTCCATATGTAAAGGAGTGAGTTCTGCATACAACACATTATATGCCTAGAGAGAAATCAGTGGGGAAAAGGGAAGAATTGGATTGCACCACAGTGCTGACAGGGTGTTAAACTTCCAGCTGCTTGCCCATCTTGCTGAGGGCATCGCTGACAATGTCCAGCTCATGGCGCAGCTCGTTCACCACGCTGGCGATGCTTTTCGTGTCTTTCAGGATCTGCACGCTCTGAGTGTAGGGGTTGTACTTCACTCCAAAGGGGCGCTTGATGGTTTTTGCAAACTCTCTATCGAGGTAAAAAAAAAGAAGAAAGAGTATGTTATAACCAAAAGAGGGTGTTATAAACAAGACATAAACCAGAAATGCATTCTCCGTACGCAGCCGGTATCAATAATCACTTTTCTAAACTACTTAAAAATAGTCCTAATTGTTATATATCTCCCACCCAGTACACGGAAGACCAAGAAAATACTAACTAAAATTCCAATACTGTGAAAAATAATTACAAAACTGTGATAAGAATAAAAGGGGGGGGGGGTAGGGGGCAGAGCTGGAATCTGTACCTCATCTTTTCCTTCGCTTCTTCAAAACTTTCAGAAACAAAGTAAACCTCCTGGAAAGTTGTAATGAGACATTCTTGCTTGCAGGTGACCTTTGGATCAAAAGGCTTGACTTTGGCGCTGTCAGAGAGTGAGTGCTGGTAATGTGTTATCATGGGTCAGAGGAACATCACCATTCAAAGAATCCAGGAGGAAGATGACATGTGATGAAGTGAATAAAAAAGATTAAGTGAGATGATTTTAATGCATTGCATCTTAAAATTTTTATCTGCAGATGAACAGCGATTAAAGCCTAAAAACCTGAATTATTCTGAGTGGTTGTATTCTACCAGTCTGGGTGAGAAAAGAGATTCCTTTTCAGACACACACGAGGCTTGTGTATAAACAAGAGCAATATTTTCAGAATCTGGTTAAACCAACAGAGCTTTCATCTGAAAATAGTCACTTGGACTATAACGTCGAGAAACCGTACTTCATAAAAAGCAGGACCAAACAGTGGCAATAATAATGAGGTACAAAAGAAGAGGCAAACAAGCAGTAGCCATTCTTACCTTGAGCTCACTAATCGAAGAGAGCAAGCCAGCCCCATAAACTCGTAGCTGTCCCTCTTGCTTGCACAAGCCAAACTCTACCGTGAAGAAGTAGCACTGAAACAGAGGAGGAAGTAAAATAATTCAGCCTTCAACAAAGATGCTGTGGTGAACTATATGTGAGCATTTCCGTTTGTAGGTAGCATCAAATAGTTGCAAATATCAGATAGTCATCACTCAGTTATCCTCAGATGTTTAAAGAGGAGGAAAGCCAGCATGGAAGGGTGAAGAACCACAGGACTGCATGTTTCTGATAAGAAAGGTGGATGTTATAGATTACCCAGCTGGGCTGGAAGATGCTAATGCCAGTGGGAACACTGAGGTGTAAATCTGTTTTGAGAACTACTGACATGATATCACAGCCTCAGCTTAAAAGAAACACTAGATAGAGAGGATCTCTGAGTGAGTGAGAACAGCCCACTACAGTTTGTTTCTCGTTTGCTTAGTGTCCTATAAAATTAAAGACGTTCAGTTCGCTGAAGTTCAGGATTCCTGCAGCTGTACAGGGAGGAACACTGTTTTCATAGATGGCTTAGTGCTGCTCCCACTGAAGGTAGTACAAGTTCTACCACTAGCTACATGAGATGGGAAAAGAAATTTTAAAAATCACTAAACTAGTTCTTGCATAACTGTCACCAATTATTTTTCATCTAAATTTACTTTTAATCTTGAAATACTTTTGCCAAGGCATCCAGAGACTGATATCCAGAAAATTAGTTTAGTTCATATTATTTTAATTTCTCGACTGAAAAATATCTAATGCTAGCACTCACCACATTCAATGCCATATAATTTCAATTCACTCTACACTTTAAAGAAATAGAACACTTTCAAATCATTGAATCATGTTCCCAGAAGTAAGAAGACTTTGAAAGAAATAGACCATAAAATTTCAGTCTGCAAGAAGTAATCTACCATCTTCAGTAAGCTGAACCATTACTTGACAGTAGAGTGAAGAAAAATACCAGTCATACCAACTTTAAAGTGGTTTTTTTTCCTAGCATGGAAAATTTTTACATCTTTTAAAATCCAGGGACCAGTGAAACACACGGATCTAGCAGCTGGTGTGGCTAATGTTGACATGAAGCTCCAAACTGATTCGATGGAGTGGAATCAGCCTAATAAAGCACAAAGCTTTTGATGGAATCCCCAGGTACTCAAACACTCACCGTTGCCAGTTTTTGGACAGCCTCATCTGATGCCCCAAGTGATGCAAGACCAATTTCCTGGGAGAACTGAGCAAAACTGGGTTCAGCCAAAAGAGGGACATGGCCTAGGAGCTCATGGCAGGTATCACTGGAAAAAGAAACAAAACAGGAAAGCTCATGATTTGTCTTTGTGGCAAAGTGAAAAAGCAGCACCACTGAACAGATACAATGTCTTGCATTAAACCTTAATAACCAAAAGACAGAAAAATGTCACCCATTTATCTGAAAGCAACCGAGCAGGTCATACCAACCCTATATAAAGCGCATAAAATCAGATTTTCAAATGAAGTTGCCTAAAATTAAGATCTGAGCTCCCCATTTGTAAGGCAACTGGATATTAAACTAACTGCGCACAGTGACACCAGTAAGAGATCTCAAATAATATGCTGTATTTTTGAAAATCCTGCATCTAGGAATGTGGCACTTCAGCATGCTGTAATTTCATTACATTCAGTGTGAAGGCTGAGTCTTCAGCACCTTAAAAATAATGCTGGTGTTCTTGAAAAGCTTTTAAGTAACTTGGCTCTGGGCAAGCAAGATTGAAAAGTTTTTCTCAAATTCTACCTCAAGATTAAATGACTCACGGCTCTGGGGTATAGAGAGGGTCCGAGCTGTGTCTGACATATTGAGTGCAGTGAAAAACTCGGAATGCTAATCCTGCCAAGAAGTCCCTGGGTGACAGATATCCAGCAACGGGGCGAATGGTGAAGCCTGTACGCTCTGAAAATGAACAGAGAAACTCTGTATTAGTTTAGCATTGGATAACAATGTTGTCAGCTTTCCTGCTGGAACTGAGGTGGCAGCCACTACGCTACCTTGGCTCAAAAGCACGTGAGAAAATTAGGCACGATTAGAGAAATCAGGCGTAGGCTTGAGAATGAGCAGCATTTTTAAAAATGGCCCTACCTCTGTGCCAATGGATTTCCTAGGATTCCGTGCCTAGAGACAACAAACAGCCAGGTATCTCCTTAGCCCATCCTAACAATCTTTTCAGACATTGCCCCTCAAATGTCACTGCACGCATTGAAGACTCAATACATTGAAACACAGATGGCCAAAAGGCCTCTTAAAGGACCAGAATGAATTCAAGTCACCAAGGATGTTTCCTTGTGCCCACAAAATAGTGGGGTTTGCAGTGGGCTTTGGTTTATTTTGAAAATTAGAAAATTTTAGAAAATCAGCACATTACCTTTCAGGAAGCGGGACACATCTTCCAGCTGGGGGATATTGTCTTCCCTGTACCCACAGTGTTTGGTGAGCAAGGGTAGGTTTTTAAGGTACTCTCCGCAGGCATAAGCTGGGTAAAGATTGTTAAGCTCTCGGTACACAGTCCCCCAAGTCTTGATCTCCTCCTCAGTGAATTCAATCTTGGGAATTGGGTCACCACTGCAAGGAGAAGAGGAAGAAAGGACATTCCTTAGTAACTGGCTAATAAGTGATGACTAATTTGCCTACTATTACTGTTTAACACCTGTATGACTGTGACACCTGGCANTATGACTGTGACACCTGGCATTAGACACTGTCAAACACACAGTGAGATCTGGTCTATGTCCTGGAAAGCTTTTAGTCTAAGGATTTGCCCTTTTTTTTCCACTTTAACTAGCTGTTGGGAACCTTTGCATTGACCTCACTTAAAGTTTTGATTCTATAAACAGTAAAATTGTTTAATGCCAAGAGTGAGGTTTAAAATACCTGCATAATCTCTTCAGAGCTTGAGGAGCTGATAACACATCCTTTTCCCTGTTGGATTTCTACGTCTGCAATTATTTTCCGTTACCCTTTTAATTTGTTTTAGGGAAAGAGAATTCCCTAAATTAACAACACATTGTGTGACAGCAGCTAAATAAACATATCAGGTAAAAATCATACTTCTGTGCAGAGGAGACAAGTACCTGTCTGAGCACATTAATTTTAGTCTCTCTTTGCTATTTAGTCCTCAGGACCTTGAATAAAGTGGATTATTGCAAGGGCAGTGTTACACTGCGTTTCCATTGCCAGCAAGGGAACTAGCACGGAAAATGCTTTCCCAAGGGAATCTCTGTCAACAAGACATTGACAGTAATCAGCTCAGGACTGTAGAGCCAATTGCATTAAACACATAGTGCAACAGAACTCTAAATACAGACCTTTTCTAGGTCATTTTCCATTGAGGAACTTGACACCTAAATTCAATCAGGCCACATGAAAACCACGTTTAGAAAGAATTTACAGCACTGAGTTATGAAACTCTTACTGCTTTAAGAGCTCCCCCCCGCCAAGAAACATCTTTAAAGACAGAAGCTCTTAGAATTTCTTTTCACAGAAAACTTCTTATCTCTACATCACACATGCTAGTTTGAACCAGGAAAGAAAATTCAAGCATTAACATTTGCCCAGAAAGTTTACTCTCACTGGGCTGTACATTGGGATTTGCCTCCCCTCCCTCTCCTTTGCAGAGCAGCTGGACAAGCCGCATGGCCTCAGACTGAGCAGAGCTGCCTCGATCTACTTTCTCATCTTGCCTTCCATCTCCCTTCCTTTCACCTCCTTGGCTCTGATTCCTGAGCTGAACCTGCATGTCTCAGCCCAGGAAGGTGAGCTCCTCACAGGCTGCTCTGCTATTATTTCAAAGCACCCAGAAGGCTTATTCTGGAAGAATTCGAGCTTACTGTTTGTAGTTCATAGCCAGGTCTGCAAAGTACTTTCGCCTCTTGCGATAGACATTGTCTTTGAAACCCTGGTGGGGAGAAAGGAAAACACAGTTCAATGAGTTTCCAAGCCGTAACAAATAAATCAATTTAAAACGGGATGCTTGACATTTCTTGCGTTGGGGAATATAAAAGTATGATGTGTAAAAATGAAAGGAGAGGACAGGAAACTCATAGCTGTAGTCTGAAATGTTTAATAGATGTGAACTAAGCAAATACTCCAAAGTAAGAATCAGCTGGCTTATGCAACTGTATATTCTGTAGACAAGGATTCATTTTGGCCATATCGGTATTTACACAAAGTTTGTTACTTGCATAATTATTCAAAATTACAGAACAAATCGCCTATTTTCACTGCCCAAATACCAGCTTGGTTGCTCCACTAGGAAGAAAGAAAGAGGAGGAAGAAAGCCTGATCAAAACAGTTTTTTTAGCCTCTTTATTTGTATGTGACCACTCAGGGCTAGACCTGGAGTTCTCACACAAGTAAGCCTTGCAGAAAGGCATGAGAGCTTAATTCAGTCACAGTCTTGCCTGAACTAAGAAAGACACATGAAATCCTCAAGAGAAGGTGCTCAGAACCCCAGAGGCGCCATTGAGGGAGAGCAGAGGGAGGAGGAAAAGCTGCAATTTTTTAAAGTCAGCTCCACAAAGTATGTTTCCATCTATGGGCTGGGTATAGGGAGGGAAAAGTACTTACAGGATGGTCAGCATCCAAGTCAGACCCGTACATCAGCACCCGGTTCGCACACTTATCCAAATCTGAGATCTTCTTCGGAAACCAGGGAACATTCTCCATGTCTAGGGAACGCATGGAATCCACAAGGTTATTAATAACGCCGAGGGAGGAAATGCTGCTTTCCAGTATGGCTATGGCGGTTACAGCTCACTCTATAAATTAAAGGGGCATGAATAAGACAAGGGAGCCCTCTGCCTATCTGGCACCAGCCTCCAGCTCACACTTCCTCCTCAGTCCCTGCCACAGTCTGCCTGCGGAGCACAGCCAGCTCCAGAGCCTCTGGGAAAGAAAGTTAACAGGGCTTTCTCTGGCCCTTCATTGTTGTTAGAGTAGCATCTAGAGGATCCCGTGGAGACAAGGTCTCCCTGTGTACAGCTCCTGGGAGTCTTGTAGGGCACAAAGGGTGCAAAGGAAGACAGAAGCGATTTGCCTGTGGTCCCTGGGCGGAGCAGGAGCAGGTTAGAGTCCTCCTATCCTGCTTTATTGACTGTGGGAAATGGATGTTGCTCCATGGTTATGTACCTGAGAAGCATCCGGCTTTGCCTTGAGGAGTCTGGGGGGGAAGAGGAACAGGAAGCCCTGCAGCCTGAGAGAGGTGCATCATTACAGTTTTGCTACCGACTACTTTGGGGTTATTTTTAGCCTAAAAGGGTTTTTTGCCAAGCTCTTGGCAGAGCAGTTAATACTCTGTTTTTCTGCCTCGATGCTCTTCAGTTTACTTAAAAAGGTCAGGAGACTGTTTAGATTGAATTCCCCTTACTTAGGGCTAAAGTAAGCCATTTTATCCTTGAACTCCAGATCTCTCCTTCCTAAGCACAATGACTGAGAAATACATGGGACCAGCCTCCTGCTGCCCTGAACTTTGGGCATCTTTTTAATGAGAAATAAAGACAAACAAGATGCATAGTATCTAAAGGTAAAAGGCACCTCTTTTATATTAGTGTGAGCAGCCAGTTATGATTAAACTTTAAAAAAAGATAACGAAAAAGATAACGAAATCAAGAACTACAGAGGAAATTGCAGAATCCATCTTCCACTCTCCCCAGTGTCTGAACTGAACGGGGATGTGTCAGTGTTACGCCTCTGCCATGGTGGTGTACTCCAGCCCTGCACTCAGGCTTTGCCTACAGGCCAGCCTGCTTTGACCTGCCCGGATGCAGGACTCCCGCTGGCGCCAGGTGGGCTGTGCTGGGAAGGGACAGGAGCACACACAGCAGACACGCAATTTGCAGCAGCCTGACACAGCCTGAACTGCCAGGTGACAGCGGCCAAGGCAGCCCTGCCCATGTCAGCCAGACTACAGTCACACCTAACGCAGGAACAGGTACCTGGGAGCAGGTGACTGAAGGCACTACACAAGTGCAGATGTGAACAGCCATAAGAAGATTTCAAACCAACACATTCAGAAGTGCATTTTCATCAGAACTGCCTTTTGTACTTACCATCTTCCTGGACATTGAAATGCTCTGTTGGGCTCACAGAGACAACGTTGACATGGGATTTCAGGAGCTGGAAGATCTCGTTCAGTTGTTCCCTGTTACTGTCACAGTCCACAAAGATCTCAAACTCAGAATTTCGTCTCTTGGACTTCCGTGACTCGATGTGTACCAGATTTACATGCTTCTCCTGTTTGGCAAGAAGTAATGGTCTCAAATAGATAGACTAAAAACAATTGACTAAATGTTAAAATAGTTTTGGAAACTAATAATCTACTGCCATGAACTATTCACCACCTCTGTGAAGCCATGTTAGTTAACTTGATCTCTTGATAGCAGTTTGCTTATTGGAGGGGGGAAAAGGTTTGATTTTCTATACAGAAGAAAATGAAAGCAAACCTCTGTTCTTGCAGTTTTATTTACATTCAGGAAGCACATAAAGACACAGTCAGGAGGTTTAAATTCATAGACCTTTTTCTTTCATCCTTCCCATAGGAAGCTGATTAGCAAAATTCGCCAAAATGCCAATCAAGTCACCATATAATTATCTCACAAACAAGCAAGGGATTTAAAAGCAGTAGTTTTCTGGGCACTAGTTTCACTTCTCTTTAATGTGAAAAATTACTTAATCATGTGTTTTATATTAGGAACACTGCGAAAACCCCAGGCTAAAACACGCAGGGCCACACACCAGAGCACAGTGGCACTGCACATATTCCTCACACAACACCTGCCCAGCAGCTGTGCAATTGCAGCTCCTCTGTCACCTTCAGTGTGGCTGGGCAGTGTGACAAGGGCAGTGCACTCAGCACTGTACAGGTCAACACCCCAAGTGTCTGCCTGCCGTCAGCAAGGGCTTCAGATCACCTCTTATTCCCAGCAAAACCATGGAGTGCCAATCCTCTTGTCAAGAGGGGAAAAGATAAACCTTTCTCAGTGTTTAGTCAGTGCAGGTAAGATTTTTAGTCAGCCATCATCTAATTTCTGAGGCATACATTTGCCTTCATGGGTAATTTTGGGTGCAAAGTGGGAGCCAGGTTAAGAATCACATCCTCAATAAATGGATGTAATTAATTCTAGCGTGTTCCAAAACTACCCTTACCATTTAAAACTGCAGAGCTGCTGTGATGATTATATGATTAGAACATACATACCTGAAAGAGTTTTAATGCTTTTACAAGTCCTCCAACTTCATTCTTCAAGGAAAAAATGATGGCTGTCCTTCCTCTTTCAGATGCATGGTCTTCATTCTCTTTATTATCTTCAATCATCACGTAAGCTGACTTATTTAACTAGATGCAAACAAACAAAAAATTGTTTGAATAGGTAGAAGTGCAGAAAGTGTAAGTTTTTACATTTCAGGTTGTCTTGGGGTAATGCTGTGCTTTGACTGATCAACCACAAAAGGAAAATTACAAATTAAATCATTACACAATAACAGGAATAAAGTTAGGCACACATAGAATCTGAGAGAGATTGAAATACCAAGATATCTTTCTTTTAGTTGAATGATTTTATGGGCACCTTTAGTCATTCCCTAGGATGCAGAAAATGTTTTCAATGTATAGTTTATAATTAGCATTGTTACTGGGAGGAAGGGGAGCAATAAGATGTCAGCAGAAACAGTACACTGAACAAAACACTTGTTAGCATGTTCCATGAACACTGGCAAGGAGAATAATCCAAATCCTGCAGGACATAGGTAGGAAAAGATGAATCAGGATTCAGTAAAGCAGAACTGAAAAATCACTGCCTTTCTTGTTACATAACTGTAAAACACTGTTTTCATAGGGCAAGGAGACAAAGCTAAGGAGGTAAAATGTTTTGCTGACCAGAATCTCTTGGCTAAAGAGACAGTCCCACTCTGATCAGCCACAGCCCAGCTGCTCCATCTGCCCTGTCCCCTAGTTCATATGTCAGACCCTTGGCACAGTCACCCAAATCACGCACTAAGAATTCAGACACCCCACACTGTCAGACTGTGTGGTTTTATACCTTACTAGTGATCACACTCCTCTCTGTGTGGAAATCAGCAGCTATCACAGACCATATTCTTAGCTACGTGTAGCCAGGCCATAAATAGAGATAATCCTGAAACAGTAAAGAATGAGGAAAATGCCAAGTAAAGAAAACATACAAGGCTTATAAGCAGAGGCTGTCCCTCATATGTCTTCAAACCTTGCAAATAAAGAAAGAATAAAAGGCGAGGATTCTGAATGAGTCAGCGAGAAAGAGGAGAGGAGTAATGAAGGCACATTATTGCTATTTGGAATTATTTTTTGATCTGTCACAGCTTTTAAAGATATCACTATCTTAAGACATTTTCAGAAATGAAAAGAGCAAAGCAAAAATGCAGTCAAAATGCACCAGTTCCATTGATTTCCTTATACAGTCTCTCCAGGTTTAACCTCTTTAAAATAGATAATGCTGAACAGCTAAATATTTCTACCTATAATTGAGAAGTTCAAAAATAAAAAACAGCTTTTACCTATCTTTTTCAAAATGCTCTCATTCACCTTTCAGATTAATATTATAATCGGCCTCACAAAATAATTACATTACTTTCATTTTAGATTGAGTGATTTACAATGAGGCAGGTATTTGAGGCTGCTCTGAGGTTTCAAGCAGATTATTAGGCATGAGCTCTTTCTGATTCCAAAGTTGTGTCTTATGGAAGAGGTCCAAGCCCACTGATGCTAATGAAAATATTTGGATTTCTGACTGGGTTCCCACCTCTAAAGAATTGCCTGGGCAATGATGATGAGCCTGGGCAACAGTGTCAGACCATCACATTGTTTCTGATCCACCAAAGTCACTGAACTCCATCAGCTTGGGTCCAGACATCAAATTTTCTGCTGAAAGTGTGTGGCAAGCCCAGCCCAGGTTCAGCTGAGCAGCCTGCAGGTTACCCAGCTCACTTCAGTGTCAGATCACGACTGCAAGAACCTGGAACAGGCACTGAGCAAAGGTACTTCAAGCAGAAAATAAAAGCTACGAACGCCACGATTTCATACAGGTCATTGGTTGTTTTCTCAAGCGCAGAGAGGCCATTTGTGTGAGCCCAATCCTATTCGGATGGTGCTGCTGCAGGAGAAGCTGGCTGCAAAGAAGTCTCCATTACAAGCAGAGTTAGCTGGTGGTCTTTGAAGGCAATGAGTGTAGGGCTGGTTTATAGAAGTGGCTAATACACAGCATGTTGGCTTGGCTCCACGTTTAGCATCATTGACTTACGTCCCGGTCAGCCTTGATGAGATTTGGCACAGTGCCACACAATGTTATGAGGTGCACAGCTGGGACAGACTACCTGCACCAAAAACTAATGCTCTTCTTTTGGAGTTTGCTGCTGCAACTTACACGGGGTCTAGGATCAGGTGACAACATCTACAAAGATGTGTTTAAGAGATCAATGAAGAAAATACAACAAAACATAGAATGTTCTTATATTAAGCTCTAGAAATGACCTCTAACTTACAAATTACAAGTTGGACAAGAGAAACCGAGATGCTTACAATGCCAAATGCACACCATTTACATATTTAACCTTACACCAAAGCTAATCTTTTGCTTTAATTTAAAAAATGAACTGAAGACAGTAATGCTGCAACCATTTGGGTGCAAAGCAACAGGAGAAAGTGGTAACACAGAAACAATTCCTCTCCTCCAGTGGCTGCACTTCACTTATATTTTATTCTCTATCAGTAACTCAGCAACTCAGCTCTAATAAAATCTGACACCTTTTCTTTGCCTGGTAACACATTTGGGCTTTTTGGAGGGTGAAGGGGGAATTAAAATTGCATTGGTGTTTTTTATTAATGATGCAAATCATTAACTGATTTTTCACCAGCCTGACTCAGTCTTGATGAAAATACACAAATATTGGGATATTCTAAAGCCTTTATTTAGATAGATAATTAGGTGCTGTCTGGTTAAAGATCGCAATTTTTGGGACCCATACCAATTATCTTCCCTTTCCCCCCTCTCCCCAAAGGATGTTCACTGAGAGAAAGATATATGAGGGTGCATAATTTGTGCTTTAATTCTTTATATTAATGATAACTGGGATTTTAAATTATCCAAACATATTTGCCTCAAAATATTACATTTTAGAACCATAAGTTGAAGACAAAAAATTCTTGTCAAAGGATTTGATACTGATTGCCATTAATCATGATTAATAAAAAATATCAATGGGTATTTTATATTCTCTTCCTTTTGAGTGGCTGCTTACTTTGTCACTGTCCTTTTGACACATTTCTAGGGAAGGGTGAAGACATCATGTTAGGATTGACCACAACTAGATATCATATTACATTTTCCAGCCACACCAAAGTTCTTTCTAAGATTTAGTGCTCAGACACCAAACTAAAAGCTGTGCTGAGCAGTTTATTTGGCTTCCAGGTATCTGAGGAATACGGCAAAGCAATATTTTTGTGAAACTTTACTCCACTCCTGTCGTCTTCACAAGGAATTTTTCCAGACTTTATCAACTGCACAGTATCAGTAACTGCAGCCAATGCATAAGTACTGCTTTTATCTGATCTTCTCTGATGCACTAAGCAAATTCCCACTATAATGTGGAATAACCCAGGAGTGAGATTTTCTGGGTTATTATCATACCCTCTGTCTCCTAAGAAATGATGCACCAAAAGTTGCTTTTGCTCTACCTTGATTTCATATGCTCGCATTTACACTTTGAGACTTTTTTCCCCCTCTTCTGTCCAGAAACAGCAGAGTCCCATCCCAATCCCAGCGGCACTGAGCGCTGCCACCGACGCCAGAGGAGCTGCACCCCAGAGCTCTCCAATTACCGCTTTCCAGGAAACCGGGGCCGTAATCTCCCGTTTTTCCCAAATCCCCGTTCCGAGAACTGCAACAGCTAAGCGCTCGAGCTGTGACTCCACAAAAGCGGCGTTTACTCCGCAAGCCGGGACCGATCCCGGGGCCGGTCAGCGAGGATCCCATCCCGCACTTCCCGTGCCCACCCCGCTCCTCACCTGTGCGCATCCCGCTCCTCCCGTGCCCAACCCAGTCCTCACCTGTGCGCATCCCGCTCCTCCCGTGCCCACCCCGCTCCTCCGGTGCCCAGCCCGCTCCTCACCTGCCCGGCGGGGTCCCGCGGGCTCGGCGCCGCCTCCAGGGATGCGCCGCGGCGGGGCGCGGGGTGCATGGCCGGGGCAGGCTCAGGGCAGCGCCCGGCCCCGCCGGCTTTATGCAGGGGCGAGAGCCGCCCCTGGCCGAGGGGAGGGATGCAGGGAGGCGGGGGGAAGCGCTGCCCGGCCCAGGTGGGGAAGGGGCGAGTTGGCCCTCTCCGCAATGTTCACTCAGTTTGCAGAGCGGCGGTGCTCGGGTGCAGCCACCACCCGCTCCCCGCCGCACCCCGGAAAAACCCGCACAAGAAGAAGCCCTTTCCCTCCCGAGTTACACGTCCTTGGTCACTCCTACAGGGTCGCTCAAGAGAGGTCACAGAAGACTGACTTTTTGTGGGTAACTGTGGGTTTTGCAGTTAACATAAATTTGCACACCACGGGGCTGAGGGGAGCGAGCATTTGGATGGAGGGGGTCTTCCTCCATCGTGTCCACACAGGTGCTTCCCAACACTGGCGCACTCCCTGTAAAATGCTCCGTATGCTGCCTGTGGGAAAGGGAAGGCAAACTGCATCAGTAGTGAGAGGTGGTGAGGGCTGGGCCTGTAGCAGAGGGGCTCTGAGCAAAGTGGCCTCCAAGGCTCCAGGGGACTCAGCAGTGAGGGACTCCCCTAAATTCTCGACAGCACATAGTGCAGGTTGTAGTCTCAAAGAGGAACGCAGTCTGCAGATGTATTGAGCTCTTCACTAAAAACAGCAGTGCATTTCTGCTGTGAGAATAAATAGAGGCATATTACTTTTTTTCTCAAAACCTCCTGCACATACAGGAAGAATAACTACATTTCTATTAGCAGAAAACTACATCTGTTCATATCATTTATGCTGTAATTTATTTTATGCATACATCTAGACACATGTTTATAATATAAAAACTCATGGTCTTTAGACTCCAGTAATCCCAGTCGTCACTGTCTCCTCTCAGGTCAGACTTGGCAACATTAAGATAACGGGATTTGTGGTCCACAGCAGGAGAAGCCAAAATGTTCCCTGGGAACATAATCTCTTGGAGGCATTAGGGGTCTCTTGGGGAGGAGAGATTGATTATTTTGTGTTTGGCTGTCCAACGCCAAAGACTCTGATCTTTTTTTATGTTCTTCTCAAGCAAACCTTTCAAAGAAATGCTCAAAATCAGCAGCAACTTGTTTTACTCTAATATACTCAAGTGTCTGAAAAAATACCCAGTATTTTTCTCTTCAGTGCCTGAAATATTGAAGCCTTGATTTCAGCTAAATCCCATAGACACTGGTGTAACACACATGGTAAATCATATTGATGAAGCCAATATACAGGGTGACACCTAACCCAGGCAGGCACAGTCACACTTGCACCAACATCTGCAATGATATCAGGGTCTTCCTTCTTGCTAGAAGGCACTGAACTTCAAACAATCCTGTTTCTAAGAGGACTGAGGGTGACTAGCTCAGCCATTCAGACACAGCACGGGATCGAAAGAGCATGGACGTGAATGGTGACATAGCTGGAAAAGCCTTTTTTTTCCCCATTTGCTAATGGGACATATTTCATCACGAGATGCTTCAATTTTCCCTGCATAAAGAAAATGCAGTACATATCAGTATATGTCTTACCTCTACAACAGGCATTTCACTTCCTTCCTGAAGAATAGATCTCCCCATCAAACGAGCTGACTCAGAAAACAAACAATTTGTAGGATCTTTACCCAGACTCTGAAGTGTATGAGAGCCTGGTGTTAATGATAAATCTGTAAACATGGGCAGAGTAAGACATTTATGATAGAATATGACTAATCTGTCAATTTTCCCTAGCTCAAATGAAGCAATAATAACTAACATGTCATTCTGCATATAATTTTTTTTATAATTAGTCACTGGGTAGCCCTCTAGAAGCTCTTGCATTGCAAGTGAACATCTTTTAGTTGGTAATCTGGGCTACTTCCTTATGGGAGCCAGGATGAAATCCCCGTGCTTTCTTTTCTGTCAAAATGTTATTCTCATCCTTTATAAAATTTGAAAGAAAGCACAAAACACAGTTCTCACTCACATTTCCTCAGGCATCAGAAGACAGCTGAGTTCAGGTCACTTTAACTGTGAATGAAGGAAATTTTTTTTTCCCCACTTCTACTCCAACGTGCCTTTCCATCTCCTCCAAAGGCTGTAAGCTTTCACAAGATACATTGGGAAAGCCAGCTTATTTTTGGTGTACAGATGGGGGTTTTTCTAGTGCTAGGGACACTGATGGCCTCCCCTACAGCCCGGACCTGTAAAGTTGTTCGAGGAAGAGGCAGTCACCCAAGCCCTTCTGGGACGCGCTTCGGATCCGCTCTGCCCAGGACAGAGCAGAAGCAGTGGTTTGGTCAGACATGAAGAGCAGGGAAGGGCGCAGGACAGTCAGAGGGGCCACACAGAGGCAAAAATGGTGAAGCTGAGCTCAGCAGAAGCACATGAGCTCCACAGCCATGGAGAGGACACAAACTGAGCTGCCTGCTGTGCCTGAGCTAAGGGCACTTCCTACCTTTGAGGGCCCAGGCTGATAAACACACAGGAGTGTCCCTGCCTCCCATCCTCTCCCTGTCATTTCCAATTCGAGCTGGAGCTTTCTGGGGCACTGGTCATCCCTCTCCTCATGCCCAACTGGGGAGCCCAAGGGCAGCTTGGCCTGTAGCTGCTGAAACAATGGGAATAAGGTCAGGAATGGCCAAGGAAATTTAGCTTAATATGATATTAATTAGTTACATAAAGAGGTAACTGGGGTGCCCAGAGTTCTGGGGAGCAGATTAAAGCTGATTCTCTGGTTTAGTAAGAAGTGCTTGTTCACTACAGCCAATGGCCCGTGGTCTCAAAGGGCAGAAGCACAAAGCATGAACGGTCTCGATTATAGCCTGTTTTCACTGGGCGCTCGCTGGAGCCTGCTCTGCTCCTCTCCACACAGGGTTCCCAGCTCCTAGGAATCTGTGGACGGCTTTATAGGAGAACTACTTAAAAGGTTTTATCTGAAAGATGAATCTTCACAGTTCTGGGGTTGCAGGTTTTCGGAAAACTGTCACTGTCACAAGCACAGCTGCTGCTTTGGGTTTTCACACACACTGAAAAATTGCTACCTTTTTCCAAAAGCTGGTAGCATATTCTACCATTTCAGAATGGTGGCTTGGGCCCCTCACCACAGAGGAGAGCAATATGGCACAGCAGTCAGGGATGGACCACAACACAAACAGGGCAGCAAATTGCGCAGGAGCTGCCCTGCTCATCCCGGCACGAGGTGGCACAAGCAAACACTGACCCAGAAAAGGTCTGAAATGTGACCTCATTGGTGTGCAGGGGCACTGAGGCAGAGAGAGGCCAAAAGTTTTCAGTGGGACGTTCAGAAATCTACACTGAGTTGGGAAGGAACAGTGAAGGACAGAGACAACTGGGGCATCAACACCATAGGGAAAGAGGCCTCCCCTTAGGCCACGAGAGAAGGCAATACAATGATTAATTCTTCTCTAAAGCCTGCAGGAGATTTCTCACATATAGCCTCTCATACAGACAAAGCCCTCCAGACAGATAATCAGCACCTGAGGATGGAGCACAGGTCTGACCCTGCTCAAAAGTGGGTCAAGCTGATCACGTTTTGCAGGACAGGGCTTTGCCATGCGCAGCTGCCACAAAACCTCTCGCGCTGGCACAGAACAACCATGGCAGCACTCACCATGAAGGCTACGAGAGTGGCTTTCAATTCCGTTTTCCGTCATAATTCCTCATTTAATGAGTTCTCCTCCACCGCATTCAGGTCCAAGTGCCAGGATGGTGTCAGACTGAAGTCCCATGTTTTCTCAGTCCTTTGCTGGAGTAGCTCCAAGAATATCAAGCAGCTCCAGAAGAGACCATGAGTCTATTCCTCCTTCCCATCTGTTAACTCAGAGGTGATTCTGCTCTAGTTTTCAGAGAGTTTCTGTTTTGTTTTTCAAAGCAGAAACTTGACAGCAGAATTTGCAATCAAACAGTGGTTCTGACATTTGGGGGTACACATTTGTAGATAAATGCTCTGGTGATTTTTAGGGTGAAAAGTATTAAAACCAAGCTGTCACACCTGCAGATCTTCCCCTCCCTAGAGAGGCACACAGTAAAGGGATAGTTTTTGCTGTCTGAAACACAGCAACATAAACCTTCTGCCCTGCCTCTCCTCTTCCTCCCACTCTGAGAAAGTTGACCCCTCTCCATGGGTCAAATATGTAGGGACTCTGCTAACCTGGCACATCTTTAGCACAAGTCTTGTATTTACCAAAACTCTGAGGAAGCTGGTCTAGATGGAAAATAAAAGGTGGAAAAAAGAAAAATCAAGGGCTCCCAGGGGTTTCACACTGGAGGAGAGACAGAGTCAGAGGGTGATTTTGGTGAACTGGTGAGGCCAGAACCATGGAAAAGCAGGTTGGGAATTATCTGTAAGGGTATTAATCTTCTGCTGAGAGATAAGATTATCTACCTGAATGCAGCAAGGCTGAAGGAGAGAATCAGTCAGCCCTAAAGTCTTCTCAATCCCATCAAGGTCATCAATGGGAATTACCTGATCTCCCCACGTGATAGGAGAAAGTGCTCTAATCTCCAATAAGGCAATTTCACAACGTCACTTCTGAGGTATAAACCCCCTCGGACATTATTTGGCCCAGGCATCTGCCTTTCCAAGCAGGACCATTTGTCTGAGGCAAAGTGGCCACTTGAAACTTTTCCAGAAAAAGGTATGAAGTGTTAACTCCCTGAACAAAGCAGGTTTACTACGACTTAATACCAAGCCTGCTCTAATCATAATTACATTCTCCAGAACAGACAACTGAAAATTCTAATCATAGCCCTCTGCCTTTCTGTTAATTAACCGCTGCAGACAAGTCATGCCTTTAAGAATCTCATGGCACTGTGGAACTTACAGGGAAGAGTGAAGACTAACATCATGCAGCCCACTACAGTTTGTTTTCCTGTATAGGTTTTACAGATCTTCCTCACATTCTGACTGAGTTTTTTCAATGCCCTTGTACACCGATGCCCAAAAAACTGCTGGTCTGAAAGTCTGGCTCGTTTTCTTCTACTGAGTTTTAATATTTGTAAAGCATTTATTGTCACAACATCTAAGCAGCAGCATTCACTTCCAACCACTTTCTAATCCTCATTTTCTCAGCCTTTGACTTCTCTCACCTAAATGAGGTAACCTGGCATTGTGGCAGTTACGTAAATGCAGGGAGTTAAAAAGCTCCAAATCCAAAGCTTTTCAAACTTTCAAAGAAACGTATGGATCTGAAGTCCCTGTCTTTCTACAGTGAATTCTTCCATTTTCTCCCTTATTCTGTGAACCACAGTTCTCACAACAAACACTTTCCGGAGCAATTCACCCAGCCTTTCACCAGCATGAGGCTGTGACAGTCACGCCCTGAACTCAGAGCAACCTCCGAGAAATTCTTGGACATCTTGGCCCCTGAGAAGGGAACCACATCCTCATGAGGGTGGTTTAGCAATCAGTTAACTATTCATGCTACTGAATAGTCATTGATTAATAAAGCATTTAATTAATAACCAGTTAATATGCAACAAAAGGAAAGGGGAGATTTAAATTATGCAATTATTTAAAACATTTACAAGTATCTTTTTCCAATTAAAAGTGCAAGAACCAATGAGGTAAATTACCCTCTCAGCGTGATTCAGCCAGCTGTAGTATCAACAGCCTTCAAGCACACTTATTTTGAAAAGCCAGAGCTGCTGTGTAAACCTACCGAAGCACATCCAGCCAACAGACTATTCACTGTTTGTATATTTGCTTTGGACTGTTTAAAGAAGTAATATTAGCCCTTTCATCTGTGGCAGGAAATATTTTTCATTTCATAAAAGCTAAATAAAATCATGAGTGACATGAGTTACTTGCTGCTCTGAGCAAATAAGGTGTAATTTTTCCTAACAACACCTTTGTAAACTTTTTACAAAAGGCTAGTTTAGATGCTGCTGGGACAATGGACAAACCAGGCTCTGATTTTTTTTCTCTAGTGAAAATAATATCACAAAATTAATATCAGTCTACTACATTTCAAACCAAAATGTTGTCTGGCTGGGAACCAAAGTCCTGAAAGAGCTATTTGCTCCAATTACTCTAGAGTTACTGGGTACAGAAGTGCCAATTACAACTTTCTTTTATTTCCTTATCTGTTCAGTGCTGGTGAAGTCACCTCGAGCTAAACGTGGTTCCCCAGCAGTCAGCAAAGATTGCCTGTGTTACTGAGCAAACAGGATTTAGTCCAGCCAGAACCATCAACCACGGGTGGGGAAAACCAAGTGGGAGAGCTCAACAAACTGATCTGCCTGCTGCCTGGAAATACAGTGCAGCCTGGAGAGGACAAGGAAATGTTGTACTGAGCCTTGCAGATCCTGCTGTGCTCGGGCTGGCACCGCGATCCCTGCTGCCCCGGCAGGGCTGCAGGGCAGGCTCACAGCTGGTTTCTCAGCTGTCAGAGCGAGGGCTCAGCTCTGCCCTGCACCAGTCCTGGCCATCAGCCCCAGAGCCCTGGCAAGGGGGGGAGGCTGAGAACTGCTTGGTGCTGGTGGCTCCGGCACCAGGTACAAGGTGCAAAACGCGCAGCCTGAAAATGAAAGACAAAGCGTCCAAAAAAGGGAGAACAGTGTGCGAGAGCCTCAGCCACCACCACTGAAAACAGCCTCTCGTGGCATTCAGGGATTACTTCTGACCAGGTCCTGATGCTTCTCCATCCCTTAAGCACAAAGTGTAGTAAAAGTGGAGCCCATTCATTGAGGAACCACCCTGGTACCATTATTTCTACTACATTATCATTACAAAACCGCAGGAATTATCCAGTGCTTTCATATCACAGACAAACACAAAGCAAAATAGTCAAATGCATAAATAAGCCTGCTGATAAGAGCAGTCACGGAGTGTTTGTTAACCTCAGCCTGCTGGCCTAATTAGTAGAACAGCAGCATATTGTGTATTCAGAGTGAAGTGGAGGAGCGAACAAAGGAGAAAGCTTTGTACTCACTAATGATATGAGTAAGCAGAGCTCAGAAAGCGATTTCATCAGACTTTGATCCACGCAGGAAAGAGAACAAGAGCTCTCCAGGTACTTCTGACACAGCCTCACCATGGGCTTGTGCCAGTAACCAGCCTCTGCCATTTTCACATTCACTCAGAAAGTGTCTCCAATATTAGATTTGCTGAATGTAAGAAGCAGGCAGACTGTATGCAATGTGTTCCACACACCCTAAACACAGCCAGGCCAAGGGAAATCAAGAGAGGACTCCAAGGCCCAAACAATCACAAGGGACATTGGGTTTGCCTGCTACAGCAGGTTTTTGGTGTGTTTCAGCCCCATGCTGTAGATGATCAGCCTTTCTGAAACAGAGGACATGGTCAGATTGTTCATTCCCAGCCAGTCTGTTAAAGTCCCTCAGGGCTTCACAACAAAGTGAGCTCGGAGGGCCGTTCTCCGTTCACAGATTTCAGACACCCCCATCCACCGAAGTCCTGAAATCACACAGCGAAACAGATGACAGAGGGCAGCCTCTGGTCTAGACACTGGCCATTGACCAGCATGAGCAACATAAATTAAATCACAGTCACTTTTTGCTCCAAGGATGAAAACTAGCAATGTAAACGAATCAATTCACAGCAGCAACTTTAAACACACTGGCAATTGTGAAATATCCAGCCTCGGAGCTGTGAAACACATCATCATTTCCAAGACTGGCAAAAGCTGTTCATCTTGCCGTGTTCTCATGACAGATGTTTTTTCCTCTCTGAATTTTTTTTATCTTATTAGATTTTAGCTCCCGTTATAGTTAGGACAATTTTGTATTGGGGCAAAATTAATTAGTTTGCATCAAAGTAAGGCTCCTTGAAATGTAACACTAATGAGTCTCATCTGCCTGATTAGAGGGCTTTGCTTTTAGGAACACTAGGTACAAAATTTTATTTCAGAGAAATACAACATTATAAGATTATTTAAGGTTGAAAGCATTAGCTAAACAGTAATCAGGATCATGGAAAAAAGATTAGGGTGGCAAACTGTGAGCAGACTTACAACTGACAAGAGGATGCAAGTGTAGACCAAAACAGGCTAATGAAGATTTGTCAAAGAGGTGCAAGCAGAGCTCAGTGCAATTCACAACCATATATGTGGTGAACTGACACCGCGCCTCACATCAATTCACAATTCTTTTCACCTATTCACATGCTTGTAGGGACTAAATGGAAAAGAGCTACAGATTGGAAAAGACGGTACCAATTTCTAGAAAGAAAAGATGGGAAAAAAGTTCACTCTGAGTGAGTCAAACTAAACTTTAATATCTGGCAAACTACCTGGGCAAAATATTTGCTTATTTTTAAATCTGATTTTAGTCAAGAATAAATCGTGTTAATCAATGTTGGCTTTGATTGATGTGAGAATTACTCCAGAGAACAAAGGGGGTTAAATAGATTGGACATTTCTCATTTTTATTAATCTTCTTCACCCCACCCACTTTCTCTTACCCCTTTAGTACAAACAATTAAAAAAATACAGCCTAGAATTAACTTCCTGAAAGACAGGGGAAAATTTACCTGAAAAACCACATGGTAAATGTAGTTACCAGAGATTTTCTGGTAAATTTGGCATAGCACACCATAAATGACATCTGCACAGCCACGTGCTGGGTCATTTGCAAATGACAAACAAATTACATAAGCACATGCAGTAGAATATAAGGGGACTGCCTTCCCCAAAGTGACATCTCCCTCCACAAACCTCTCCAGCACAGACACAGAAATGAAGATGTGGTGTTTGGAGAGGGCAGGTCCTAGCTGCTGGCAGAAACAGCTCCATGAGAGGAGGCAAAGAGCCCATGACTGGACAAGGATATGCTTTTACACAGTGTCTGTGGCCAAAGAAACCACTGTAAATTTGTGAGTGTGCTCTCGAAGCCACCCAGGCAGATGCTGAGCAGTACAACTGAACAGGCACCACCTCTGGCTCGTGGAAAACCATCCAGACCTGCTGTGCAATCACATCAAGGCACCGAGGGCTTACACAGCTTTAGGCAGGTACACACAAAACGCCTTTGGATAAATGAAGAACTGAATTTGAACCTCTTTTACCTCTTTCCTCTGTTATGATAAGGTTTCAACTCAAACATTACCACTTTTTGTCAAAATTACTTTGACCTGCAACAGGCAACACTAAAACCTTGACGTTTTTATCCTTTTGCAACCTAACACTAGAATTCAAATTTTTAAAAACTGATTTCAAACACCCATGTGTCATCTTCTTCTGATGCCATGCATACTGCACCTGTGCATAATATTCCTCCTGCCAGCCTTCTGCATTAGGTCTACAACAACAACAACAAAGACAACTGTGCCTGCTATTCATAAGCTGTTTGTTGTCTCGCAGAAGAAGCAAAAGGGCCCAGAGTATGTGTGGGAAGGAAAGACCTTTGTTTAATTTAATTATATTTACTTCTTTCAAGTCTGAGTAAACTCAGGGATCAGCAGATCAGAACCGGTTAATTAAATCATGACAGCATTTCCTTTGCCATGTGTGGGCAATCACATCATGCTGTGTCACATTCAGCAGGTTCTTCCTCAAAGCACCCTCAACCTTTACACTGTGGACGAGAAATAAGTCTGCCTCCCAGATGGCACTGCAGTATTAAGAGCTCTTCTAATGCAAAAGCTGACAGCTGTGGAGTAGCACTGTGATTATTTCAATACTTCCATCGTGGGGGTTGACTCCAGACCTGTTGGTTAAAGTTACTGATAATGCTGCAATAAAAGATCTGGTTCTGATCCTTATGTTCATCACTGAGTGCTGTTCAAGAGGGCAGCGAGCAGGGTGGGCTCAAAAGCACACGTGCACAGATGCTATCCCAACACACTGCTGGAGGCTGTCCTCCAGCTCTGGGGTCCAGAAAGGCTGCAGAAGCAGGAAAGCTGCAAGAAGTCTGCCTCTCAGGGTTACCCCTTGCATGCTCTTGCTTGTATCCGTAAGCACATGGACTGTATAGGAACTGGCCTGGACAATTCCAACCCCTCTCCAGAGCAACTCAATGCCAGTATTGTTTGCATCAATCTCCCATCTCCTTTTAGGAGTTGTGAGAACCTCTCCAATACGGGAGGAAGGAAAAGGACAAATCTTCTCTTCATTTGGGGCTTTCCCAGGAGAACAGCTCACATTGCACAGTGCCAATACATTAATGTCTATCAAAGACTTTCCTTGGACCTACAGCATTTGTCAGCTCACAGGCAATTTCCTGTGTTTCTTTGACTACTCATAAATGTCTTTTAGCTACTAACCTCACAAAAACAGACTCCTCCCTTGCTCTTCCATGTTTTCGCCATTCATTTTCCCCTTTCCTATTATTCCAGCCTTTTCTGTCCACTACTGCTCTTCCTTCCATTCAGCTATTGTAATGTCATTCAGATTCATCTCAAATGACAAAATGGAGTTATTTTGCAGTTTTGGTTTTTTCCCACCTAAGCTGAAGTGCTTCTCCTTCTTTTCTATTCTCTTAACTTATTAAATCAAAATCTTTACTAATCAGATCAGGCTGGCATAAACTCAAAATGTCTTCCCATGGTTCCTGTGTCCAGACTTCCCACCTGACTAGTGAGGATACTCTCTGATGTTGAATAAAAGAGTTTGTGCACTACAAAGAATTTTTAATGGAAAATGAAACCTTCTGACATCACTCACCAATTATAATGCAGCACTGTGGCTGTACTGCAGGGCAGGATAAATGTGTGCACGTATTTTCCTGTGTGTTTCAATATCCTCCTATTGACAGAAGATAGGGTGACTAGTCTACAACTGAAGCCCAGGAAATTATTTTTCTGATATCATTGGAGTAATTGACAAAAGCATTTCCTTTCTATGTAAGGTTAACAGATGGCTTGTTAAAGTTACGACTTCTTTAAACAGAGCTGTCGCCAAAAATTATATACATGACAGCAAAAATAATATTGATACAAACTCACTGCAAAATTAAAATGAAGTTTGCATAACCTAAAGCACAGAATAAATAACTGCCACTGTTGCAACACAGAATACCTAGGTGCATCTGCTTTTCTAAGATTTCCTTGGAAACTGGATGAAGGGACATAAACTGGGGAAGTGTCAACATGGGACTCAAGTTACCATGGGCACAAAGATGCAGTCAGTCACTGTGCCTGTGCCAGGAGCAGGCTGCAGTCTGCTGCAGATCAGTGGGCAACACAAGCATCAACCCCGCAGCACTCTGCTTTCACATCTTGCCTCTGTCATGTTCAAGACCTGTGCAAAGCAAGGGCTTGCAACACCTGACTCTGCCTCACCTCCCTGATTTGGCTCCCTGATGCCTCACCCAGACAGCAAAAAACAAGGGGGGAGAGCGGGTGAATTATAAAAAAGAAATTTAAAAAAATCCAGCAATACTCATTTGCCCACCTGCTGTGGTTTTTAAGACCTCATGTTCACCTTAAGCTTGTCTCATTTCCATAAGAGCAGGAGAAACTGCAAAGGAGATTCAGCTTTGAAAACAGAAAATGTAATCAGTGTTAGATTTTTGATAGGTGACTGCATATCAGCTATTCCACCCAGACAGATCTAGAATGCTAACATAATTACTGACATAATTAATGATCTGTAATACCTTTCTCCTTCAACATCACACTTATTATTTGTCCTTTTTGTCAGGATTTTTACAGGTTTTCTCCTATTTTCCTTCTTTCTCCAGTATCCGTTCTTCATCTTTTTTCTTTCTCTAGTATTACTGTCTTCTCTTCACTGCCTCCTACCACTGTTACCTTTTCTTTGTGAGCTCTTCCACAGTAGCCTTTGTATGAAATTCAACTCTCAGACTTTACTGAGCCATCACTAAGACATGCAGCTCACATGCAATGACCTGGGAGAAGGAAAAGTGGAACCCCACTGGGTTTTCCCTGGGTTCATTCATTTTCTCCACAGTAACAACTCAGAAGCAAACCTGTTCTCTTACCCATCGTAGATGTCAGCTCCTTGCATTATAAAACCGGGTTTCTTTTTGCAAAAGAAGTGAATCGGAGAGGGAAATAGAAGGAGGTGTAGGAGCATTCTTTCCCATTGCAAAACCTCTGCCAGTAGCTTTTGGGAATAACCTGGCTTGCTTTGCCATGCTGGCGATGTCAGGTTGGCTCAGCTCACGCCCCATCGGCTCTGACTGAGGGGCTTCGCTGGCTGCGGGGCTGACGCTGGGCAGCAGAGCACAGCCACTCGCTGCCTGGGCTTGTCTGCACATGACGGGGTTTTGGGAAATCGTGTAACATCACAGCAGACTGGTCCTTGCCCCAGGTGTAGCAGGTTCTTCCTTCCTCACTGACTTTGGCCGAGCACGTGAATTTCATCATCACCGCAAACAAAATGAAAAGCAAATAGAGAGCGCTGAGAAAGGACATTTAATTCTGAGGGGGAAGTAAAAGGATACCTTAGGGAACTGCTGTGACCAAGAGATCCTGCTCTAGGAAAAAAAAGGCAAATTCTTCAGGGAGAAATAGATACTGCTGCTTTTGTAACTCCCAGTAGTAGCCAAAATAAGGGTAGTGAGAAAGAACACAGATTTTCCAGGCAAACAAAACCACAGTAACACTTCCACACCTTTTAATGCCAATGTAATAAACTATGAAGATACTTCACTGAGAAAAAGAGATTTTATCTTTTTATTTCTTTTGGATTCAGCTTAGTTTCATTGAAAGGTGTTTATAATAGGGCCGTTTCATCTTACAAAGGAATCACCAGAGCACTTAGAAAAAATATGAACTAAAATAGTAGTGACAGAAAATTAAGCAAGCAGAGTGACATGGATATGGAGAAGCACAGAAAAGAGCTTTTTAGGTTTCATGGTTTAGCCTACCATAAAGGAAAAATTTGCATCATGAATATTGGGCAAACATTAGGATAATAGCAACCACTTCCTGGTACTGCCAAAGGAGCAGATAAAGCATTCCAATACCAGTTTTTTTCCCTCACATCCCAAATTTCACTGGTTTTGTGGTGCTTTGTCCCACAAGAAAAAGTTACAATATGGGATAAAGATGCCAAACATACATAAAAGTTGAGTCAACAGAATGTTAGAATCCTATCTTTGAATTAAACTATCCCATGGATCTATTAAGCCTAATTTAAAATAAGGCTTTCCAGTCTGCTTTCTGCCTCAATTTTCTATGACTCTTCTCATGCCACAAGTCACATCCAGCTCTGTCCAAGCAGGTCTGAGTTCCTGCTGCTTTAGTTCAATGCTTCAGATACCCACTTTTGTTCAGAGCTCTGCACAGAGCAGTGACAAGTACTTCTCATTTTTCCCCAAACGAGAGTGTTCCGGAGTTAATCAGATCTTTGGTCTGGAAGAAAGCGGCTCACCTGCTTGTAGACAGATAGATCACCATTCTGAATCAACTGGCCTAGAGAGCTCTGGCTTGTCAGTGGATGTCAAAACAGGTCTAGGAGAGGGAATTAAAAAAATACCAAACTCGAAACCTAAACACTTCCCAAACCCTCCGTGCCCCTCCCCAGAAAAACCCCAACCCCACCAAAATCCCAAAGGCATGCTGCTCACGAAGCACAGGCCGAGGGAGGTCCCTGCTGGCAGGATGATGAAACACACGCGCACCAGTTCCAAACACACCATCCATCTGCTCCCACGAACCGTTTCTTCCTGCTCTGAACCCCACAAACACGGCACAGTTACCTTGCATTCACCCCGGCACCGGCCGCTCGCTCCCAAAGGCAGTGCCGCACCCACTGCACAAGGGCAGCTGCCTGCTGCGGCAAAAGGGGAATCCTGGTCTCCACACCACTGTGTTTATCACAGGCAAAAATTCCCAGCACACCTGAATTACCCTTCTGCTGAAGCAAGGCTGACTGACCACTCCTGCAGCTCCCTCTGTTGCAGATGAGCAGGAGGATGGGACCCACCTGGCTTCCCACACCACATCGGTGATTTTTTCTGTCGCATGACAGGCATCAGATATCGGTAACACTTAACAGTTCATCAGCCAGCACTGGATACTGGGGTATTGAAAAGGAGCAGGAACAAAATAAAACAACAGATCTTGTCCCAGCTTTTTTTCTATATTACGTTACATGGCTACTGCTGAATTTCAACTACAACAAAATTCAGGAGATGCACACCAGAAATAATCCTTCACTAAGGTGGAAGACACTTATGATACAGCTGGGGACAAACTCTGCTCAAAAAATGTTCATGGGATGAGACACACATTAAATTCCAGGCCATAAAAATGACTATGCAAAAAAAGCAAGAGTTAAAATAAATATTCAATGAAGAAAAACATATTTTGCAGCACACAGACCTTATGAAGAGGTTCGATTTTCCTCTTACAGCTGACACAGTTGAGAGGAACAGACATTTCCAGTGGCTCGGAAAACAATTTAATTGACACTAGAATGAAGGAAAGCATGCAGTTTTGTGTTTTTTTAAAAAGAAGCTTTATTACAAATCTGTAGGTTTAAGAAAATATCCCAAAACTGTCAAAGTAGTATGAAAAATGCTGTCATCTGATTCACAGTCACCAGTTTTCTCCAACAAACATAGCATACAAAAATTGATATAAACCACAGCAATTCTTTTTGGCGACCCAAGTCAGGTATTTGTAATTCCAAACTCCCTGCTGACAACGAAGATGCTGCTGGCAGGGGGATGATTAAATTGCACTGGCTTTGAAAACTGGAGATTGGGATGGAAAGGTTATATATACATATACACATACTGCATTTTACCACACGTCCAGGTAACTCAGGGCAAACACAACATGGCCCAGCACAATACTAAAGTCCATAAAACCTGGAGAGCCAGGGAATGTGTGTATGTGACATTAAATTATTCTCTATGCTCTGGTTCCCATTTGCTTTTACATCTCAAACCTAATAAAGGGCAATTGTTTTCCACTCTCATTTACAGAAACAGTGAGGTTGATGTGCTGCTGTACTGTCTCTTCAGACTCAGAACGTGTCAGGTGCACTGCATGCAGACACAGGATCTAAAAATGCAATGCAGTTAAAATATCATATAATTAAAGTGGGAGTTTTAGGAGATGGTACACAGAATTTCCTGCAAGTGACCTAACACCTTAGCTCCCCCACGGAAAACATGACATTTCTCACACCATTCTGAGATAATTCATACAACAAATGGAAGAAGGAAGGAACTGATTTATGTCACACTCCTAAACTGAAGCACAGACTGCTGCAAAAAAACCAAAAGGTCTGCAAGTATACCAGGGATTGAACCCAAACCTGCCCTACAACTCTTAACTGTGGGTAGCTACCTGCAATGGCTGGAAGCTGCAGCACAGACCATTGGTAACAACATTCTCAAATCCTTTGAACTGCACAGGACTGAGACACCACAGCTCAGAGCTGCCGTGAAGATGAGGCTTCAGTAGAAGTGTGAAGATTTGAAAGGAGCAGGATGAAACATTTCTGTTACAGTACCTGCTCAAGATATTGATATGATCTAAAAAAAATCCCCAAACAACTCTATAATTTAACTGTTTTTATCAGGTGCTTGAAGGGGATTTTCTATTGAGCAATCCTCCTTTTGCCAACGGCGACTTGAAAGAAACCAGCACCATGTTAAAAAACTACTCAGTGCATTTCATTCATTTTGCTGTTTCAACTTCAGTTGAAAAGCACAGAATTGAGAGTTATTCAAAGAAAACTACTCTGCAGGAGAGCAATTAGAAATCAACAGTCTCTCATTACCGGAGCAAACAGGATGGAAAATGCAGAACTGATTTACAGCAATTTCCTTCCCCATGCAGACCAGATTAACCCTAGGTTAATCAGGGCTACCTGGAACATTTCTTAAAAGCCACCTGCTGGTAAAGAGGTTCTCTCCTGCATTTACTGAAAACTTGACTTCTGAAATGCTGTAATGAAACAGTCCAAAATCTTCATTCCAGAGAAGGAAAATATTTCATGTACATTCTTAGGTGTGAACCTTCAGGCTTGGGAAACGTTTCTCTAGATTGTCAGCAAGTGTCTGATCAGCCTCACGCAGAACTTCAAGGAAACTCTCCACCTGGAAATAAAAAACACACACAAGAAGAAAACAAAAAAACCCCAACTTGCATGACACACAGAATTCTTATACTGGCACAAGGGCTCTTTCTACTTCTGTACCTTCCAAATAAGAGCAGCCAGCAACAACTAATGGAAAATGCCTCACAGTATCTACCTTCCTCTTAAATCCCACAATTCCAGTTGGTCTAAATTTTGAAATGTTACCACTTTCCTCAAACCCTTCCTTTCTTGTTTAAAAGAAACACAGAAAGAGAAGCTTTTCTCACCCAGGGAAAAGCTCTCTATGAAAAATATTTAGAATAATTCTTCTATAAAAATACACAGGACAAATTTTCAGCTAGGATAAATTTTCAGACTTCCATTCATGTCAGCACAGTTTGGCCCTGGCATGAGCTGATGATCTCAGCAAAGCTCTGCCTGAAGTGAGGCAGAACAGACTGACAGGGTAAGACTGGCACTGGAATGGTGTTTCACCTGTGCCTGAGCAATTCTGTCCTGCTTGTACATCAGATTTGGAAAGGTCCTGACACCCAAGGAGCACTTTTTCAGCTGTGTCACAGACCTTGTCACATACTCACCGATGCAAAATACAGAGGTAAGAGGTTCTGAAAAGCACAGGAACATGTCTGTTCGTTCAAGTGTCCCTGGTGCAGTCCTTCTAAGGTATTCTCCTGGAAAGTGAGAAACACAACCAGCACATCATGAACAGCTGCTGAAAGGACAAACTCAAAACTGTGCACAGCATCTACAGAATGTGCTTTGGTCTTATAAATGGGTAAAACAACCAGAACTTACACTTCTCAGAGAAAGCCAGACACAGCTGGTACAAAAAGGTGCGAAAGCTCACACACCACAAGTCTCTTAACCTGAATGCTTCCATAATTAAAAAGGTCCAGCTGAGAAAGTGAGTTGAGATATTGACAGTATTTCCTTTTCTTAAATAAACTGACTTTCATTCAAAAGAAAGGGCAACATACATCTACCAAATTTATCATACAGAATCTTGACACACACCTCAGAAAACCTGTGTGCCTCCCATCTCCCACATATGTTGCTACTCACCTTCTGGATGACTATCTAATGAATTCTCAGTAAGCAATTGCACTTTCAGAGGAAAATGCCCACATTAATAGTAGAGACTTTCTTCTTATCTACTCTGCAGGAATCCCTACTAGAATTTTGTTTATTCTTACCTTGGTTAGTTCTTGAAGCATATTGGAAAGTAATTCACAGCAAATATCCTTCAAAATTTTTAAATGGAAATCTTCCTCATTTACATCAGTCCTTCCAGTCTCCTCTTGCTCAGACTCCTTGGAGTTATCAACAGCTCTCTTCCCACAGCCCTCCATGTATTGTAAAATACGAATCAAGCTCCCAATCAGTGGCATATCTTAATACAAAGTAACAAGAACAGTGAACTTTAACACTGAAAATTCTAACCCATCCTTTCAAGGCATTAGAATTTTGAAACACACCACCAGATTTTACAGAAAAGCTATAGGAATGTATAGTCTGACAGTGTTGTGTTTTGTTACTCAAAGACAGTTTTAAAGAAGCAAGTGGAAATGTAGCATAAAACTCAAATCACTTTTCCTGCAAGCTGACCTGTATCTCTAAAAACCATATGCCAGTGGTAGGGAGTATGAGAAGGAAACTGTCTTCAGTAGTACCCAGTGAGGGCAGTATGTTAAATTTGCATCTAGATAATCCTATCTGACAAATCAAACTGCACATCTTTCTGCTGCAAGTGACCCTGACTCACATTCTCAAGACAGGCTTTTAATTCTAAAGACTCATCCATGGATTGAAAAGTAAGAAATGATAGATGGATTTAAGTAAGTGCACAATCTCCCCCTACCTAAAAAAAAAATTACTACATAAAAATAGTGTATTACTATATTTTAGCAAAAATAAATTCTGCAATTTTCACTAATTTACCCAATGAAGAAGACTGAGCAGAATCTGTAGATTTTGGTACTGTAACTGCACAGAATTTACAGCCCATCCAGTAACTGAACTTTGGGCTACCTGTGATTTTGAGCAACCAGGAGAGTCTTACTGTATGCAATGTCACTGAATTGAACCACCTTTCACCCCCACATAAAGTCAATTGTGAATATTAACTTTAAAAATAAAACAACAACAACAAAATAAAGCACAACTTGCTTTTCCTCATCCTGGTGTATTCCTGCTCTGTCTGTGAAGCAAACATTGCAGACAGCACGGACAAAATAGAGGCCAGCACAGTCTTCTGCTCCTGCACAATGATTGGTGGATCATCTGGCTGGCAAAGCTCCTGGCAAACGAGGTCATAAAGCAAACTCCAAGTCTCTTTTCCTCCATCAGGAGCCTGCACTTGAAAAAGAAAGAAAGAGAACCCACCAACCCAATAAATTTAATCCAGGTACACGAATGCCTTTTCTCCCCAGTAAATATGTGATGATCCAGAAATTATGGCCTCTTTTGCTGCCCTCACACGTAGCAATTCCAGTGTCTTACCAATAGCCTGGATACCCTCATCCACCGTGGTCAGAAGCTGCAGGATATGCATATAAACATCCAGTCCTTCGGGGTTATCTGATCTACACAGAACAAACATCAAAAAGACGAATTAAAATGCTGGTTACTGAGCTTATATTCTGTGTTTTGGTCACAGAGAAGCTCACCAGCAATCACTGCCATTCTCTTTGCTAACAAACAAGTTGACTCATTTCAAACCATACATCCAGGAAAACATATCCCAGTGATCTGTCAAACTGGGCTGTTCCCACTAAAAGCAGGATGTTTGGACACAGGCCTTAAAAAGTCCTAAGGAATCTCCCCAGCTGTGCAAGCAAAAAGAAATCCCACACACCGGACTTGCTTGGCTGCTTCAAGCATACAAGGCACAATCTTAAAGTCTGGAAGTTCTTCGGGGGAATCATCTACGGATGGTCCCACAGAGCGACAAGTGCCGCTTTTGATCCAGTTTAACATCAGCTCCTCATCCAGATCAAAGAGCTTGTCCACCACTTCACCCACTTTCACCAGCAATTCAACTGCACGAGAGAGAATGGAATTGGATTTCAACAAGACTAAAAATGAAGAGCAAAAATTAGCTCACAAAATGCTAGTATATACAAGTATTCAGAGTAAATTCAAGACTGAAATATATTCATTTTCTTCATGACCTACTACTGGTTGCTAGATTTAATTCCCTTATGTGGCATAGACCACATAAATATAAATTGGGACTATGGATTGCTGGAAAGCACACTGACACCTTCTACCTTGTCATGCCATTAGGTGAAGCAGTAACTTTATTCTGCAAATAGACTCCGTGTTCCTGAAAAGTCCTAACTTTTGCTTCTGAAGTAAAATTTTTCATGATTTGTTCCTAGATATGCAGTTTTATACTAATCTTCCACCTGCCAATCTGCATTTTACTTAAAGAGATCTGTTATTTCAATAGGATGGAGCAGGATTTCTGAGAATTGTCATTTTAAAAAATTATAAAGCTGTGTTATTAGGATTCCTTGACAAATGACAACTGCTGTTACAACTGAGTTGGATATTAAACATAAATACTATTCAAAATATTTCCATTTTTAGGCGGTTGGTATGGTTTTTGCTAAATCAGTACTAAGAGAGATTTGTGTAGCACTGTCTGCATACTCACAGCCTGTACAGTATTCAGCTACCAGAGTAACTGAATCATTCCTCCAGTTCGCATTCCACAGATAGGGTAGTTTTAAAAATAGAAAATCCATATCTCACTTGAAAAAAATAAATTAAATGAAGTCTTGTTTCAAGGTTTAAAAATGACATGTATATCCCTGAATGAGGACTACATCCCTTCTTTTATTGTGGCAAATAACAATTTCTTCAATTAAATACATTTTGATTCCTCCCAGAACTTTCTTCTTCCTCTATCAGTGCTTTTCTGGTTGATTTTATATATATTTATAAACCTGCAAAGGCAGGGCAAGTTTGGTTTGGTGTCCTTTAAACTCACGAGGTTTCCTTTATTTTAAAGAAATTAACCCAACTGAAAATACTTATCTTTGAAATTACAAACTTTGGGTCTTATTTTTCTTCTGTAAACACCCGCTAAATCCCAGCTTGTTTTGGCAACTTACCGTTTGTAGAGCTGGACATGATAAAGCAAACACAGTCGTACACGGAAGGGTTTTCTCGGATCCTCTCCACCCAGACATTGGCCACCTCAGGCTGGGAGAGGCAAGTTAACAGCAACCTAGGCAAGAATTCCCCATTTAACAAATTAGAAGCCAGTTCATTCCTTTTAGCTGTACAAGTGCAAATCCAAAATAATGAGGATGGAAACAGAAACAGGAATCTAACTCACAGCAAAGTGATTCCAGAACAATGTAGAAACAATAAAAGCATAGGCTGTGAGGATAATAAAATAGTGAGCCCACTTGTCAGTTTTCTCTCTAGGCCTCAGAGCATAGCAGAACTACACTAATGATGCACTGATTTCTGAGATGTCCTACCTGCTTGTTTCCAGAAGAGTTGGGGAGTCTGAATCACACAAACGTTGCAGTAACACTTGGCTTTAAGGAGAAAATGCAGGGGGGAAAAGTTAATAAACTCTTTATTTTTAAAAAAGGTTAAAAAAGGTTAATTTCACAGCTGCAGCCATGTTCTGAGATTAAAGCCAGCTTTTCCTAAGTGTGCATGCACTTCCAGTATCTAAAGACTGCCAAAGCTAGAAACTAACTTGACTGGTGGTTAAAAACCCCTCCAAAATAGTGGTCTGTGTCCTTTCTTCCTTTCCTGAGCATTTCCCCCACAAACATGGGCAGCCAAAAGTCATGAATGCAGATGAGACTTGGCTGGAAGGCTTGGATCCTTCTCTAACAAATATTTCCTGACTGCGAGTCCAGACAAGCAGTACCTGTGCATATACAAAGCACACAGACACTTACCCAAGATTCTCATCTTTGCTAATGGACATGCAGATGTCCTGGAAACAGGCCATATTCCCTAATATTCCCACACAGATTTCCTGGAAAGTCAAAACACAGTATAATGAGAGAACTGCAAGTCCACAATTTCACTTCCAGAGCCACAAGACAAAAGTAAGAGAGGTTCAAAGGTATTTTCCAGTTTGATTTCCAAGCTTGTATGACCCACTAATTTCATGACAAAGAATTTTATACAGATTTTTCTGTTCTATCAGACTGGCCTAAAATATACTCAGGTACTATTCAGCTATTTAGGAGTTAAGGTGTTCCATAAAAGGAAAAGGTGTCTTGAAATCAGCTCTGCTTGCATATTCTATGCATACTGTTTTGAAGCTAACCTAGCAGCTCTGTTATTAAAGCAAAAAGGAGTCCTAAAACAAAAATATCACTACGTAAGCGTGACCCTCACTGATATTCACTTGCTCACAAAAGAAAGGGATCTTAATACAAGCTTCCAGCAAAGCTCATTTTCTGATTAAAGAGATCTAATATAAAATAAAATTTTAAGAAAACCCAAAGCAGTGCATCCCATTAGGATATTCATGCCAAGATATTCATTAAAAGGATGCACACTTGTGTAAAGGGGACCATAAGAGCTCTGAAATACCTGCAGGTGACTGGTGCTGAAACAAAGTCATTAGTTTGCAGCAATTTAAAGCTAGAAATCAAGTCTCTCCACTAAGGTTGTCTTCTTAATTATTTATATGCCATTACCTCTGCTGAATTACAGCAGGCACTCCAGCACACACTAGTTCGTGAAAGTAGCTGTGACAGCCAATTTGCACTCACTTCCAAATTCTGGCTGTAGTTTCCAAAGACAAAGTACTCAACTTTCAAAGCTCTATGTGTCTCTACTTATCTCCTGGAGTAAAGCATCTGGTAACTTCTGAGAAAGAGGATTTAAATCAACACTGAATACCTTTGAAAATGCTATCTTGAATCCTGCAGTGCACTGAGTAGCACAAGCTGCAAATCAATGACATCAAAATAAGTGGAAAATTTTAAAAAAGTATTAAGTATTGGTGTCTAACAATTTCGAAGATTACTTTTTGTAATCTTGTTTATTTCTCATTATCTTGTTCTGATTTGATGGGTAATAAATTAATTTCCCCAAGTGGAGTCTGTTTTGCCCACGGCAAATCACAGTAGCTGCTGACTGATCGCTCCCTGCCCTTATCTTGACCCATGAGCCTTTTGTTGTATTTTCCCTCCTCGTCCAGACAAGGAGGGGGGTGACAGAGCAGCTTTGGTGGGCACCTGGCCTCTAGCCAGGGTCAAACCACCACACTTCTGCAGGTCTGACTAAACAAATTCATGATCATTTCTGTTCAGTAATCATGAAACAAGTCAAAAAGGAAAAAAGGCCAGACTGCTGGGTTTTATAACAGGTCCTATAACCATGTTTGATAAACTCAGTCCTCCATTAGTTTATCTAGATGAGGATGTGTGAGCAGACGTGTACCAGCTTCAGCATCACCAAAATTCTTACTCATTAGATCATGTTAAAAACAGAGTGAAAATCATTTTAAAATTTGATTTTGTTTTCTCCTGGTTCCCCTTATACATTACACATCCAGTGGGAGAAGGAAGATAAGTGTAAATGCATGTACAGAGCTATCTACTATTGCTATTAACACAGGACAGCTTTTTGACAGCCCACACTTACAGTTAGGCGAGGGCATTTGGACTTGGCAAAAACTCCCATGAATATATCGGGGGCGTTGAACTCCTGAAGAAATAAGGCAACATCCTGTGGAGAAAGTGAATGGAGAAATAAATGGACCTCTACAATTTCCAAATGCAAAATCAAACGTGTTCCCACAGCACAAGGATTGGATCAAAGAGATGACAAACTCACTATAAGGAATTTGTTATTTGCCAACAGTTAATACCAATAATCCTTGTTTTTCAATGAGAGAAGGCCAGCAAGCCACTCTGGTGATTCAGGATGCCAGCGATTTGCTGTGCAATGAGCCAAAAAGTCACATTTGTGAGAAAAAGCAAATTGCTCCCTATCTCAACAGAAACAGACAGCCAGAATTCAGTAAATACCACGTTTTAAGGCATGACATCACCATGACATACAAAAAAGTAGCAAGTGAAGGGATTGCCATTAGCACTTGATCAGAACCCAGAAAAGAGAAAATCTCCTCTTCATTTTACCACACTAAAACACAAGATTAGTTCTCTGTTTGGGAGTAAAGGACCCATGTTCCACGTTTATTTAAGAAATCCAAACAACCAGGTAGGGAATAAAATAATAATACTTAAATATATATTTCTTGAGAATTTGTTCCAGCATTTGAGAATGCTGAGAAAAATACCAAGAAGCCGTGTTACATTGCCACTGCAAGTCTGCAGCTAAACTTTGAAAGGCTGTTTATCGATCAGAGAAAGCCATGCTTACCAGCAGGACGTATTACAATTGCTGCAGGAAAATATGCCTGTTTAGAGATGGTATCAATATTATCCCCATAACCCAAGTGCTGAAGACAAAGGCTGTGCCCCCGAGTGAATTCCAGCTGCTGTCCTGTCCCTGCTCCCGCTCCAGCGCAGGCTCCACGGTGAGCCTGCTGGGTGCCGCCGCCCGCAGCGGTCCCGCCCCGCCCTGCCCGCCACACCAGGGCGTGGGCAACGCCACCGCAACGAGCGCGCTGCCTCGTCCCCTGCCTCATTCCCTGCCTCATTCCCTGCCTTCTCCCACTGCTAGCACCCTTCTGACGGAACACTCGGGGCAGCCGAGTGCCGCACAAGGCTCCTACCTCGTCCATCGACATGTCCCACACCTTGCAAATGTCATTCTCCATCTCCTCGTCCAGCTCCGTCCGGGCTCCCTCGGGGCTGGCGGCGGGATCCGGCTCGGCGGGGGCGATGACCTGGGACACGGCGGGGCGGGGGGAAAACCACCCGGCTGAACCCCCGGCACCACTCGGGAGCCGCTGGGTCCCCGCTGGGTTCCCAGGTGTGTCCCCACTCCGTCCCCACGGGTTCCCCGGATCTGTCCCCTGTGGGTCCCCGCCGTGTCCCCGGGTGTCCCCCGCGGCCCTGGGAGCGATCGCGTCGCACCCACCCGGCGCTGACCGACACCGGGCCCGCCGCCCGCTCCCTCCCGGCGGCCGCGCACCTCGATGAGGCGGGTGAGGACGCTGAACAGCCAGTGCTTGCTGTACACCGTGTTCCCCACCGCGTCCCCCTCCTCCTCCTCCGCATCGCTGCACGGCGGCGACGGGTTGCGGTCCATGGTGGCCCCACGGCCGTGCGGGG
>VWPU01015916.1:0-228555 GCA_013398955.1 Callaeas wilsoni | reverse complement strand
CACTCAAAGTGGAGCTGGGCATAGGTGCCAGCCTGCCAGCTTTGCAGGGAAAAGCCACCCTTTAGCAGCTCCCATGGTGACAGGACCTGTGGTGACACAGCCTGGATCCCACTTCCACTGATGTTTTAGCACAGGCACCAAAGGGACCCACAGTGCTGAAAAGCATCTGTCACAGGGCCAAGCACAGGAGTATGAGCCCCAGGGACAGCAGGGTGGTCTGTTAAAATTACTCAAATCAATTGTTACTCAAATGCAATTGAGGGAGCTTCCTTGTGGTATTTCCCAGAAGCTTGAGTACCCTTGTTTTTCTCAGTACAGAGAGTGGAATATCTTAAATAAAATCTATTCCTATTGACATTTCTTTTAATGGAATATCAAGAAGTTTCCAGAAAGATTCTTGAACTGTAGAAATTTAGAGTCAATATTATTTAAAATTAATTCTCTGCTTTGCATCTGAGCAATCGATTTCCCTGATCTTGGAATAAAAGTTCCAAAGGGAGCTTCCCACAACATGAAGTGGAAAAACAGAGATATGCTCCACACACTTGAGATGGAGGGAGAACTGTAGGTAGAGCCAGCCTGTTTGTCTGAAAATCAAACCACCTGAAACTTGGCTGTGCCAGCAGAACACTGCAGCCACTGCCAAGGTCCTCTCTGCATATTTAAATTTACACCAAATCTGTGTTGTGACAAAGTGCCAAGCACTGATGGGAACCTTCTGTCTCTAGTTAGAATTTTGGACACATAATAACAACAAAGGATTAATATAGCTTTGCTTGAAAGCAGAATTTAAATGAGGTTATTTAGGAAAAAGCAATCTTATTTCTTCGAAATACTATTTCATTATATGAAAATATAATGAATTAACATTTATCTGGAAAATGCCTTTTTTTTTAATTTCACAACTACTTTTTAGCATTTCCAGACTGAATAATATTTTCTAGAATATCTTTATTCTAGAATGAGCTTTTGCAGGTCTGGGTGATAGAATCAATCAAGAAACTGACTGTGTATGTTTAACAACAAGAACAAGGAAAACAACAACTGTAAGAGTGGTAGTAATAATAATAGTAATAGTAATAAACCCAACTTAATTCTGAATAAACTAAAAATGTGAAAAACCTCAGTTTTACATTTTGTGTTTTTTTTTTTTTATTACACATACACAAGTTTCTGATGCATCATTTGATCCTGTCTTACAAACTACTTCAATGTACTGAGATTTACAGGGATCTATTTAGTTTATCCTTGCCTTGAGAGTCAGTTTGGTTACAGCATATAAGCATTATCAGAGGAACAAAACACTCTAAACTAAGAGCTGTTTAATCTAACAGAGACAAGAACAACACAGAAGAAAAAATAAGACTTAAACTTTTATTAGGAATGAATACTATTTTAAAAACACATGCAGATGAGATCACAACAGATTACCCAATGAAAACGGTGCCTTGTCCATTAGTTTTTGTCTTCAAACAGGCGCTTGAATGTCAAGGTGATGGTGAGCTCTTCTGCAATAGTCTTGTCTCTGGACCACTCTGTGAGACTGAGGGAGACCTGAGGGAACCTGCCCTGGGGCAAAAGACCAGAACATTAAATTTTCCTCTTCTCCTAACACAATTCCTTGATCATGATTGAACATTTATCCATTTCCATTTGCTCTAAAAGGAAAACAAGTGATAATGTAGATTAACTTCAATGGCTAATGATTATTCAGAGATGCAGAGTCGACAAGAACTTCCCTAAATTAAGCAGACTAGATCCCACTGTGATATAAACACTCTTCTTTGTGACCAAGGCTTCAGTATTTCTCCCTTGAATTCAGCTGTGCTCAGTCTTCCAAAGGGGCTGCACAGAACAGCATCTCTGGACTGCCAGCCTGGTACATTTAAAATAAACTTTGTTATTGGTGGGTTGTAGTAACTGTCACAGAATTTTGAAAAGTTACATTTTCCTACAGCCCACTAGAGAGGTGTTAAGTCATTAAAATAATGTGTGGTGCAGTTGTTTATTTATTTATAAAGGACATAATAATTGTAGTTTAATGGACCAGCAAACTTTGCTGTTTCAAAATAAAAGTGCATAACTGTTGAATATGCTTTCTAAAGCTGTTGCACTGGCATCTGCTGTTCAGACTGTTAATATTTTGAAAAGCAAGTTAAATTAACTCTCCAGTGTTAACGTACATTGCCCACATACGTGGGCACCCCAATTCGCTCATTTTGGATGAGGCCATGACTGTATAAACAGAGACATTTCAGAGAAATGTATTTACTGGTTTATCTTCAGCACAAAGCACCAAATAATAAGGAGCTAATATTTTGATTTTTCACATGGAGCACTGCAGTACAGTCCCACTCATTCCAAGATTGGTGCTGAGAGGAGTAAGCAGCTCTTGCAGGATGTACCTCCCTTGCTGTGTGTGGTTCATGGTGCTCTCCAGAAGCCTGCACATTCTTGCTTTTCTTAGAATGGATGTTAAGTTATCTTTAATAAAGAGCACTCCTACTGAGATTACTTTTAATGCAATGGTAGAAGTTTCCAAAAAGACATTTAAGCTGTAGAAATCTGTAGGAGTAGCAATGATTAAGGACTAAACCTTTCTACTGTGCCACTAACAAAGTGCTTCACTTTCTACATAGCTTGTGCTATTACCAAGGACCATTTTGTACAACAGGAATCACTGAAAATAAACAGAGTCATTCTTATTCATAAAGCCTATCTTGCTGGCCTTATTCCTAATGACTTTGGACATAATGCAATAAACTTTCATCACTTCCACTGTGCAGGAACTGTGCTCTCCAGCGTTCCCATCACCTCTGTGCATCAGGTGAATTTGATTTTCCTGTAGGCTTTACTTTGTTGTCCCTGGGCCTGATGCAGCCTGAGTGGCACAAGGCTGGCTTTAGGAGCATGTGTGGTCCACATGAAAGGCTGAAGGCAGGACAACAAGGCAAGGTTTGAGTTTGAGGGATGCTGATGGGTTAATTTGGAGCATGGATTGATGAGGAGAAGTAGACTCTGTTAACAGGAAGGCTACCTGGTGGTTCCAAGGTGCACAGGGGGTGCAAAGTCTGGGATTGGAAACATTTTGCTGTCATACTGATGCTCTGCTAAAGAGAACATAAACCTGGAGCACAGGATGAAGTAATTGGTATTTGTTTTGCTTTTGTTTTTTTACTTCATTTGACCCGTCTACACATGTCTAAGCCTCAAATTCCAAACCACGACTTAATCCCTTCTCCTCTAGAGCCCTTGGAGGTAGAAAACAAAGTTGTGGTAAATCATATCATTAGACTTTAATAGCCAATATACAGTAAGTAACATTTTTTCCTCCCAAGGGAGTTATTTAATGTTTAATGAAAATACCAATTTGCATAATTCACTAGCAGTATAAAGGTCACCAACAGTCTGTCACTGGGATAACAGGGTAATTACTTAAGATAACTATCTTCCATCCACAAAAGAATGTTAATTTGTTGAAATGGACTATTTTAAATTATTGTATTTTAATTATTGTATCATCTTTATTCGATTTTTAAGAATGTCAGAACTTCTGTAGCAGAGCTCTCAAGGCAGTGTATCACTTTCTCAAAGGCAGTGGGTGTTGAAACGAGGCAGACCAGACTTCTCTATTAGCTAGTAGATAAATGGCAAAAATACCCATAAATATGAGAAGTCTGAGGGAACCTGAGTGATGGACCAGTGTAGAAGAAGGTGTCTGGGTCAAAGACACAGCAGGCCCACACCGTGTCCCCTCTGTGCTGCGATCAGGAAGAGCCTGCTTCAGGCAGGGTCATGCTTCACTGTCATACTCCATCACCAAAACCTCTCAGGTCACAAATAAAATGGTATCCAAATAAGGGCCTTTGTTTTAAAGTCGTGGTCTAAGAGAAAATAGAGTGGTTCTCAGTAAAGCACAACGCAGCCAAGCCCTGGAAAGCTGCTGAGCCTTTGCATGACCAAGCCCAGCCAAGGACTGGACATCATGGCATTCATGTAGGAGGAAATCATGGAGATCTCTGCTGGGACAGTGTGTGGAGCCCAGCACTGATCCTGACAGCTGCACACTACAGGCTGCTTTGGCCAGGGGCCACCATGCCCAGAAGGTTTGCCAGGAGTATCCAAAACTGGCACCCAACTGCCAGCTGTGCTGGAGCACCCTGCATTCCCAGTGGAATATGTGTCAGAAGCGGCCTGCAGCAGGGAGTTCCAAAATCGTCAGTCTGTGCAGTGTAGCCGCAGTCATACAGGAGTACTGGTGGCGCTGGAGCAAATGGTGTCACTTTGTATCTCAGAGTACACCGTCCTGCTCTTCAAAAGGGGGAGATTCCCAACAGGGCCATCAGCAGGGCTTGTAAAGATGACTCAATCTAATGGACTCCTTTTCCCATTCACTGTAAAGCCAGGAGGATTTCTCTCTTATCCTCTTGGTGCACCATAAGGGTGTCTTTAATACAGGGAAGTGACCCTGAGTGAGTGACACACTGTTTGCAGAGGGACAAACCTACTTTTGCAACTCAGCACAATAGACCAAAACCACACTACGTTTCATGTAATGATTACTCCTGCACAAAGCTTTCAAATAATAAGCACTAACGTATTTTAAACATGAGCAAGCTAAACATTTAATTTACTATTCACTTGACACCACTTTAGTTCATTAAAACCTCTGTAGCATTGGAGAAGGTGAAGAGGGCAATGTGGTTAAGATAGCATGATTAGGGCAGGGCAGGGGTTTCTCTCAGCTGAGAGTTGAGGGAATCTTGTTCTTTCCTTCAAAGACAGCAGTGCTGGTTCTCCTTGGCCAGGCCAGGATGGAGCCCCAGGCACCAGGTTTCCCTGCCTCTTGGGCATTCTGCAAGGTAATGCTTTGGGGACAAGCCTTGCGCCGCACAGAATGACCCCAGCTGTTTACCTACATGTCCCCAGAGTAGTATTTTTGAGGGATATGATATTGGTAACTCCTCAGCTTGCCTCTGCTGATTTAGAAGACATCGAATTGCATTTATACAAATAATTACATACATGTATGTATATTTTAATGTTAGCTGCCACTGTGAAGTAGAGCAGATGTACTAACTTTATTAATAAAATCCTGGCAGCTATGGGGGATGCCAGCCTGTGCCACAGCAGCAGCAATGAGGGCCTGCAGGTGTTAGGGCTGATGTCCTGGTCTGGCCTCAGTCTGACCCCATCCCCAGAGAGGTATCCGGTGCCCAGGGCTGGGGCTGTTCCTGCTCCTCTCCCAGCCCTCCTTCCTCCCAGAGATCTGAGGCACCACACACAGCCAAGAGCTGAATGTGCAATTTCTGCAAAATCTGTCTTCTGCTTACATTTAATCACAGAACTTCTTTTTCCACCTCCTCACAAATCAAGACTCAGGAAAACAGTATACGATTCAATGCTGGATTTAGGCAGATTTCTGGTCAGAGGCTTCTCTGCCCTGCAAGGCCTCCACCCCCTATGGCGAGCCCAGGGTATGACCATTCCAGGTGTAGTTTCCAGCTGCTTCCCAGCTACTGGAAGGCATCTCATTTGAGACCTGTGGCTGGTCACTTCAGTTTTGAATTTAGGTTCCGTGTGATTTCCCAACGCAGAACACTCATTAAAGAGAATTGGAGCACAGCAAAAATAGGCTTTAGGGGACCAGCCTGTCTAGTCAGTCAGGAGGGTCCTTACAGGATTATTTTCTTGATACACAACAGCATGTAAATAGGCACTTGTGGCTTTTTGGTATCCTTCCTAACAGTGGCCAATAGCAGACATACAGAAGAGAGCTTTCCAATAACAGGCATATGGAAGAGCTTCCCAACAGCAGCATATCCACACAGTATCCCAGCTTTAAGCTGTCTGAAGCTTAGGCCTCCTTAAACAAGTGGCATATTTGTCTTAAAAAAATTAATGTAACACAGCATCTAAAAATAATCCCAGGGAGTCATACATTCTCTTGTTCCTCAGCATTTGAATCACTGCAGCTGACTCCACAGTGTCATAGAACACCTTTTGAGAAAGAAAAATATCCAAAAATTTCCTAGAGCGAAATACTCAAAAATAAACACAGTCTCTCACTCTATAAAGCACATACCTAAGTAATGTTGTTTCAGAAAGTGCTTAAGGCTCTGGATGAGGATGAGGAAGTTCTGGCCACTCCTTGGTGCCCAGAGGCCACACATGGCCAGAGCTGCGGGCACTCCACCAGCTTGCGTGCAACTCAGCCTGCATCAAGCTCTTACTCACAGTTGTTTGCCCACGAGCTCAAAGCCTGAAAACAATTAAACTGCTAAAACCCTGATTATTCTCCAAAGCTGAGATCGGTGGTGGAGGTCCCATGTGTGCTAACAGAGAAGCAATGCATCAGCACAGGGCTCAGAGCAAACACCAGAAGTGCTGCTGGGGGACCAGAGCCATCCCTGCTGCGACGATGCTCCCACAGCCAAGAAAACTGACTCTAGCTCGTAATGAGCAGGAGGCAGGGAAATTGTCTTCATTAGTGCTATGCATTTTTTCCCTCTTCAACCAACAGTTTAAAGGAGACACAGAGGTATGATTGGACCCCAAACACTCTGTTTACTGAATCTGCTAATAGGTAAGCCTCTGTTGTTCATATTCTGCTGCTTAGGCGGTTGCTGGTAGCCCCTAAAATGACGAGACTCATCTCCAAAATGCTCAAATTGTTAAAAATAACAGTATTCTGTTCTTATATACTACAATTTCATATTAATTTTATTTGGGCATGTATGAAGGAAAAGAGGTTAAAGCCAAGCCCTGGATTTAGGCACGCGGTTTTTCTTTGACTACAAAAGGGAAAAGGTTGAGACACCTTCGTTTAGGTGGCTTTGACTCATCCCGCAGCGCTAGCTCTGAACTGGCTGTGCACGGTCATCACTGCGTGTGACAAATACTCCTGCACGCCCGGAGCACAGTCTGTACCCAAGGACTGAGGCACCGTGGTTTGGGAAGCTGGGAAGCATTGCCCTCAGAGAATGCAGGTTCTAAAACAAAACCCTCAGCGACTACTAAAACAAAACCTGTCTGCAAGAGACGCTCATGGGGAAAAGGAAGCAGAAGTCAGATAGCATCTCCCCCTGCTCCACCCTCTTCACACTAATTATGTGACCTGAAAGCTCATGCCTTAATTAGCCTGGCAATAAATTACACTGGCTCCGCCTGGTGGCTGATCCCACCCAGCTCAAGGCGCACGGCTGTGGCTGCGGGGACGAGCGCTCATCTTCTCCGCGACGCGTGGCCGTGCGGTTTGTGTGCGGCGCAGCGGAGCCGGGATGCTCCGAGCGAACCCCCCCAGCCTCCTGCGGTGTCCGTCACAGGCACTCGTGGCCACCACGCTGCCCGTGTCGTCCGTAGGGTTCTGCTGCTCGTGGGCTGGTGGTAACGGTGTCCCTCACACCGCGGGATGGGTGGTGGGCTGCGGGTGGTACTGCTTCCTAAGGGGCCATTCCTGGGGTGTGCTGCTGGGACTCAGCCCTGCGCATTCGGCTCCAGAAGGAGAACTGGAATAACTCAGCGGAAAAGCTCACTGATGCAGGGGGTAACACATACAGCCTAATAATAAAGGAAAGCAGCTGGATTAGGAATTGAGCCAGTTTGTGTTCCCTAAGCCTACCCAGCATTCATTTTTTGAACGGAACAACTCCCCTCTGCAGCACAGAGAACCAGCGTCCCTCCCCCAGGGAGGCTCACCTCGGGAGGGGGCGTGGGCAGGTCAGAGGACACTGTGCACTTTCATGGTAAAATTGGAATAAATATTCTGCGTGGAAACAGGCCCAGTGACTGAGCGTGCTGGCAGGCTAGCCTGGAGACCTGGCTGCGTTTGAAGGACTGTGGTTGTAATTACTGTCACCATTACTTGCATCAAGAATTACAACCACGTGAATTTGGAGCCTCATCACTTTTAGTCGGTGCTTTAAAGCTGCCTCTCTCTTATGCATGCCCAGTGGTTTTCTTGACCTATTTTTGGACAGTGAGAAATTATTTATTTTTATATACAGATGTCCCACTTAACCATGACAATACAGTAAACAGGAGGCTGGCAAGAACAGGAGAAATATACCTGGCTCTGCACTCTCACCCTGACTATGCAACTCAACAGGGAGCAGCCCTGGATGTAATGCTGACTTATGTTACAGAAATCCATCATACTGAAAATGATGGTGCCACAAAATACAGAAATGGGATGAGGATTACCTCAGGCTCTGTATTGTCAGATATTCTGTATGGAAGAAATTCATACAAGCCAGAACGTTTTACAGGTGTGAGATATGAGACCTCTACCAGTTGCCTCTTCATCTCTCTCTTTCCTGACAGCTGAAGTGTTCAGTAATTGAATGGTGTCAAAGGAATATCTGGTTCTTAGGGAGAAATCATGTAAAAGCCCAGTGGTGCATTTATATATGTTCCAGGAACAGGATAAATTATTTGGTTTATAGTTAAATAAGAGGATCTGTGCTCCCCATTTCATGTGTGTGTTTATCTGTAGCTCCAGCATAAGTGCTATAGAGGCAGACCTTATATACAGCTCACATTTGGGCTTCAGACTCAACCCTCTTCTGTTAAGCTCCAATAAACATGGGAACCTTTGACCCCCAACACTTTATCATCTCCCTGGACAGACGCAGCTGAGGAGCACAGTGACACAAGAGAAACCAGAGGACACTGGAGTTTTTTAACAAGTAAAAAAACCCAAACAACAACTGCAGAAAAAAACCTCAGACAAGACTCCCCTCTTCCATCAAGAATGAGAAAAAAGTCCAGGTGAAGCAAAAAAAAATATATAAAAAAATGTATAGATGTGGTTACACATCTGTATTTTTCTCAGTTTGGCGATCAGGTGAGGGATGAAACATATACCCCAAAATGTATAAAAGAAAGAAGGCTTGAAACAATTTGGATATATTTTTTAATGGGGTAAATGTAATTTAAACATGCAAATATGAACAGCCAGTGGGTTGCCCTCGGGAGCTGGGTGCATTTGTAAAGCATAGCGTCCCTTGGGTGGTACAGGAGTGAACGCCTCTTCAGGTGCAATATCTCTGTGAGGAACATGAGCGTGGGCAGCCTGGGTCAGACTAAAGCTCTGTCTAGCCTTGCACTCTGCCTCTTTGACTGTTTCACAGCACATCTCCAGAAGAGCTTGGGAGAAGAAGAGAATGTGTAGCTTTGCCTTCCTGAATTGAACACGCTGCGGCCCAGCCTCCTGTGCAGCTCAGGGACTTCCTGAGCCAGAGGTAGTGTCTTTGTGTTCAGCAGTTGCTCGTGGACACCTGGCTGAGTCTGTTCTCCCAGAGCACGAATCCACAGGCTTGCAGCTGTGCCAGCTCACTAAGCAATGCCCCACTGGTGCTGCTGTCCTAGATAACTGGCATGTGCTATATATTCACTTTATCTAGGCTATAAAGTCAGTGTGAAATTTGTATAAAATGCAGCACAGAAAAAAATGAGAGGATTATTTCTATAGGTGGAAAGACTTTGAAGGTGACAGTACTATATTTCTTTAAGACTGACTTTGTGTTTGTTCCTGCAGTGCCCATTATGAGGAGATCATATAGTATGTTTGGAATAGCGCTGTGCTGTAAAAAATCTCTTTTTCTCCAAAATGTATCTGTGTGTAGTTCCCTTCTTCTCCATATTTAAAGCAAATGGTCCTTTTTCATATAATTGTTGTGTGGAGTCAGAGGCAAATATTGATAGATAGTGACAGAGTTTAATTTATTTCTTTGTTGAAGATTGATTTTTCTTGGGTTTCGACAGCACTGGCTGCCTTCCCAGAAGCGTTTCTGAATTTATCACTGCTGGGTGCCAAACTGAGATGGAAAAAACAGCTTTTAAATATAAAATCCCTCAAACTAGGGGGACATTTCAGCTTGGTGAAGTTCTGGCCATAACCCCGAGTGCCACTGGGTAAGAACAGCTGAGAGGAATTGAGGCAGTGATTTATTTAATAGTGTCAATGGAGGGAGATCAGCCTTAGAGAGAGATGCCCCTGTCTGCCATGGGGTAATTACTTCTCACTCCTAGTTTTTGATTCGTGCTGAAGATCATTTCCTTCTCTGTCACAGTTGTGTCTAGGCACTGAGTGAAAGAAAAAAGAGTATAAACTGAGACAGACTTGCCCATCTGCGGTACTTTGCAGTATTCCAACACTCAGAGCCACTGTGGGAATCCAGCTGCTCAAACGGTTGACGGGCAGAAGTTTCACTTCACATTACCTGGCAGAGGAAAGCTCTTGGCCCTGCTTTTCAGTCTTCCTGCTGACCAGCCTCGTGAGTTTTAATAGCTCCCTTCTGAAGGCAGTGTCTGCAGAGGGCAGGGTGAAGCCCACTGCTGAGGCATGCGAGAGGTGGCATTCCTTGGAGGCACGCAGGGATGCAGTTGCTGATGTGGCCTGTGTAATTACCAACATCACTGGAGCTGTACACGCTTGTACACAGCTGAGCTCAGCCATGGTGCTCCTCTGGTGAAGGACAGCTGCACTGTCTGCTCTTAGTATCACCACACAAGACAAATCAGGAGCCAAGGCAAAGTAAGCTGAATTTTGTACTAAACTGAAAAGATTAAATACTTTTACCGAGTTCATCAGACTGGACTCAGAGTGAAGATACTTAGGTTTCGTGCCAGCATCTGTGGTGTATGGCTCAGGCTGCTGACAGCAGGCCATGTAAGCACCCTTGCACCATTCGGCTGGTGAATTTAGCTAGATGGCTTCTCTCTGTGTAAAACCCCTTGTAGCAGCTATTCCTTGTTGGACTCATCTGGCTGGGCAAGCTCTCAGCACACCTTTCATGAAGGGGTCGAAGCAGGAGGATGTGGAACAAAGAGAAGTAGAGACAAGAGCTTGTAGAGCAGTGTCAGGAGAAACACCCTCTTTCATCACAAGAAGATCAAGGCAGTTAACAAAAAGTCTGGGCACCCGGCAAGATCAAACCAAGCTCCTCTGCTCAGTCTGCTCAGAGATCCTCCCCTCCCTGCAGCAATGCGGCAGAGCCTCTCACTCCCTCTAACGTTAAAACAATGCTTAATTTAAAAGAAAAGGAACTCCGATTGTTCTGATCTCTGGTTTTCACCACCTCAGGGAAAATGGAATGCCCCTCTCACTTCCCAGGTGGGGAAGTGAAAGCCCACAAACTAAGTTCTTTCCTAGTCCTTTTCCTTTGCAGTGAGCTCTCGTCCTGCTGAACCCAGTTTGCTCTGAGACAGGAGAGGTCTTAATGCTTGCAGGGGAACCTGGTATCTCCTCTCAGTGAGAAGCACCTCCCAGCTGATTCATTCAGCTTGAAGAGGAGAAACTCTCTTCTTGCCAAGGATCTCACCTCTCTGAAGACTCTTCATAATTAATTCTGCTCCCGTCTGAGCTTGGCAGCAGTGGCTGGTGCTGTGAAGCACAGCAGCCTTCGCTGATAAGCCCTACACCGTGCATTTCTTCCTTTCTTTGAATGTTTTCTATTAGGAAAGCACCAATTTGTATTTCCTATAGAAATTGCTTCCGGCTGCCGGGCTGGGTGCGCTTTTCTCTGACAGAAGTGGAGCTGTACTGAAATGTTTCTGCTCTTCCTCTGTGGCATCAAAGGAAGCAGCATGTAACATAGAAAATGGACAAAGGGGGATGTGGCCACTGGTTCCTGCCTTCCCGCCAAGCAAAGGTGCCATGGAAGAGCCTCCCTTTCCCTTTGCCCTTCCCAGCAGATGGTTCTTCTGAGCGAGCACAGGAGTGCCACAATGCCACTTTTTCTCTTCTCCCAGTGTTAGGTTCTGCCATTCAATTTTGAGTTTCGGCAGCACTCTATTTTAAAGGAAGCACAATCCTTTAACCTCTGCCCTGGTGATGGGAGCTGCAGACCCTACCAGTCCCTTTGAGAGGAATACAAGACATTCCTCATACTGATAGGACTGGGACATGTTTCTAGTTTGAACTAACAGTGTGCTGGGTGGCTTTCATCACACACGGAGCGGAAGAAAGTCTGTAATCCCACATCTTCCATTGTACATGGGCTTAGGTCCTACTGTGGTGCTCTTTGCAGCATGATAATATCATATTGAAGAAGGTCTGAGGAGCTCAGGTTGAGTATAGAGAGGTTTCTCTTCCCATCTAGCTAAATTCTAAAGCACGGGGTAAGATTTCAGCTGTTTAGATAACAAATACATTTCCTGTACAAAAAGCCCCAATGGCTTGCCTATGCACTAGAGCACACCTTTGGGCAGGTTTAAAACTGTACACCATGTCCTAATGCTTCAGAAATCATATAAAACATAGTATGTACAAGAAAATAGGAATAAAGAGATGGTAATACACTGTAATACCAAAGCACCTTTCAAAAAATTGATCCTGGGCATAATCTCTAATATCTTAAAACTTAACCTCAGGAATTAGCATTGAGGGATAATAATTCCCTAGCTATATCAGAGCAGAACAAGTTCACAAGCAAAAATTCATTAAGGAAAACTCTTTCTTGATAAACTACAGTGAAAATGACTGGAGGGATTCACACCTGTGCCCTTGAGATGGATCAGTTCTCTGAAAATCTAATACAGAATTCAGTGTATGCAGACACCTTCCTCAGAAACAGCAAAGAGAAATCACAGTAGAACCAGGATTTTACTTTAACTTGTACTACTCTATGAGTTCCTCTTGATATATGTTTTACCTAAATCCTAAGAATTTAGCACTTAACCATGCTGGTTTTGTCAGGGCCATGGGGTAGGGAAGCTCAAAACAATGTCTTACTAAAACCTACTTCTACTGTGCAAAAAGCAAAGCAAATGGTGCTGGTTAACCTCTAGGGTCTGTCAGATTGCTGTGGGGGCACCAATATGATATTTCTGAAGGTTCATCTAGTTATCTGCATAGGTTGTTTTGTCACTATTTCATTTCTGTTGAAGACAATCTTCTGGAAGGGGCTATATGTGTTCAGAGAATTCCACTTGAGGTGTCATGGCCCACACAGCTGATCTCATCCTATCTGCACACGCCTATAGCCCAGAAACTTCTCCTCAGAGCAGAGCATCATTTTCATTCACTTCCAGGTTCCTCTAGACTAATCAAGTGTCATAAAAAGCGCTTTAGCTTAACTGATACTCACACTCATCCAATGTCCATTTCACTTAGAGGTAATTGAGCAGAGCATGTATTCAACACGTACAGAATTTAAAATAAAAAGCCACTAGAATCCAGTGTTGTTGACTGGAAAATATTGTACTCATCCTTTACCTGTTTCTAGTTACAAATATGTGTTATAAAATATCCATTTATTTAGGCATTGCAGGTCACTTGACAAGGAAGATGAATGATGTAATCAGAATTCCTTTTATTTTTTTTCTGAATGAGGGATGTGGTATTCCTGACATTAATATGCACCCATTGTGCAAGATCCCTTCATAGGGATATGTTGATCTGCACTTGAAAATGGACAAAAATCAGCACTGCCATGATTGTTCCTGGAGGAACTTATTTTAATTGGGCTATTGTTGTGAGAATAGCAAAAAGTCACACTGAAATTTGAGAATTTGCTTTAACTTGTAGCCATATCCAGAATTTAAACCGAGATCTTCTATATGGGAAAAAAAAAAAGAAAACCTCTAGGATATTGTATTGCCCACTCCATTATGTGGTAGTTAATAATTAAAAACATGCTGCAGTTCCTTTTATGAATTCATAATGTGGAGATGAAGGATTACTGCAAGTTGTAATTTGACATACAATAATCTTGACTGTATTTCAGTTATTTGCTAGCAAAGCTTAATTTCCTTTTTCAATTTTGATGATACAAAGAATTAACATCAGATGTTTCCTCTGCACTTGCACAATTCTGAAGTGCCTTCATTTAAAAGAAAATAAAATTGCACACGGTTTGCTAGAGCACCTCTCCAAAGCCCATCTTGCGTGTTACACAACAGACCTCACCATCCCTCGGGGACAGGACCATGACTGGCTCCCGCGGGGGCTGCTGCTGCTGATGTGATGTATGGCATCCCTTCAGACCTTGGGAACGCACTCGGATCCACCACAAACTCGAGGGGGGTGTATGGCCTGCAATTTCCTAAGGTAGCTATATTTATGTCCCCAGACACTGCAGCTGGCACCTAACCCCGGGTACAGCCAGGAGCTCTTCTCTCAGCTCTGTTTACCTGCTCCTGCAGCAGCTCAGGGCCCCGCCAAGCTGAGCTCGGGAGCAGCTGGCACAGAAACATCTCCTGCCCAGAAGCTTCCCTGCAGGGGAGGGAAGAGTGCAGAGAAATAAATGGACTCTGGGGTTAGCGAGAGAGCAAGGTTTTCTCAAGCGTATTTTCTGTGCTGGCTGTCACAAAGAAGCCACTCCCTAGTTTGAAGGGGTCAAGGAAGAAACACTGAGGCATCTGGAATGACACAGTTGGACTCTGGTAACTCCGAGGAGATGGGTACAGTGCACCATTGTGTCCCAGCCCCTAGGACAGCACAGGCCATCAGCAGTGTCTTCCTTGCACGGAGGAGGGCATGTCACACGTAACCACATCCAAAGCCATTAGGGTTTTGTGGGTTCAAATCAGTGTCCTGGTTTCCACCTGTGCCCTTACACCGAGCCTGGGCTGACAGGAGGAGTCCCTTGGCTGTGCCCATATTGACAGGCACCCTGTCAATATGGTCTGCAGTGCCCAGACCATGTGCTGGACCATGTGTGGACCTGGCTGTGGCTGTGGCATTGAGCTCCCGAGGCCTGTGAGTGACACAGGTTGGGCACATCTGTGCTGGTACACTGAACAGTGACAGGGAACGTCCCCAGGGACTGCACCTACATCATTTCTGATGGATGGCCCAAAGCATGGCTTTAGACATGGAAGGCAGTCCTCTCCCAACCTCAGTGCTTCTGCCCCATGAGCTGGACATGTGCTCTTAGCCAGTCTCTCCAAGGATGGCGGGGAGGAAGGAGATAGGACCTGCCTGGTCTTCTCTCTCCCTCCCCCCCCCCCTCTGCAGCTGCCATAGTGAGTGAAGATTCTGAAACGGCAGATGTCTGTCATTAGTAAAGGGCTAGCACACAGCCCTAAATGCAAAAGGTTGCAGACCGTGTGAGGAACCAGCAAGGTCTCCCAAGAACTACGTGCAGTTTGTCAAAAGCTGGCATTTCTGGCTGCAGCCAAGGACTGGTTTCTGCACTTTCCAGGTCTGTATACAGCTTCCAACACCTTTAATGCAAAACAGCACTGCTCAGTTGTAAAAAGCTGTCTGTACTTTATATGTCTGCTATTTCTTCATATTGCTGCTGGCAAATCTTCTTGCCAAAGAAGCTGTGGGTACAAGCATGGTCCTTGCAGATGTTGACCAGGCACAGCTGCTTCCTAGCCAGCCAGATGTGGCTTTTTGCAGTGTAACTCTGAATGTGAAGCATGTAGATAATGGCATAGAGTATATGGGACTCATCTACAGACTATATGGAAGAGCTCATCTCTATCAGTAACTTGCACACCAGCTGTCTCACTTCCAACAAAATGCCAGTGACTGGATGTCTCAGGATCAGTTCTCTGCATCCCCATGCACAGGATCCTTCACGATCCTTGGTGTTCATACAGTGAAAACAGGAGTAACTGAACACCAGTTACTGTTCTGTGTGCACACTGCTGCCTGTGGGAGCTCGTGCTCTGGGTCAGTCCACAGGCAAACAGCAGCACTGCATCCCCTACAGCTCCATCCACAATCCCCTTGTCTCTGGAGCCCTCTGTTGTATCTCCTATTGGGCTGTCTGCATATGTGCTATTATTGGAGAATTATTTCACCACTTACTATGTTGCAAAGATTAATTAATTAGAGTTTCTTTTTAAAGTTGGGAAAATGAAAAGTGCTGTGTAAGTGTTCCTAAGTATTATCACGTATTATAGAACAATGGTTCACAACCTCTGTTTTTTTCCAGGTATTTCTTTGCAGCTTTAACTTCCTATCTTGGTACCACACAAGTTTCAATTACCAGTACTAGTTCAGTAGACCGTGTTTCAAATGATAATTCTCAAAATATGTGAGAAATAAATTCTAAAGGCTAGGACTGTTTTGTCATTATAAAACTATGTATATTTTAATATGTCATTTATTATATAACACATAAGACGTATATTATCACATATGTATATATTACGAACAGGTATACACGTGTGTATGTATATATGTATGCATGCATAGGGACAATATGATAAATTATTATATGTTAAAGAGTAATTATTCACAGATGATGCTGTGATAATATACCCCCCAGAAATAACAAGCAGGTCCCTTTAAGTTCACAGCTTCTGTGTTTCTGACACTACCTTAGTAACACTGATTCATAGCAAATATGAGATTATATAGTAAATTGTACACATTAAATCAGTTACCATCATAGTTTGCTATCAAAGGCTCTCCTGGATTTAGCTCACTATTATTTCAAGAACCCATGAAGACATACAGGTACTGCTGAAAGGTTCTCTATCAGCACAGTGCCAAGGTGACCTTATAAGGATCCAGTCAGAAACTGGTAAGGAAAGGGTTTTAATTTCCTCTGTCACACTGTGATACAAATGGCATCTTTTCACAGTACGGTGTGTTTGTGTGCCACATGCAAATACAAGAGAAGCGACAGCAAAGGAAAGCCCAGAACGCTCATTACCAAATCACATTTATGTCTCAGGGTGTTTTGCTGATTTAATGGCTAAGAAAAAATACTGCAAGGACATTCTCATTGAACACGAATCAATGAAAGGTTAAAAAAAAAAAAAAAGAAATTAATTCTGAAAATAATGAGTGGTTCTACAGCCACATAATTTGCAGGTATTTTTAGTTTTTCTTCAGAAAGAATGCCAGGCAGCATTCATGTGATTGACAAGGACAATGCTGGTGTGAATGACGTATGGATCTGTATAGGCAGGACTGAAAGATGTGAAAAGAAAGGTTTTGTGATGGGTGGGGAGACTGACAGCTGAAGGGCTGTGGAAGAGAGAGGTCAGTAACTAGAAAGTAATGAAAATACAAAATTAAAATAGTGGAATGTAGACTTGTTTGGTGGCCCTGTGCTCAGAGGAGGGAAGCTCCCATCATCCAAGGGAGTCTCTTTTTTGATTCAAGAGAAATGTTCTTTTTTCTCACCTCTGTGGCTGCACAAATCGGGAACTGCAGAACTACTGTCAGCTGGCTAAAAACCAGCCTGCAACCAGCCTTTTCCTGCTCTAGATTAGGGCAGCTGAGTCTTCAGACCACTGGTGGCCTGACATGGTAGAGCGACTTGCAGAGCCAAAACCCAGTGATGCTGGCAGACTGGTGATCCTTTGGTGGGATCTGCACCAGGGAACACAACTGACTGTTCCAGTACTTGGATAACCAGCAATTGCAACCCAGAAACATGAGGTGACAGGCACATGAGGTCCTGGGGCCACCCACAGAAGTAAAGTCCATAAAGAATGAGTCATTAGGGCAAATTGGAACAATATCAGTAGCTCAAAATACAGTACTTGGCAAAAGTATTATTACTGTGCCTTATACTGAAAGCAATAGATCCAGCAGAATGCCATAAATCTTCTCTGAAACTACCCAGAGAATGGCAGCGTTGCTTTCGGCAGCATGACCACGCTGTGACTCCACAGCCCTACCTGCTGAGCCCACACTGTACAGAACTTTCCCAGCTGCCGCCTTCACCAAATATTGTTTTATCTACTTGCAGCTCCATGGCTTTTTCAATGGGTTTAGTAACATCAGGGTGATACTTTTAAAATGTCATTGCTAATACATTTTAACTACACGCTGACAAAGATTTAATATTATTATAAAACCTGAAACCTGCTATCTTCAGGGTAGCAATGTGAGGATGAAGGCATTACTTTTGGAAAGGACATCAGCTTCATTTCCAATTTTATGTCAAAAATACATCTGTAGATAGAGTTTATGTCATAGCTGATTGCAGGCACATTTAGATGTCAAACTGCTCATTTGCCAGACAAAACAAAATAGGCATCTAAGTACAATAAAATGTGCCTGCAATTATATGTGCCAGCAAAAATGACACCTGCAGATGTTGTCAAGTGCAAACATTTAAGAACACTTGAAATCATTTCCAAGCTTGTGAAGTTTGAAAAAAGTAGGACATGAATATCTACTGTGAGTACAAAGCACATCCTGCTTCTGTCCTTGGAGAAATATCCACTCAGTAATCTTGAATCCTTCTGAGTTTTACATTTCTGGATCCTAAAGTCTTTTAAGCTTTAAACAATATAAATAAAATAATAATTAAATAAAATATTAGTATGATCCTACTCTGTGCTATTTTTCAACACTGCTGTTATTGTTTGTTCTTTTTTATTCTCTTTTTTCTTCCATTCTCTCTCACATGGTAAATGCTCCCTGGCTGATTCCTCCCATCACTACTCAGGGAAGGCTCACAGAAGTGGTTAGCCTTTTGTGAGTGCAGTTTAATCCTTAGTGCCAATGAAATCCCACACCTTGGGCTTCTCTGTCAAGAGCCTCTGATCACAAGGAATCTCAGTGAGGTCTCTGCCAACACTGCTTTTTCCATGGAGCTACCATGAGTCATGAATGGGTCAGCAGCCTAGGAAGTAAAGTAATTTAAAATTAGGGTGATAATCAAAAATTAGAAAGTGAGCTAGTGGAACACAAAAATAACTCTCTTGTACCTGAGAGCTAGGCAATAGCCCACCATTCCCCTCAGGTGTCTTGGGGAGCTGCCCAGGGCACAGTGTGTTGCACTGTGTACCATGAGCACTTTCTTCCAGTGAAGGAAGCCTGGATGTGGCTCATTTAGAAAATGTAACCCACTGGTGCCACTGTGTCGGGGCCAGAGCATTGACAAGGCTGACATGAGGCACTATTTTTGCAGAGGAATTGCCTATTCCTTAAAGCATGACAAAACCCTGCCAGCTCTAGGACTGTGTCCATATTCAGAAAGATTAGCAAAGCAACTCTTTCCTGACCATAAGAATCACCAAACTTCAGACGGTTCCAGGGGATTTTTTTTTAGTATCAGGAATGTATAGTGTAGCAACTGTCGGGATGATCTGCTGAGGGTCTCCACTCTCAGTTTGGCTGTCAACTCCTTAGGGAAAGGAGGGTGAGACAAGACACTTCAGAAGCTCCACTTGGGGCTCTTTAAGGCTTTTAGAGGACTCTCCCAGCCTGTGTTCTTGGCTGAATGCCCGTAGAGGACACTGGAGAAGGCAGTTCTCCATGAGCCCTTTCCTGCCCACATGACCCTGACCCTACCCCAGCAGCACCATGTGCCCCTGCTTATCCTGATGCTGGATAAGGGGATGAGGGGCTGCTTCCACAAGGCCACTCCGGGTAGACTCCAGCAAGGGCTGCCAGACACAGAGCAAATTGTCCACTTGCCATTGCCGTTGTCTGTAACAGTGCCATGGCAAATTATGGAACAAAAGGACATACTCCCCCATGTCCATTTTGGTAAAGCCGTCTCCTTCCCCAACAACCATAAACAGGAGCAGCTGGGAAAGACAGAACACGGTGTGTCTTTATTATACTTCCTTAAACACTTCAAAGTTTTCCCAGGATTACACAGTAACTACAGTTATTGACATTGCATTCCTGAGTGTGTTCCTAAGCGTGTCTCAGCTACCTTACTGAGATGCATTAGATGGCATTACTCTTCTGGGGCAGTATTGTCACTCTCCAAAGCTCTTTGATCCATCACCATGCATGCCCTTTGTAATGATAATTTAGTAAGAGAGTCTGATACTTAATAATTCAATGTTCAAACTTCCCCTTTGTGTGTGATGTGCCTTTTGTGTGCTGATATGAAATGGCACTGTTTCAAAATAAAATCATGCTCTTGATATTTCAGATACTGCAGACAAGTGTAAGCGTTATTGCCTGTTTTTAGCTTTATTTTCTGTATTTAATGTGATACTTCTGGGTTGGTAGTTCAGAGATCAATGTTCTCTGATGAAGTCTGGAGGAGCTGCTAGAGAAGAAGCAGTAGTTTTTTGTACCTGCCATTTTCCTGTGTCCCTTGGCCCTGACCTCTTGCATCCAATTTATAGAGCAAAGGTTAGGGAAGCTGCCAGATCTGTTCCAGACCATGCCTCTTCATTCTGATGACCAGACTGGGACTGACTATTTTTCTCCAACTTGGCTACTGACATGGAGTTTTCAAACTCAAGAAATTAAACCAAAGCAAAATTGCTTCCAGAATTACCATTTTCTGACCAGCCTGTTAGCTAGCTTTTAAGCTGCTGAAATCAAAAGGTGAGGTTGGCTGTATGTTGCTGCCAGACCAACAGGTTATTAAATAACCCCCTCTGAAAAGCTTTTTCTGTTATGGAAACAGGAGGAGAGCAAGGAAGCTGGGGAAGGGTCTGGAGCACAAGTCATGTGAGGAACAGCTGAGAGAGTTGGGGGTGTTTAGCCTGAACAAAAGGAGACTCAGGGGTGACCTTCTCACTCTCTACAACTCCCTGAAAGGAGGCTATAGCCAAGTCAGTCTCTTCTCCCAGACAACCAGCTACAGGATGAGAGGGCATGGCTGCAAGCTGTGCACATAGAGGTTTAGGTTGGACATCAGGAGGAATTTCCTCACAGAAAGGGAAGAACTGGAATGTGCTGCCCAGGGAGGTGGTGGAGTCACTGTCCCTGGCGGTGTTTAAGGGAAGGACGTGGCACTCAGTGCCATGGTCTGGCTGACACGGTGATGTTGGGTCATAGGTTGGACTCCATGGTCTCAGAGGTCTTTTCCAACCTAATTGATTCTGTGATTCTGTAGTGCCACATCTAGTCATAATAAAAATTCCTACATGTGTCCTACAGAAACATTTGTTACATAGGAATGCTTAGGTGGCTCCCAGGGCCTTGTCCATTCTTGTGCCTGTTTTTCCAAGCTCCTCTCTGGCTGATTGGCACAGCACATGGTCTGAGTCTTGCTGGTGCCATTAGTTACCCTTGTACAATGTACAAGAATAATTATGTGTTGTTCAGTTTCAAATGGATATGAATTACAGTCTAACTAGAATGGTGTTTTAAACATGAAATGGAGAATAAGTGTTACATGCCAAAAATCTATCATAAATATGAATGAGAATGTCTGAGTGTAGAAAACCAGCTGGAATAAAGAATTTTCTGGACCAAAAGAAACATAATTTGACATGGTCTTACTTCTCCTGACATCTGAAATAAGAGGACACAATACCTAGAACAGCACTCAAACTTTGTCTTGCAACTTGTTCTCTTGAAAACTGTCCAAGAAAATAGTAATGTACAGGCAGTGTGAGAGCAGGGGTGCCACGGCCTGCACATGGATAATCTGAATGTCAGGGATCAGTTTCATGGGGGGTGCACAGGGCATGTCTGCATGTGAGTTTGGAGTACCTGCAATGGGCACGTGGGCCTTGGGGCTCACACCTAAAAGTGCCATGGACTGGGGAGGGCTGGGTCTGCTGGTGCCAGCTGCTGGGCAGTCTGAGTGTCCCAGGCCACCTCCTGGAGGGATCGTTCCAGGAACTGAGGAAATGTGGGGATATACATAGAGAAAAGCTCCTTCTACTCCATAAAACAATGTATTTGCAGGCAAAATGCAATATAAATAAAGTGTGAAGTCAAATCTCACTGCTCAAGAATGCTTCAAGAAGGCAGACTGAAGTGGTCATATCAAAATGTTTCAGAAGCTGCACATCCCTTCAGAACGGGGCAGCTGCAGCCCCACCGCGAGACCGGAGATAGGAATGGCTCTGGCAGCACGTTTATGATCAAACAGTGCTCATACAGTCATTACTGAAGTTAATTGCTGGAAAGGATTAACTACTGTCTGGCTGATAAAATGAGTTCTTACTTTTCAAATACCTTACAAATTTCCACTGCATTGGACAGCTGTTTGGAGCATTTCAGCAAAACCAGGAGCACAGGGAAATAAAGGAAATGTAAAAGGAGTTATGCATTTAAATTTCTAGTACTGTAGAAAAATGTGCAATCACAGATTAATACGTAACTAAATTCTCTCAAGTGGAAAATACCATGTTTTGTGTGGAGAGAAAAAAACCCAAATCAGTGTGGAAGCCAAGGGAATTCCTAATTTTTAATCTAATTTGCCTCCCAAAGTGTATCAAGTAATTTGTAATTTATTTAAAACTGATGTGCATGCCGGCTTACTAATACTGTCAAGTGGAAAACAGGGATAGACATGCAGACTGCAGGATGTGCTTACATTCAGGTATCTTAGATCTCTGTATTTCATGTTTGCTGAAGATAGAGAGAAAACCCCAAAGCACAGGGTACAGTCAAGTTCATAAACTGCTCCAGAATTCACTCGTGCTTTGCCTTTATCTGAAAGGATTTACAATTAAGTTTAAGTGACTGAAAGTTACTATTAAAAAAAAAGAAATACAGAAAAAAAAATAAAGAGGGAAGTAAGAGTATGTCTGTTTGGGGTTAGGAATCCAGCAGCCTGATGGAGGTGAGGCTGCTGCAGCCCCATGGTCTCAGGCCCAGCTGAAAGGAAGACTTGAGTGTGCACCTGCAGTGGGAACACGCACCCGCAGTACAGATATTCCTGTGCATGTGTCCGCCCACACAGACCCTTGAAACTTGGATCATTCTGGCCCCTGGAGCCCTTGCTCTCCCAGTTGCACTCACACACATGCATACAGTGGTTTGGCTTGGAAGGAACCTCAAAGATCATCTTGTTCCAACTGCCTGCCATGGCCAGGGACACGTTCCGCTAGACCAGATTGCTCAAAGACCCATCCACCCCAGCCTTGAACACTGCCCGGGATGGAGCACCCACAGCTTCTCTGGACAACCTCTTCTGAGGCCTCATCACCCTCACAGTGAGGAATTTATTCCTAATATATAACCTAAATTTCCCCTTTTTCCACTTTGTACCCATTACTCCTTGTCCTATCACTTGCTGACAAAGAGTCCCTCTCTGGCTTCGCTGTAGGCCCCCTTCAGACACTGGAAATTTGCTATGAGGTTTCCACACAACCTTCTCTGAACAGCCCCAGCCTTCTCAGCCTGTTGAATATGTGTGTCTGCATGTACACGTACACTGACACGCAGTGTGCATGCACTATGGTCCCTCCAGCTCCTGGCACCCCAGGAACACGGCCACTGTGGATCTCTGCCTCTTTTCCTGTGGCAGGCACTTGGCTTCATACTCACAGGAACAGAACAGAGAGGACTCTCAATCTGGAAAATGGTCAGGAATGGAGTTTAGTAAGAAGGGCAGACTCAGGTGACAGGACATGCAGGGTATGATCAGACATCTCTACTGAACACGATGTGCTACTGGCCTCTTTTCTTTCCATTTCCCCACACTTTTTCCTCCCTTATCCACATTAATCCCTCACTCTTCACAGCTTTGGTCCTTCCTCTAAACATCTCACATGTCTTTCAAGACATTCTCCAAGACATGACATTCTTCTTTAAAGACATTGAGGTGCTGAATTGTGTCCAGAGAAGGGCAATGGAGTTGGGGAAGGGTGGAGAGCAGAAGTTATATTTAGGAACAGGTGAGGGAGCTGGGGGTGTTTAGCCTGGAGAACAGGAGGCTCAGGGTGGACTTCATCACTCTCTACAACTGCCTGAAAGGAGGTTGTACCCACATGGGGCTCAGGCTCTTCTCCCAGGCAACTAGCATTAGGAAAACAGGACATCATCTCAATCATGACCAGGGGAAGTTTAGGGTGGACATTAGGAAGAATTTCTTCAGAGAAAGGATGATCAGACATTGGAAGACGCTGCCCAGGAAGGCGATGGAGTCACTGTCCCTTGAAGGGTTTAAGGAAAGATTTAAGGATGTGGCAAAGTGGCATTTAGTTGACATGCTGGGGTTTGGACTCGATAACCTCAGAGTCAATCTTTTCCAGCCTGATTCTGTGATTCTTGAACAGTCCCAAGATGTTCTTCCAGGTATCGCACGGGTGACCCAGAGGGCTGCTCCTGCAGGCCCGCTCGGTGTGTGCCTGTCCCGGACCGCAGCGCTGATTGCCAGCTGTGACAGCCTGGGGAGGAGGCCACCCGTGGGCCCCTCGGCCCCGGCAAGGCTTTTGGGGGCCCTTCCCCCGTCCTTCTTCTTTGCTCCTTCGTGCTAATGGCAATCAGCCTTTACACATCGGTCAACAGGGTGAAGGTGTATTTTGCCTTCTCGGCCCTAAGGGACACAAGCCATGTCTGCCCGAATCATCACACCAAGAAGCCATTGCTCGGATCCTGCTCGCCGCCAAGTGCTTCTCTGGCAAGACCCAGACTTAACCCTAGACGCCTGCCTCCCTTCCTCCTCCCTCTCCCTCTCCCTCCCTCCTCCCTCTCCCTCTCCCTCCCTCCTCCGCTCCGCGTCCCTTCCCCTCCCTCCGTGTCCCTTCCCCTCCCTCCGCGTCCCTTCCCCTCCCGGGCCGGACGCGCGGAGCTCTCGCGAGAGCTGCGGCCCCGCTCCCTTTCCGGCGCGTGGCGCGGCGGTGGCGGTGGCCATGGCGCTCTACAACTTCAAGAAGATCACGGTGGTTCCGTCTGCCAAGGTACGGCCGCGCTCCCTCGCTTCTGCCCCAGCCCCTGCCGCGGCCCTCAGTGCCCTCCGCACCGGGCCGTCCCTTCCGCCTCTCCCGCCCGGCGGCTTCCGAGGACCGCGCTGCCCTCCTGCCCCTTCCGCGGTGCCGGCGTGGTGTCGGCCTTCGCCTCCTCCCCTGCCGCGGGCGCCGTGGACTCGCCCTGGGCTGGTGCTGCTGGGCCCGGCGGCCCGTACCATGTACAGTGTGGGGGGTCCTGTCAGAGAGGATCCTGAGGCCGCGCTTCTCCGTGCGGGGGTGTCGCGGTGGCCCCCACAAAAATCCCTCCTGTTTTCCAAACCTGAGTCGTACCGAACCTCATTGCAGCGTCTTGCTTCAGAATAGAGTCCTCTGCCAGTCCGAGGAAAGGATTTTAAGTTAAGCACGGTGAGGGGAACATCCCGCAGGGCTTGGGCTGGCTGGGGCGGCTGGGCCGGGGGCAGCCCGCGAGTCACTGGAATGGAAGCTGGACAGGGAATGTGCGGACCGCTCCTTCCTGCCTGTCCTAAAACATTCGTGTCTAACTGGATGCAGTTAACTCGTTAGCGTGCTCCTCCACCAAAGTAAAATTGTTGCCTTTACAAGAACTTGACATTTTGTGTAATTAATCGTTTCCTCGATTGCAGGACTTCATAGATTTGACATTGTCAAAGACTCAGCGAAAGACCCCAACTGTCATTCATAAACATTATCAAATCCATCGGATTCGACATTTTTATATGCGAAAAGTCAAATATACTCAACAAAATTACCATGACAGACTCACTCAGATCTTAACAGATTTCCCGAAATTAGACGTAAGTCTTTTCTCATTTACTGATTTCACTGTGTGGACAATTTGGCTGATTTCAAGTAGAATTTACTGTGAGTAGTAGGCAAAACCTGTACTGCAAAAGTAGTATGTTCCTATAAAGAGCAGAAGCCTACGTTGTGCCTGTGGATGGTCATTAAAGGCTGGGTTTTTCAAGCTTTTAGCTGATCAGGCATATTTTCCAGAAGTTGCTGTTAAATGAAGACAAAATGTGGGGAGTTTTAAGTACGTTTTGTCTGCCTGTTTTTTCTTTGTGTGTGCATATGGAAATGTCCTTGTGGTTAGTCTTCCCTAGGAAATATGTCCACGGAGCAAGAAATAACAATATATCACATAGCTTTCCATCTTCAGGTCTTCAGGATTTACTTTGACAACGTAAATGTTGTCTTTGGTCCCATAAAGGGTCACATTGGAAACACAGTATTAAGTTCCAACAACTGAACTGGATCCATGTGTCTAGTGGGATTTTTTTATGGGCAGTTTTCTGCTCATGCTGAAATTGTTGACCCATTAAATTGTTTTTCTTGATAATTTCATATCCAGTGAGTATTGCTCCAGAATTCCCAGAAATATCTTCTGGGGTTTTTTTTGAACATCACATGATGAAATTTCTTGAGATAAATACATAGCTAGCTGAAATACTCTGCTTAAAAGATTCGTGCCAAAGATGCCACTTCCTTGAAAAGGTGAGGATTTATTTGGGTGTTTAAAAAACTCCCTTTTTATCCAGTCTTGTACAGAATTTAATGCAGCTCTCAGGGGAAAAAAAAAGGAATTAATAGTGTTGCTGTATATCTGTTATAATATGAATTTCCTTTTAGAGACAATTTTTGTTGGCTTCTTGCAGTTTTTTACTTGAAAAAAAGAGACTTCAAAGTTGTAATATGAAGTATTTTAGAAAGGAAAAGATCAAATGGAAACTCTGAATAAGTCAAAGATGTGTTTGCAAAAGAAGTTCAGAGCAATTAAGATTCATGCATTTAATGACCAAGCAGATTATTTTTCATACATAAGGTAGTAATGAAAATTGTTTGGCTTTTAGTGTCATTTCTGTTGCTGTACTGGAGAAAAAAAGACTTTCGTAGTATGCAAAAAATAGTCATAAGAAAATATGAGACTTTACATTATGCTTTTGTTTTAGGATATTCATCCTTTTTACGCGGATCTGATGAATGTTCTGTATGACAAAGATCACTACAAGCTGGCTTTGGGGCAGATCAATATCGCCAAGAATCTGATTGACAAGTAAGGGACATTGATTTCTCTGCTTTTGCACGTGCCTGGTGGACTGCTGGCTGAATCCCGCTTTCCTGTGCCCGCAGTGTTGCCAAGGACTACGTGCGGCTGATGAAGTATGGCGATTCTCTGTACCGCTGCAAGCAGCTCAAACGCGCGGCCCTGGGACGCATGTGCACCATCATTAAGAGACAGAAACAGAGCCTGGAGTATTTGGAGCAAGGTTGGTGTTACAAATGGGCTGAAAAAAGGCACGTGAATTGGATATAAAGTTTATTACGCTTAGTAACACTTAGAAGAATGTGTTTAGTACAGGTAACAGATGGAGGAAACACAGGAACAGTTTTAAAATCTCCAAATACTTAGAATTTATTCTTCAACAAAAGTTTTCTCTTTGAATATTCTTTAAATTTCATGATATTACTAAAAGTGATAAAACTTTTTTCTTTGTTTAAAAGTCACAGCCATGCTTTTACTTACCATTCTTTTCACTAACATACATGTGAAAAATGTTGCTAAAGATTTCGCAACAATTACTCCTTACTCAGGACTTATTAGTCCTTCAGGTTCCATTGTCTGATGTGGTGGGGTCATTCTAGCTATAAGACAGTGGTCTTCATTTTTTAAATATTTACAAAATATTATTTTTGTTGTATGTAGATACTTGTGAAGTCTGCAAACTACTACATGCTTTCATAAATGATCATATTATATCAGAAATGTTACCAATTTCTATGTGAGCAATTCAGCATATGTATTTTTATTCCATCTCAGTAAAACTTAACTTATCACGGATATTTAAAAAGTCTTTTAACATTTCAGTGCGACAACATTTGTCTCGTTTGCCAACCATTGATCCCAATACAAGAACTCTTCTGCTGTGTGGCTACCCAAATGTTGGGAAATCCAGCTTTATAAATAAGGTCTGTGAGTGGTTTTTCCATAAATAATACTGAGATACCATTTAATTAAAATAAGGTAACTTCTGAACAATTTGATATTGTTGTGGCAGTGTCTGATGTGAGCAGTAGCAAGTTCAAATGTGTGAATAGAGGTTGAATGAAATTCCTGGAGGAATAAATGGAAAATTATGATAGATTTCACTCTTAAAAATCCTTATCTTTTCCAAAATATCATTCCATTAGCATATTTTCTGATAGACAAATGCTTGCAGAGAAGCTAGAATAATAATGTTTTAGCTTTTTTTTTTCCCGTGTAGGAAAGGAAGTGTATTATGATTATGATATACCGCTTGCAACTTCAGGAAATTTCAAATAAGTGTGTGTGACTAAATCTCGTTTCAAGGTTACAAGAGCAGATGTAGAAGTGCAGCCTTATGCCTTTACCACGAAATCTCTCTTTGTGGGACATATGGATTATAAGTATCTACGCTGGCAGGTAAGAACTGTTACTATTTTGCATTTTTTTGAAAGAGTGGGCTGGTTATAGTCTGATTTGACTTTTTGCAATGGGAGTTGCATTTTAGTGTCTTGATGAGACATGCTGTGTCTGACAGCTGCTGTGCCAGGTACAGTGTGCCAAATGAGGACAGCAGTCCAAACCTGTTCTAAAAATGTACATGCCTGGGTCTGCTTTCAATTGGAGGGAAGATGGGAAATGGAATTATTGACTAAAGCCAGATCACTTTTTATCACTCTGAAGTTTTGGGCCAGGTTGGGGCAGCATTTTCCCTTCCTCTGCAATAGGTGGAGAGTTAGTTTATGCTGAAACCTCATTCTTCTCCCATGTCTCATTTTCACATTCTCAGTTTGGCTGAGCTCACAGTCCTATTTGTGACTGAAAGGAAAAACTCCCTGTCTTAAAAAAGACAATATTGATGAACAATCAAGCACATGTTCTGCAATAGCTGATCAATAACACCTGACTTAATGATGTTAATTTTAGGTAGTAGATACCCCTGGCATTTTGGATCACCCCCTGGAGGACAGGAACACGATTGAGATGCAGGCTATCACTGCCCTGGCACATCTGCGTGCTGCTGTGCTCTACGTGATGGATGTGTCTGAGCAGTGTGGGCATAGCCTGGAGGAGCAGGTGGAGCTCTTCAGAAATATTAAGCCATTGTTTGCTAACAAGGTGAGCTTGGGTCACATTATTAACAAACCTCAGGGGTTTATAACATGGTCACTTGAATCAAGATTTTATTTTTGCCTTTTTATCAGCCACTTATAATCGTTGCAAACAAATGTGATGTGAAGAGGATTTCAGAGCTTCCTGAAGAGAGTCAGGTTAGGATACTTCTCTCACCTCTTTGTTTTCTGATGTTTACAAAAATACTATGTGTGTGTATTGTAGATGGTTATAATTTGTATTGGGCAAAAAATTTTACATGATCATTTCCTTATTGAACTGCTCTAATAGTGCAGTGGAAAGTAGCTTTACAGGTCTTGACCCCATCTTTCTAATGGGGTCAAGAATCTTTCTGAGTCGTGACCCCCACTGTCTAATGCAGCCCTTGCCTGAATATTGTAAATGCCAAACAGAAGGCAGGTTCTTAATGGTTTCAGAAATTTCTGGTGCTGTAAGAATTTTCAATTACTGTTGTAATTGGAAGTTGGACAGCAGCTTTACTCAGTAATTGTTTGAGTGACAGTTCAGACACAGTGAGCACTACACCGAGAGCTGTTGCTGAACAGTTGCAATAGAAGGTCCTGCAGGCCTAATTCTATTGTATCTACAGGTTAAAGCACATTGAATTTGTGTTTCTCTCGCTCTTTTTTTCCCCTTTCTGGATCATTTATAGGTGCCTTTTAGAAAGTAATTATTTGCTTATAAAAGAAGAAAGAGATTAAATAGAACTGTAATTGTAAACTTTCCATCATCTTTTTAGAAACACCTTCTGATAAAATAGTAACACATTGCTTGTATTGATACTGGATTAAGATTTCTGTTCTTAATGTGTTAGTATAATAAGAAATGCACATGATCTTATTATTTGGGATAATTTTTCAATTTTAGAAAATATTTGAAGCTTTTGAAGCAGAAGGATTTTCTGTGATAGAGACAAGTACTCTAACTGAAGAAGGTGTAATCCAAGTTAAAACAGAGGTAGGTGCCTTCCCTTCGTTTCTTCCCAAATGAACAGCTAACATTTTGCTTCGCTTGTATTAATTTCATCTCAATTAAACTGCATGATAGTGATAAACTTTAAAAATGTTTTCCTTCTTGTGCCTCAGTGAGCTTGAGTGAAAATGGAAAATAATGTCATAATAATTTTTTTTCAAAGCGTGATTTTTTTTCTAAGTCCTCTTAAAAAATACATATCTGTATATGCATCTTCCTATGATACTTTTTATATAAAATAATTTGGTGCTTTCTTGAGAATTAGAGAGGTATAAGACAGTAAGAGAGTAAGATGCGAAGCTAGATATTTGGGATTGAATGCCTGCAGTGTCATTTGCTGTTCAATTAAGGCTTCATTCCTCACCTTATGTTGCCATGTGCACTTTCAGGCCTGTGACAGACTCTTGGCCCATCGTGTTGATACTAAAATGAAAGGAAACAAAGTGAATGAAGTATTGAATAGATTACACTTGGCCATGCCAACCAAAAGAGATAACAAGGTAGGCTACATGTTTACACTATTGAATGTATTTCCCAGTACTTCTTAAGTAGGATAAGAATTCTGTCATTGTTAATCTGTGAACAGATTCATATGATGAAGTTTGGTAATTTATTATCTGTAAGTGCCTTTCATAGTGGGAGCTTGGGATTCTTCAAAAATACATTACAGTGCAGCTGGTGATTTTTAGCAGTGTAAAAAAAAATTATTTGAATGTCTTTTTTTATTGGGGTGGATTTATTCCAGGAGCGGCTGCCTTTTATACCTGAGGGAGTAGTAGCACGTAAGAAACGCATGGAAGTAGATACTCCCAAGAGGAAATTGGTAAGTGGCATCTCTAAATCAGGAAGTAAGCAGCTGGATTTTAAATTTGATGTGTTAGCCCACAGCTTCTAAATTGGATGGTATCTGAAGTCATGTATGTCTTTGCAGGAGAGAGATCTTGAACTTGAAATGGGAGATGATTATATTTTGGATCTGCAGAGTAAGTATTAGATAAGAATTGGTATTACTATTATTATTACTAAGCAGTAAATTTTAGCTATTTCAGCCTTAAGGGGGAAATACCTAAACCTGACTCCTTTCAACTAATTGCCAGTGCCACCATTTCATTGCATACTATCCTTCTGTTCCAGAACTGGTGATCTTTAGTGATGTGTTTTGGGATGTCACTCCGTTGTTTCCCATTTTGGAGTCACAGACATGAAACAGCTGGTCTGATGACTGAAGTGTTTTTTTCTTTCCATTCTGTATTGTAGTACTTCATTAATTTCTGATGCTCTCTTTGTTGAGAAGGTATCAATATGAGAGAGACTGCATGTATTGTGTTTCAGCTGGGTATTTGTTGCCTGTATGTCTTGGAGCAGTGGGTCATGCCATTCCTGAACAAACTTAGGCAGTAGGATGGAGATCAGAAATACTTACATGGCAGAGGTGCTGCCAAATTTTTAGGGATAGGGCACTTCTTTTGTGTGTGTGTTCTGAGTGTTGTTTTTGTCACTAAACATTCTTTGAAATTAGTTTTTGTTTCTTTATCAACTTTTGTTGTATTTTTTAGAATACTGGGACATAATGAATTCATCTGAGAAATACGATAAGATTCCAGAGATATGGGAAGGCCATAATATACTTGACTACATTGATCCTGATATAATGAGAGTGAGTTTTCAATTTTTTTGTTTACACTTTTCTTTCCTCTTTATCTCTTACTTGTTTAATGTCAGTTACTATTTGTAGATTAAAAACAATGTATGATGAGAACCTGTTCTTTTTTACGTTGTCTGGACTTGCCATGGGAACAGATACTATTTTTTGAATGATCAAGGACAGAATTTCAGAAGAATGGAAAATTGGTTCACCTTGTCAGAATAATGATGATCTTATCTGTTCCATTGTAAAATATGAGGTTTGCACTAGAAGTTATATTTCTTCATTCTTTGACTACAGCTACAGGAATGTAGCTATCAAATTTAATGTATTTTTAATAATATGGAATTCATCCATCAGATTTCTATCCATGGAGGAAATAGAATGAATGCTCAATTTGTAACATTTTTATTTAGTAACAATCACTGTTTGGATTTCCTGCTGGCTGTTAAGAAGTGGTGAGTGCAGGCCATGGAGCCTGCCAGTTATGCAGTTGGGTTCCTCTGAACTGCTGGTATTCTGGACTCATGTTGAATGTCAGAAGAGAAGGGTTTTTCAGAGTCTGTTTCCAGAAATGGCACAGCAAGCACAGCTCACAGGACAGCACAGCTGCTGTCACACACTGGGCAGCTTTGGGCAGCCACACAAATTTAGCCAAGTGATAATGTGGTGTGATGGAGTTAGTCTGCACAGCAGTGTGTCTGTGGGTTCACAGTAATCTGTACCACCAGCTGCATGAGGTGTGGCTCAGAGGGTGGTTCTCAGGTAATGTAGTTCCTTCTTTGAAGGGCCTATATGCTGTCATGGCCCAAGGACCTTACAAAAATGTAATGTTGAGGACTGTAAGCCAAGGATCTGATCTCCATTTTACCTCTCAAAATCTAAGAAACTGGAGGAATTGGAGAAGGAGGAAGAGCTGAGAGAAGCTGCTGGAGAATATGACAGTGAACCAGAAAGTGAAGATGAAGAAATGATGGAAATCAGACAATTGGCAAGACGGATACGAGAAAAGAAGAAACTGAAAATCCTGCAGTCAAAGGAAAAAGACGTTCATGGTCCAAGGATGCCTAGAACGGCTAAAAAGGTGAGTGTAGAACATGTTCTGTAACAAAATCTTGCTGCTATCTAACAACATCGTGAAAGCAGGTATCACTATCAGGTAGTGGAACCGCTGGCTTTTTCTCATACTTGACCCTCTTACTGCTTGCTTCCTTCTGTTCTCCCAGGAGTTCTGGTCACTACTTAGGTGTGGAGGTCACACCAAGTGAGGGATAGTAGCCTTTTTCTTTTGTGTCACTGTACACAACTGCATCTTCTGTAAAAGTCCATATATATTGCAGAAAAGGGTTTTAATGATATGATTCAGTTCGTTTAACTGGGTTGTTTCATTGTATATTGTTATTAGTATTGCTTTAAATTCAAATAATTATAAGAATTAGGTAGTTACTTACAATCATGTAAAATGTTATGGGGCCTTCCCTCTTCTGAAAAAGGTCATGTTTCTTTTTGGTAGACAGGTATCACTCTTTCTGATGGCAGAGTCTCTTCTGACCAGTCCAGGACGATTGCAAAGTAATAAACTGATAACTAGACATTTGGAGAAAATGAATCTAGCTGCTGTTGCCCCCAAGATCTCTTACCTTCTCCAGAGTGTGTTTCTTTTGGGAGAAAAGGAAACATTTTTGACCGAACTACCTCTCCTTTTCAGCCTTCCCCCCCAAAAAAGGCAAACTATTTATAAGATCTTTAGGAAATGCTGGGCCATTGCAGTCCTGTGAAGCAGAATTTATGGGTGAAAAAAAAAAAGTTGCAAAAAATGAAACGTGAAGGTAGGACTTCAATTACCTGCTTGTGGATGTGATAAAGCTAAAAATATATAGTGAATATAATGGACTTGTGGTGGTATATTGACACAAAAAGTAAAGTAGAAGAGTTTTTTTTGAAAGAAACGTGTTTTCTTAACTGTGTTTTTACAGGTCCAGAGGAAGGTGTTAGAGAAAGAAATGACTGATCTTGGACTTGACATGACTAATAAAGATGATGTAAGTTTTTGCTAATTAAACATAATATTTATCTAAAAGAGACTTAAATTTCTTTGAGCACAGTTGAAATGCTTATTATAGTTGGCACAAGAGAGGTGGAATCTATTAAGGATGAAATAGGAACTGCAGATGAGACAGTTTGTACTGGAATTTTTTGAGTAACATCAAAACACGTTGGGTAAGCTGAAAAAATGAACTAACATTTATCAAGAATAATATATACATTTGCACTGCTTTCTTGGAATTTGTATAGGATTCAAGAATAGGCTTGGCTACTTCTTAATTTCCAAGTCTGCTTTGTTGGATGAGACTCCATTATGTCAGAAATAGTAATAACGACAGATGAGGCCTATCTTTTTATAGTTCATTAATTCCATGAGCTGTAATTGAAGTTTTTGAGGGCAGCTGGCATCTTTAAATGTGAGGCAGATAAAGTACTTCATCAGAGACTGGCCTTCAGGAGACATTTTATTTTAACAGAAGTTAAAAAAACCCCAAAGCGTTTTTACAACAAATCCAGCAGTATTACAGCTCCCTGGATCTTGAGACCTCTAATTCTTTAGCTAAACAAGGAGTTAGGAAACCAGGACTGTCAACACTACACTTCTGAAGCAAGCATTTATGGTTCTCAGAGCTGCCATGCCACGTTGATGTAGGAGTGATCTCAGTGAGCAGGAATGTAAATACTTATCCTATAACATGATCAGTCTTCACGTCTGAAATTCTTTAGGGCTTTGCCTCGTACAGGGGACACTAATCGGGGTAGGTTTCTTCATTGCTTTTTTGCTGTTGCAAAATTGTTTGTGTTGCTATTAATTAATTTGTATATTTTTATTGATTACTTAAGAGTCTATTCCACCCAGAAAAAAAAGAAAAGGAAAAACCTGTTAGTAATTACGGAGGGAAAAAAAGCTAATATTCAGTGAAATTTGAGTGTTCCTGTAGGACAGAGGCAGTGACCAACAGCTGTCAAGGTCTTTACATTACTATGGAATAACAAATACAATTTATCGCAGCAATCCACTTCCTGTTTTTCCTATTACTCTGATTAGAAATGAGCTGATTGTTTCTGGCTTTAATGGTTAAATGGTGTTTTCATTTTCAGGCACATTATGTGAGAAGGTCCCGCAGCACCACGAGGAAACGTAAACGAGATGAGTCCGAAACGCCCAAGTCGGTGTCGCGCAGTCGCAGCTGCTCTCGCACACCACGGGATGTGTCCGGCCTTCGGGATGAAAAGGTTTGTTTTTTACTTGTAGGGCAGCTAAACCAGCATGACTGTACCTAGAGCAGCTCCTGGGAAACTTCAGAGTAGGCTGGTTGTGTTTGTCCAGAGTTTGTGTTCGGTCTCTCTGCAGCTTCACCATCTTTTCATCTGGACTCTGTTTCTGTACTTCATTCTTACAAATAACATGTAATAATACAGACCAAGGAAGTACATTTTAGTTTTTGTCTCTAAATATAAGTCTGAAGGAAGAATTCTACAAACTGTGGAGTTCCACCTTTAGTAAGTGAGAAATTCCAGGGATAGCATGGTCCTGTGTTAGTGTACTGGAAAGTTTTGCTGAGGAGGGTTAGTGTCACTTTGATAGCGTCATAGTGATACTGCTCTGGAGTTGGTGTTAATGTCCTTGATATATCCATCCAGCTTAGTGGGTTTTTTAAAAGGTAAAGCTTGTTACTTGAGTTACTGTGGAAGTTACTCTGCATGTTTGTTTGTTTTTAAATAGATGGTGAAGAAGGTCAAGGTCATGGCAAAGAAAGCTCAAAAGAAGATGAATCGCCTGGGCAGGAAAGGAGAGGCAGACAGGCACATATTTAACCTGAAGCCCAAACATCTGCTGGCTGGGAAGAGAAAATCTGGTAAAACACAGAGAAGATAAGCAGTCTTCTGAATAAAAATTTAAAAACTAATCAAAAAACCTAAATTTAAAATCAAAATTAAATTTATTAAAACTAATTTCTAGTCCTGTCATCCTTTTTGGTAATACTTGGTGTTTAAGTGTGTGTTTTATGGTAGTGTTTAAGACACTTCAATGTTTCAGTCCCTTGATATTGCAGTTCCAACCACTACCATGAGAAATTTCTCAATACTAGTGGCAGAAACCATTTATAAACGGACATAAAAAATACTTTCTTCTATGTTCTTATTCCTGACTTTCATGTATCAGTAAAGCGTTTATATTTCTATACAAAACTAATTTAAAATGAGGTTAAATCTAGAAATGTGAACACTTTGTTAAACTACCATTAATTAAAAATGCCCAGGTTCAGTAAGATTTGGATTGCTGCACGCAGGTAATTCTTTGTGATGAGTTTATGTTGCTGGTGAAGGCTGAAATGGGTGGGGAAGTAATGGGAGACCAACAAGGACTGCACAAAGTTTGTGTTTGTGCACTGAAACGAAGGAAGAAATGCTGCCACTTCACTAAGATAAAGGGTGACTGGAGGAGAAACTGCAGTTCTGGTACTGACCTGCCCTCTGTTAGAAGAGTAAGCAGCGTGGGCAGGGAAGGTTACACCTTACAACTTTGAATATTTAAGATTAGTGTTAATATTTCAGATATGTAGAGAATGAGGATCAGACTGAAATTTTGTCCCAGGCACATGCTACTGTCATCTTTAGCTTAGCAAGACATTTTCTCTTCAGGAGCCGATAGACAAAATTCTGTCTCTGCTCAAGGCAAAATATATTGTCAAATGTGAAACATTTCCTTTTTGTCCCTACTTGGTCAATAGTTATCTAGAGGTTTGTAAAATTACGCATTATAAATGTGTTGCTTGAACAGTACACTTAAAATCCATGTTAAAAACTAATACACACCACCAAAAAAATAAAGGAGAAGAAAGAACCCTTAAATCACTACTTTTTGAAATACAGTGAGTAACTGTTCAGATGTCAGGTTTTGCATCATGTGTAAATCTATAGTTTCTCTCACCTACTTTCTGTAACCAGAATTAAAGCATAGCGTAATGCCGCAAAGAAGACACTTTGAGGAGCTGTTAAGCAAAACTCTTCTTTCAGCTTCCATATGCTCAGTATTTCTACTTCAGGATCTGCTTTGCCAGCTTTTGCTCCAAGCTGAACTACAAAAACAGAACTTTTTTGCAGTAGATCTGGGCCCTGCTGCCCTGCCCACATTTAATGGGCAGGGTGGTGCTTAGACTGTGGCAATGACAGAGATTATCTGGCTTCATGTCTGAAAAGAAAACAGCAGTCCAAGGGTTTAGGTAAGGTGTTTTAATTATAAAGTTAGATTTAAAAAGTATTTGAGAACTACTCCATTACCTACAGCTAGGTAACATGGCTGATTGCACTGAATTCAAGAGAGCTGCTACATCACATCACTTCCCTCACCCGGTATTATTTGCTTTGAAACAATACATCAGTTCTGGCCAACACACATCAAACTTGGCTCTAAAACCTCGGAGAGTTGAACCACTGGAGGTGCTGGTACATGGAAGCTTCAGTGCTGCAGTCACAACAGGGATGAGAAAGAGAAACCCTGACCACTGGGAAAGGTTAATTTTACCCCAAATCCAAACACAGGCTCATTACAGCCATGTTTACTTGTAATGAGAAGTGGTATGACAAACATCCTATTTCATCAAGACACCTCTGGGAGAAGTTAACTTACAAAATCTAGTGTGCTAACAGAAGAAATCACAATTATGCTTTTTTGGGGAAAAAACCCCAAATCTATAATTAAAATTGAAGCATCCTTGAGTATCTGTCTTACTGAAAAAAGCCTTCCATGTTACTAGCAATTGACTGCAAGATCAAAAAGGATTAGCTCTGGCACTCTGGTACAATTTCTAATAAACTGACATCAAGACTCAGTGTAAGCCCACAAATTGTCAGTCTTGAATTTTGGGGTTCAGCGGGTTTGAGTTGTCTGGGAATGACTATTACAGGAAAAGAAAAGCTCTTGTATCAAGAGGCCTTTGTTTTCTGGAAAATGGAGAAGAGCCATTTAGTGCAGATCCTGTCTCCAAGGACAGACTGCTTCTGGCATTAGACAGGTATTATTTACATTTGGTGTAATTAACCCTTTTTTAAAATTTAAGAGATGTCCAGTACTCAGCCATCGACTAATCAGAAAAGCCTGGTGGCGGAAAAAACCCCAAACACTGTTTATTATCTAAAGCTTTAATACGTATGTCAGCACTTCAAAGTCAAACTCACTCCACATAGACAATCCAATTACTTAAGCTTTTATGGGTTTGGTTAAGTATAGAGTACAGCAGCTGAAGAGATTTTATTTCTGCAATTAAAAATAATCCTGATTACTTTGAATTGTTTTTTTCTTCTGGCAACTGGTCTTCTCAACATTGCTGCAGAGCCCACAGTCACGTGTAATCATTGTTTAAGGTGTGATCAGGTTCCGTGGGAACACCCCAGTCCTGCCTGAGCTCCCTCCCAGGTGTGCAGGGCACACACAGGCTGAGGATCTTTCACCAGGCAACGGAGGAAGAGGAACCCAGGGGTTTCATGCGACTGTTACCCATTTTAGAAGAAATCTTAACTCGCCCAAGAAAACCAAGGATGAGGAGGAAGAGGTGACAAAGACAGAAGGAAAAACATGCTCCATGTGGACCAATTCTCTTGCACTTAAGTCATGATCTATCAGTGTTAAAGAGACAACACATCATTGCTAGCCTTCAGCACCTTCTATCCCAGCTATTTACATTCGGTGTATTTTTTCATGCTCAACGAATTTGTTCAAGTTATTCAAGTTATCCCACCACTTAAAAAGAAAGGTCTCTGCTATCAGCTTGAACCATGGAGTAATCTTAACTTCATTCCTGGCAGCTTTGTCCAAGAGCTGTTTCAGTTCTTTCTGTGTCACGTAGCAGTAGCTTTTGATCTCGTTGGGGTCGGGATTCAGTGTCACATCCTTCTGCACAAATAAGATATAGTCTATCTCATGTTCTCCCCAGATCCCATCAGACTTGGCCTTGTAGTGAATTCGTGTCAGGTAGGAGATTTCTTCTGGAGTTACCTACAACCAAAACACTTGTCAGAAGTGCTGCCAGACCAGGAGAATTGCACTGCTGAGCATTTCAACACAATTTATCAGCTATTATCCTCTTCCTTAGAAATTATTTTTTCCCAAGTGTACAACTGCAATGTACTTTTTCACAAAAAATTACTAGGAAAAAGAATAATTTAAAGCACTTTGATGGCATGAATTGCACAGCATTTCTCTAGCCAGACTCACCCTGTAATACTTGGAGTGTATTTCTCCTATATAGTATGTTTAAAGAATGTTTACCAGACTTTACTGCACGCTCACTGAGCACTGGTGAACACAAACACTTGCACCTACCCCTCACCTCCCAAGGAAAAGGCTTGACAACTACTTGAAGCCAAAGTCAGAACCACGTATTGACAGACCAAGAGTAACCCTGCCCTCCAGGGATCTCTGGAAGTTCACTCAGTTCTCTGCATCTCCAAAGGTACGTTCACTTTTAGGTTTGAGGTTGGCTCTGTCTGCCAGACACAGCCTGTAAACTGGCAAATGATGGCAAGAATTCCTGTTTCTCCCTCCTTCCTTTACCTGCTCCATGGGAATTCCCAACTCTGCTTTCAGTCGTCTCTGTGCTGCTCTCCGAACACCAATGGCGTCGTTTTCTTCCAGTTCTTGTGGATGGCTTAGAGGATGACTGCAACAAGTGTTGGTAAAACAATCTGCAAGAAGTTTGGATCAGTCCATTTTTGACACATATAAAGACTTGGAAAAAAACCCCAAAAAACCACAACACCAAAATCTCCCAGAGACAAAGGCCAGTTATTCAACGCATCACAGCTTTGTTCCTCTTTTGCAGCGAGGGGTCACAGAAGGAGGATATTTACACCTCTTATTTTCCTTTACATATTTTGCACTGGGATTTGCCTCTGCCAAGCACTGCTTTGCAGGCTAGTGTTTGATACACATGAGGACAGGCATTTTTATCCCTAACACATCTACTTAGAGAGCCTGTCTATAAAGACCTTGTTTATCTCTCAAATGCTAATTAAAATTACTTTTGGGAGTTTATATGTAACAGGATATTCCCAGAGCTTCAAGACCAGCTGACAGTAAGTAGAATTAAATACAAAGTTTATACCTGTGTTTAAAGGACAACTGATCCATACTCTGTTTCAACCATTTGTCTATAAAAGTCAAGCTCAAAAGCATCTAAAATAGTTAGAATATTGACAAACCACACTTGAGCATTTTGACTGGTTAGCAGTGAAGGAAAAAATTAAAAACAATCTCTGAAGTAAAGATTCCCTTGGAAGGAAGAAAAAGGTCTTCCTTTCTCAAGTTAGAAACACTTGATTTTGTTTTCCATTGAAAATTCTGCAACAGGCAACTTCATGCTCCCTCCAGCATATCTCATGTAAGCTATTTCTATTTGATTCCCCTCCTTATTTTTATGCCTCTCCATTTGCTTTTGACAGTAATAGCTCAGGAGTGTTCAAAAGTCATGCACTGCAGAGTTTGGCCTCACAGTCTCACTTCTTGTAGAGTTAAAGAAGTGTTTGTTAAGACAACACACACAAAGGTCCACAGATCTCCCAAGCAGCAGGGCTTTGCTGCACATCAGCTTTTACCAGTGGAATGGGACACACTCTACAGCCACCAGAGCCATTTCCTCAACTCCAATAAATGTCTTGCAGCAGAGGAGGTAAACACCACACCCTCTGCCCTTGCATGAACGGGATCAAACACGGCACAGAACAACCATTTCCCAAGAATATACATAAAAATACACGAGTGTTCCCATTATCTTACTTCACCCATAAGGTATCTTGAATTCACAAAAGTATTGGAAGTATGTCCTCTCCAAATCAGTAAATTCTAAAACTTCAGAATGAGTTACACTGCAGGATCGAATTGACATTTTTTTTTAAAATATTGATCTAAATAAAACATGTATATAAATACACTGTTTTGGTACCAACCTGGAAATGTAATTTTTGCATCTGACCTCTGCTGCAGCAATAGTTTATTTTCTGTATTAAATAAGAAAACACTAAAAGCTCGGTGCAGTAAACCTAAAAATTAAAAAAAAAACAAACAACAAAACTGAGATATTTAACAGAAGAGGAAAAAATATATGAACACAGTTTAAGGGCTTAGAATGGCCTAATTTTTACATAATCCAATTTAAAATTAATATATGTTAAAAACGGATTTGATAAATAACTCGAACTATTATTCAGGTTTCTATGTCAGCTTATGCAAAACATGAAATTAGAAAAGTGCTTAGAACAAAAATGCAACAGAGGAGTTCTTCTAAACTCCGTCAGTTCACCATTCTGAATGTGCACACTTGGGCAAGCTTCCAAGGACAGCTTGGCATCCATAAATTTACAATCAAAAAGAGATGACTCAAAAATTCCGAAAAAGCTGTACGAGACCCTTCAAGCATTGCAAAAGTACAAGGAAAACAGGCTCCTTTAAAAACAGTATAATTGCTGTTTTCTTCACCTTTTGAGTCTGTTACTCCTCACTCTTCAGGAAGATGCCTTCCCCAAGTACATAAAAGGAGGTCACACACTACTATGAGAGACTGTTGAATCTGCCCAATCTCAAAGAAACCCAAAATCAGTTGAACTCCTTCCTATTAGCAGTGTCTGAAGTAGAACTCTGGGTGGACTACTTTAAAATGAAAGCCTCTTGCACTTGAAAAGAACTCAGCAAAGAAGCAAGCAGCATTCTTTAGAAAAAGCTACATAGAATCAGGTGTTCATAACAGGAAAAAAAAACTACTTTATCTTCAAAACATGATTAAAAATATTTATCAAGCTTGTGTGTGCAATCACACATTTCTCTCCTTTGCAATTGCCTCCAACTGAGTGCTCCTCCATACTGCAGAATTTTAACATTAGATGTTTTATGCTGGGGAGGAGGGGCCTATGGGGAGGTTCTTGCTCTGGTTTGATCCAACACTCATCTGAATTAAGGCTTTAACTTAATCATGACTACCTTCTGAAAATATTTAATCAACTTAATGGCTCAATTAGAAGATAAGCAAGCTGTACCTTTGTCAATGTTTTCATTCAAGTGACAGTTTTTCTTGGTATCTGCTCCAATCTTATTGTCATTTTCATCGATAAGGATGCACATCTCTGCCAAGAGCTGCACCTGCTGCTCATCCAGGTGATCTGTTTTTACTTCAGGCATCGTGACGGTAGCACACGTCCTACTGAAGGCAGGCAATGAAGAGTGAAAACAACATCCGTAAGGTTCTGGGCAGAGCGTGAGAAATAACCAAATGGCTTGTTTTTCTGACATGGTGTAAATTGCACACCAATTGTATTTTGAGAGGATTTATATGCTTTTAGGTCCCTGAAATTTCCTATCCACAATACAAATCACATAGCAATACTTGGCAGGTGCTTGAAACATTTTTATTTTTTAGGAAGCCCTTGCAGCTGCAGCAGGAGAGCCAGCTGCATTAGGAGAGCTAACATTTTTATGGGCTGTCAGTGGCAGGAATTCCAGTTCCAAACTTCACCTCGCCTCACCCCACCGCCTGTGCACGCTGTGCACACTAACTCTGGCTACATTCATAACGCCGGCCATCCTGTGCACGAGGATTTCTCCTCTCCACACGTCTGTAAAAGCTCGGTAACAGGGTTCCACACCCCGAGGCACCCCCAAAGCAACACCTCCCCTGCCCGGAGCCTCTGCTGCCGTGGGCGTGCTCCCGGCAGCCCAAAGAATCCCTGAATAGGTCAGGTTGGAAAGGACCACAGGGGGTCACCTGGTGACCCTCCCTGCTCTGTATCTGGTCATCCCAGAGCACACGGCACAGGATTGCAGATAGTTCTGGAGTATCCCCGGGGAGGGAGGCTCCACATCGTCTCCGGACAACCTGTTCCAGTGCACGGTCACCTACACAGCCAAGGAGTTCCTCCTCATGCTCAGGTGCAAATTCCTGTGCATCAGCTTCTGCCCGTTGCCTCTTGTCTTACTGCTCAGCAATGAGGACCATCCTCGCCGCGGCACCCTCCCACAGATATTTATAGATATTAATGATGTCCCCTCTCAGCTGTCTCTCCTCGAGGCTGAACAGATCCAGCTCCCAAAGCTTTTCCTTCTAAGACATGCTCCAGTCCCTTCATGACCTTCGCTGCCTTCCGCGAGACCCACTGCAGGAGCTCCACGTCTCTCTGGTCCTGAGGAGTCCAGAACTGGACACAGCGCTCCGGATTCGCCTCAGCAGGGCTGAGGGGCAGGATGCCGGCTCGGCAGCTGTGCCCGCCGCCCCTCCCGCAGCCCCGTGCCCGTTCCCCGCTCACCTCCCTGGCCGCGCACCCGGGACCCGCCGCTCTCCCCTCACGCCGGGGCCGCTCCGAGGGGCCACGCTCCCGGCCCGGCGCAGCGCGCGCCACATCTTTCGTCACGCCCCGCCCGCCAATGGCGCCACCGCCCGGAGCTGACGTCACCGCATCGCCCGATCGCCCCACTGCGGCGTGGGGGGCGGGGCCAGCAGTGACAGGTGGGAGAGGCGGCGCGCGCGGCCAATCGCGACACAGCCGCGGAGAGGCGCTGGCCAATAGGAACAGGGAGCGGCGGCGAGCTGGCCAATGGGAGCGGCGGGGAGCCGCGGGGGGGGGCGGCGGGGCGGGGCGGGCGGCAGTGCCCACAGCCGGCACGGGAGAGGGTCGGGGCTGGGGTCCGCCTCAGCCTCCCTGAGCAGGGAGAAGCCTTTAGGGTCTGTGCTGGTTTGGACACAAATCCAGGAGGAAACAACCCGAGAGGGGCGTCTCACTCTCCCTCTCCTGCCTGCCAGGCAAGCAGGCCCCGGCAGCGCCTCCCCCACGGGTTCGGGAAAATAATTTCTCGAGTGAAAGTGAAAAAAACTATTTATTTAACAGAGTCCCCCGCTGTCACGGGGCAAAAAAAAGATATTGAAACCCCCTCCCCTGTCCCCTAAAAGAGGACTATGGGTTTTAGAGTTCTTTCTGTAGGTAAAACCTGCAGTCCTGAGCTGGGCCGGGCCGGGCCAGGCAGGGTCCGACGCTCCCCCTTGGAGGGTCCCGCCGAGCAGCTCCGGAGATGGGAGCTGGTCTGGGATGAAAAGCAAGCCAAAAACAGTCCAAAAAGGAAAAGAAGCCGCTGAGGCAGATCACAGTCCCTTCTCCGCTGAGAGCCGAAGAGACTAGAGAGCAAAAGTCCTCTAACCAACCAAATGTTGTCAGAATTGGGAGAGAAAAGAATGCAAAACATTCTAGCTGCAAGGTCAAGCTGGCCGCTTTGAAGAGTTCTCTCGGCTTCTCTCTTCCCCCTTTGCAATTTAAAGGTACACTAGAAATCAAGCAGGCGGTGCGGAATACAGTATGGTCATAGAATCACCCCAAGACAGCGTCCCAGGCTGACCGGGAATAACACACTCAATTAGGCTGTAAAAGGCCTCTGAGATCAAGTCCAACCTATGACCAAACACCACCACGCCAAGCAGACCATGGCACTGAGTGCCACATCCAATCTTTGCTTAAACATCTCCGGGGACTGTGACTCCACCGCCTCCCTGGGCAACCCATTCCAATGTAAAAGACTGAATATTGCTAAAATTCAACGCTGCTTATTTTCTTTTCAGCCACCCACAAAAACCGAAGGACTGTGCCCAAGCACCGGCTCCTACAAATGTGCTGGTGTTTGTGGCAAACAAGTCCTGCACCGAATTTCTGCTCACCCAAGTTCTAGGAGTGTTTCAGGTGGCAGCCATAGCCCGGGACTGCAGAATAACAGGACTTTTTGGCACGTTTAATCCTGAATGCTTTTCTTTGATCCGCAGTAGCATCCTCTGAGCTAAAGAGGTTCAGCGTGTGCCGCACAGGTCCCAGCCTGTGGCACTGGGAGTGGGGCAATAGTGGCTCCGCTCCTCCTCAGACAGCTACAGCTGGTGGGAAGCAGCTCCTGTGCTGGTCAAGCTCTGAAACTGCCTGACCCAGTGAGCTCTCGAGGGGCAGAGAAAGAAACACGCTTTCTGGGTAGGAATGGAGCACAGGCAGGATGTCATGATGAACTGGTCAGATGGGGGAGTTTAGATATGCCCAGATGCCAAACCAGAAAAACTTCAATACCGGCTCCTAGAAACTTCACACCACCATAGCCAAGTACCTTCTCAGCAAGTATCTTCTTTTGCTGGTTTATTGCTCATCCACAGATTTGGGTTAACTACTGGATGCTATAAAAGGCCTAGAAATGACATTTAACATGTCTTGGAGTCGTGGCTCGCCCTGATTCCCTCTCAGCTCAAGTTCCAGCATTTCATTCTGGTTTGTTCGATTTTTCCTGTGAACAGGACAGATGGCCTGTCATGTAGAGATATCATTAACAGCACAAATGTTCAAATGGATAGTTAATATTTTACAAGGCAGGTATCTTACAGCATTGCCCTGTGCAGAGCTTGGTGAAAGAAAGAGTGGAGATGGTTTGGGTGAAAGCCACTGGAAACCAGGAGAGCATCAAAAGTGAAATGAAAAGAATGTAACAACATGCCAGATACTACATATCCCTTTAACTACATAAAACATAACATAGAAATATTAATGTTGATATTGTGCTATTCATTAATATACTACAAATTTAATGTTATCAGAAGAATGCTAATAATAAATATGTACTCTCAGAAAGGACTGAAATGTACACAGATTGCTTTTTATTGAGTTTACTTTTCATTACTTTACAGATGACTTATTGCTGAGTCACTGGCACAAAAGCACAGTAACTGGAGACTGAGCTTTAAACAAATACTGAGAACATCCTTCACCACATTGATCACTTGCTCGTTGCATTGCTCCAGATTAAAAAAAACCAACAAAACTGTCATTTTTTCTTCTGTCACTTTCCTAAAGTAACAAAACAAGCTACACAGATCTATCAAAAATATAAGTACAATATAACTACTGAGATGGACATACAAACCAGCATTTCATATGATGACAACAAAGTTAACGAGCAGCTCTCCTGAGAGTGAAGCTCTTTAAGAACAGAAACTTCTCCCCTGGGAGGCAGAGATGTGTCTGTGCCTGGGGCACAGCTGGCATGGGACATGAGCAGGTGCACAAAGTGACCTTCAGGCTACACAGCAGAGAGAAACCTGGAAAAATGTGATAGAGAAAAGAGGATTTTCTTCCTAGTAATAACTACTGAAAACTTCTACACGGGCACTTTAGAACCTGACAGTCAGAAACAATTACAATTCCTGTCTTGCACAGACAAACAAAGCACTTCACCTGAGTCAATGCTGGTGAGCAGCAAGAAGTGACAACAAGTCCTGGTGGATAATGAGAGGCAAAGAAGCAGGGACAAAGGATGACAGAGACAAAACAAACCATGTTCATAAAGCAAACAAGGGAGAGACTTCCCACACCTTTAACCAGATACTTTCAGGATCGGCTGTTTTATGTCACGTATATCATCTTTTCTTTTGCTCCCCTCCAGACTTGCTCTGCACCTTCAAAGCTCTTTTTGTTGAAAATAAAGCATGCTAAATTTTGTAATGGTATGCACTTCACTGAAGCCTCAGAACTTCTACTCCACTCTGCATAAACAGAATGCCTGAAGTGACATATAGATGCTTTTGAGACTTAATTTTTGCATCTCCTGAAGTCTGCTGACTGTTTTCAAACACTTAGCTAACAAGGGATAAACAATTTCCTGTAACAATTGGAAAGTCTTTCATTCACCTGAAAATCCAACCAGCTGCAAACCACTGACAGACCTTTGGTGTCTACTAAGAGAAAGGGAAGTGCAACCCCCACCAAACTGAAGGAAAACCTTTTAATTCTCCAGCAAGTTAAACAAAATGATGACAAAATACAAGATTAAATAAATGCTGAACAAACCTGGGATTTGACCCCAGCCTAGAATGCATAAACTCCTGAAAAATGCTTGTCCTCAGTTTTCAGATTTGCCAAGGAAAATTAACGGGCTTCTTTTCCCCCCTTCACATCCAACCTTCTTCTTTTTCAGCTTCCTGTTAACTTGCTCTGACGTTTAAGACTTCCACCACACCCTTCTCAGCTACAGAGCTATCCTTGTTCCTGGTGTCCCTAGAGAACTCCTCTTGTGCGTCCTTTCCTGCCTGGAGTCATAGCTCTTCAGAAAATATTTGTCTAAATGATCCACTCATGTACTGAGTGAAAAACAAGCTAGCTTTTATCTGTAATGAGAGGTAAATACTTCCCAGTCTTAACTAATCTGCAGTTCACTTGACTCTTCTTTCTTAAAAGGCCTCTTTTCAGGGAAGTGAGTTGGCTTCAGCTCACTTCAGAGAAGACAGATGTCTTTGTAGTAAGAATGGAATACATTTATGCTAAATATATAAGTAGGATGTTGTATTTGCATTTAGTTCTGCTATCTCAAGCTGATGGAAAGAGTGCTATGATGGATGGCTTCCAAATGTTTTTATACAGCATAAGGTGAATGAATAATTATATAGGAAACCACTCTTCTAGGAAGGAGTTATTAGGAGGTTTCCTGTATGAATCAAGAAATAACCCTTGAGTCCTTTTCTCCCTTAGATTTTTTTGGTTGGTTTGGTTTTGTTTTCCTTTCTTTTGGTTTGAGCTCTGGACAGGAGGCTTTGCCTTTTCCTGCTACATTTACAGGTTTGAAAAATGCTAATTTGGGAGATTCGGCTATTATTTTGTTCTGTTACTGATTTCCCAAGCCTTTCTTGGCTTTTCAAGTCCAGCCATGGGTGCAGAAGTAGATTTGTCCAGGACAACCTAACTTTTGCCACTCTATTTACAGTGATGCTTATTTAAAAAGCTTCTTAGCTGTTGAAAAGATGCTGACTAGTACTGACCCGTTTCCCCAGGCTCCTGTATTGCTATCTATGTCTCTTGTTTTATATCAGGTAGTTTGTGAAAAGCAGGTCAGTCTTTTGTTCTGTACTTGCTCTTACACATTACACAGTGCCTGCTACTCTTTGCAGTGCCGTGCCAAAACCAAACCAGTAGGAGAACCAGTGTGACAGCAGGCCACTTGTCATTCTCTTCTCATGAAAACACAACTGCATCCATACAGGGCCTATGAATTTTCAGGTGAGGCACCTTGTACCAAGGAAAAAGTTGTTTAAGCCCATCTTTCCTTATTTCAGTATTTTGCATTTCTTCAGGTAAAAAATGGTCATCTCTGTAATGCACCCTGCTCCTAGGGAGTGTGCTGCTCCAGAGGACAAGAAAGTTGCCAAGTGTTCTCCCCAGGAAATCTCTAACGTGGATCTTTGTACTCCTGGTGGACATTTTTTTCCTTCATACATATAGCTAAAATTGGTACAGTACAGTAGTATTATATTAGGGTAAACTAATTTTGGTAGGGATAATGAGGCTTAAAAATGTTTAGTTAGAAACTGAACAGCTGAGAACTTGAATTGTCACTTGGCTAAGATGGCTGAGCCACCCACAACTGCACCATCTGTAAAGAGAATTCAAAGCACTGAACAGGGGCATTTGGTCAAGCTGTCTTCAGGCTTCCTCCTGGGCAACTCTCTTCCACCTCTTGTCCCTCTCCTTTTGCCTATGCAGTCTTCCCTCTTTTCCACTTCTTAAAGCCATTTAGCTATTTAGTTTGCTCCCTTTTAGTAGCTTTGAAGAAGGGAACAGGCTTAAATTGTGGGATGTTGTAGTGGGTTGACCCTGGCTAGGTGCCAAGTGCCCACTCAGTCGCTCTATCACTCCCCTCTCCTGCTGGGACAGGGGAGAATAAGCTGGAGCACGGCCAGTAGGGTGAGATAAGGCAGTTTTATTACAGTATGAAGTAAAGAGTAAAGCAAGGTCTGCGTGCGCGAGTGAAAGAGAAAAAAAAACAACGGGTCAATCTCTACTTCCCATGGGCAGCGATGTCCGGACACCTCCCAGGAAGCAGGGCCTCAGCACGCGTAACAGTTGCTCCGGAGGACAGTCACTGAAAACACACGAGAGTCCCCCCTTCCTCCTCTCTCCCTTAGCTTTTATATCTGAGCTGACGTCACATGGTATGGAATATCCCTTTGGCTAATTTGGGTCAGCTGGCCTGGCTGTATCCCCTCCCAGGACCTTGGCGACCCCCATCCTCTTCGATGGGGGAAGGAACATCAGAGGGACAGCGCTGCCCGGCAGTAGCCAAAACACTGCCCTGTTATCAGCACCCAGCCCGCTACCAATGCAAAGCACAGCACCGCCAGGGCTGTGAGCTTTACCTTGATCAGACCCAATACAGATGTTCTCAACCAGTTAGGCTGGTGATTTTGGAGAATGACCTCCAGTAATGAAAAATATGCTAGAGTAAATAGATAAACTACTGGTTTCGTCACCGTTTAATACAGCTTTAAGACATGACTGCACAGAAGTGCGTAGAAAGGAAAAAAGACAAATGAGAACTGCAGGCAGACTTGTAGTTGGGAAGCACATTAAAAGAAAATGTAATATTTCCAGCTCTCACTGGCACATGTTCTTCTGGCCTTTTTACAGACCTCTTCTAAGGCAGTTAAGATAATCTGCCGGAAGAGAGAAAATAATTAGGCGAAGGCCTCTTTTGACTTTCACTATCTGCTACAATGAATAAGAACTTTAGGTGGAGGTTTATTCAAAGAGTTAATCAGCAGAGGAATTAATCACATTTCAATTACGCATTGTAGGCTTTAGAGCGAACAGCCTACTTGCAGAATGTCGTGGTAAGCTTTGATGCACTGCCTCTGTCATTCCGTCTGCAGACACAGTAGAAGAACTCCACATTCGGTATCTCCCAGCCATTCTGTATTAAAAAAGTGTGTAATTCCAGTGGCGTTTCAGGAAAGTTTCATCTCCCCTGTCAGTCCACCTGATCCAGCGTTACTGAAGGTAACTAGAGGTAACTAACTAACTAAACTAACGCAGCAGCAGTTTTAATTCGGTAACAATAACGGTAAACTAACACAGCCGAGGGGCGCCGGTCGGGATGGAACACACCTCCGCTGTTTAACCACCCGCACTACGGTGACCCGGGGAGCAGCGGGGCTCCGGGGCCGAGGAGTGGGGTGGTGGCGGGGCAGCTCCTGCCCGGCCCGGCCCGGCCCCGGGGGCATTCCCGAGCCCGCGGGGCTCTCCCGGTGGCCGGCGGCATTCCCGAGCCCGCGGGCCGTGCCGGCGGGAGGCTCTCCCGGTGCGCGGCCCGTCGCCATCGCGGCTCGGAGCGGGGGCCGCGCCGCTTCCGCCGGATGTCGCCGCGAGGGCTCGGCACCGGGGAGGCGCGTCCTGCCCGAGCGGCGCCGCGATCGTCGCTGCTGCTGCCTCCGCCGCTGCCCCTCCCGCCTTCTCCTCCTCCTCGTTGTCCTCATCCTTCCCCTCCTCTTTCTCCGCGCCGCCTGCGGCCCTGCCCCTCCCCGCCCGCCGCCGCGGCTGTGGCTGACAGGTGAGTGCGGGGGCAGCGGGGCGCGGACCCTCCGCCATCTTCGCGGCCGCCCGCGGGGCTGAGGGGGAGCGGGGGTCCGGGCGGGGTCCGGGGCAGCGGCGGTGGTACCGTGGCGGTGGTACCGTGGCGGTGGTACCGTGGCGGTGGTACCGTCGCAGTGGTACCCGCGCGGTGCCGCCGCCGCCGCCCAGGCCCGCGGCGCAAGCAGGGGCTCCTGCCCGGGCACCCCCTCCCTGCCCGTCCTACTCCTCTTTATTTCCGCGTGAAATGACTTGCACCTTCTTCCATAAAAACCCGAAATAACCGAAAATAAGCTCTTCTTCGTCTTCTGTGTGTCGCGGTTGTTTAGCGCTTCCAGCCCGAGGCTGTAGGGATGGTTGCAGGTCTGCGGGTAGGGAAGCCGAGGGTGCTGCCGAGGAGACTCTTCTCGCTAACTTTGTTCGTGTGCTGCTGCGTACCCTAAGGACAGGCCAAGCGTAGAGCCCCATTCGTTTACAGGTGGAGTTCAGATCCTCTGACACCTGTACAAATGGAGTGAACACGAAACACCCAAATTTCTGAAGCTGGGCACAGCTAGTGATGAGGGGAAGCACCGTTTGTGGTGGCATGGGGCGAATCTGGCCTTCAGCAGTGGGAAGATGACATGGAAGTGTCCAAGATGGGTAAAAGTTGTCTGTAAAGAGCCATCTTTAGTAGTTCTCTAGTTTTCTGAACTAAAACCCTGTGAAAATAAATTTGAGGGAATAATTGATATGCTTAATGTATTCAGAGGTTGAGTGGATGTTAGGTTCCATTCCTTGTGCAAAGAGGAGGAAATTTCTTTAAAGTTAAGTGTTGATCTCTGGCTCAAGGACATCTTGGTGTTTGTGAAGAAAGAGAAACGTCTATGTGTGTTTTTATAGCTCTTGTCCAGCTTGTCAAATTAATTTTGTTAATTGCGGTTAAAGTGGGCTTTCTGTAACAGCAATGTAGTGGAAGCTTTACATAAGGAACTGGTGGAACAGCTTCTTTGAAGAGATTCAGTGTCATTGAGTACACCTTGACATGATACAAACTTCTATTGTTCAGGCACCCATTTTACAACATTACAACTGCATTATTCTCCTTAAGCAAATTTCTGAAACTGCTTTCCAAGCAAGTCTGCTGTTGGCGTTTCTTAATGTTTTTGAAAGAGAGCTGGTAACTCCAAGAACCCACAAGTATGTTTTCTAATGAGTAGTTTAGATTAGATAATCTTTGTGCGTGGTGTCAGCTCTAACCTGTCTCGTAATAACTTTAGATGTAGCTTTGTGTGTTGTGGACTTGGGCAATTATTTTAAGAAAAGGTGCTGGCACCAAACATTAGAATTTAAGGCAGAGGCCAACTGTAATGTTGATTGTCTTTCTAATGCCAGTTGTTTATTTGTATGTTTGTCCCTGCACTAGGTTTATCATGTTAAATCTAAAGATTCTAAGATGAGACTGCCTCTTTAATGTGGACAGGCCCTTCCAACATCTGTTTCTTAAATTTAGGACTTGTTTAGAACATGCAGTCTTTAGTATGGACTGAAATGCTTGAGTTTGTTGGTACAGTCACAAGACAAATATTGTGAGTGTGCTCATAATGTCTCACAAGAAGATCTTACTTGTATGAAACCCTGAAATTGCAAGCCAGAACTAGTATGTGCCAAGTAGAGGAGGAATTAAGTGGTATTGCATTCTATAAATTTGAGATGAGAATAGGATCATTTTATGTCATGGAATTTTAAGTCTTTAAGTCTACAACTAGTAGGTTGTCTTGTGAGGTGAAAGCTAGGGTGAGGGGCTTTTTCTGGAGGCCACCCCTTCAAAGCCCTGTGGGGAGAGTTGGTTAGTACTCTGTGAATGACCGCTGAGGAATGGATAGGAATCAGGATGGTCTCCTTGAAAAGCCAGAGTGATTTGTGTTTTCTCATCCTCAGGCAATAGGTACTGACTGTTTTTAGGCGTGGTGTTCAAGATGGTAGGCTGGTGCTCACAATGCTCTTACACAGACTGTTGGTAGGTTCTGTAGTTCTCTGTGCTAGACCATATGAGGTAATGCTTCAAGAATGTGCTGTACAGAGATTATTTATTGGTGCTTCTGAAGAGCTTGCTAGATGTATTACAGTTAGAGTCAAAATTACGTGCTCTTGTTCAAGTCTTAAGCACTAAAAGATTCTACTCTACTGGCAAGTAATATATTCCCAGATGAAGAGCAATGATATTAGAGGTCACTGTGCTTGAGTAAGACCATAATAGCAATTCATCTAATACATCTATAACAAGTACATAGATATTTGTTTAGAGACTAGCAGAATAAGATTCTGGCTTCTGAGTGTGGTGCAGTACTTCCTTGAAAAAAGACCTGGTTAAATTGCCTTTGCTCTTGAACTTCCTTAGAATTCCTCACCCTCAGGTCTTGTATTTGCATACCTGTGCCTGCATGCTACTTCTACGCTATTAGGGATTTGCTAATACAGAAATGGGAGCTGCAGTGTCTGTGAAACAGCTGAAGAAATAAATGTATGTTAGGAGTTAGCCATCTGTAAGTAATTTAGCAGGACCTGATGCTGTCTGTTGAACTCTTCAATAAAGTCAGTTCATCAAAACCTATAAATAAAAGAAGGTGCAATATATACTCATGGGTAACTAACTAGTGTAGAATATAAGATTATATTGTACCTTGCACCATTTAAACTAGTTGAAACAATGAGCACCTTCAGCGAGCACAGGTGGCACAGGTCTCAAAGGGAAGCTTTCAGGACATCAGCAATTTCATTAAATAGGTCTTAGTCTGATGATTATTAGTGGACCCAGGAAAGTTTTTACTATATTAAAAAAAAGTAAAAAAAAAAAATCCATGTCTGCTAATTATTGTTGTTTAGTGTTAGATAATAAAAGCTTGTATGGTGAGAGTAGCATTTCTTGCTTTAGCAGACTGCATGGCAGGCTAGGTCAGCCCTGCATTTTGGTGTGACTGCAGCATTTGCTGACATAGTTGAATTGGCGAGATCAAAGCTTGCTAGCAGCAAAACTGGGCTGGCTTACATTTGGATGTTGGTGTTAGAAGCTTGCTTAGAGTACATACTCACTAATGCATTAAAGTTTTTATCCTTGATTTCAGCTGTATAACATTTAAGATTTATTGGTTCAGCTTCTTTACTGTGCTTTCTGTTGAAAGGAGATTGTCACCTTCAGTGGTGGATGCCTGCTTTCCCCTTTTACATTTCAAGGAACATCCAGTTTCATTTGCAAGAAAGCTGCACTAAATTTAGAAAAAAAATCAATGTTGTAATGCTTGAGTCGATTTCACAAGGTCTGAGCACACTCATTAGTGTTTCTAGCATCATCTATGATCATCTGGAATGGTTTTGTTTCCTAAATATTTACCTTTAGCAAAACAACTAGTCTTACAAAGCAGTCTGTTTAGCCTGATGTTTCTCAGGTGTGCTATAGTCTTGCAGCTTTCGTTGAATTAATGGCACTTGAATGTACAGCATCACTGAAGCAAATTGTTCACTGAAGACCTCAAAATGGAAGTTTTACTCCTTTAAATTTGATTTCTTTGCATGTTAATAAAGAGTGTAGTGGTGTATGTTGATACTTAAAATCCCTTAACTCATGAGTAATACTGTCAAACTGAGTTCCATGTAATTAAGAACTTAATAACCGTAATCATTCTCCTCTCTTTCTCCTTCCCTTCCCACTTTGTGGGAAAAAAACCCCCAAAACCCACACACTCCCCTACATTAATGGGCATCTTTGTATTGTAAAGTTTTAATGCTGCACTAGACAATAATTACTATTGTAAAATGCCTTTGTGTTTTATGTAGTATACATTGAAATTTTCTTTTAAGCCATGTTTGAAAATGGGAGACATGAGACGAAGAGATTTAATTTAAGCACACACAAATACACTAAAATAGTGGGTTTTTTTCTTTATTTGACACAATCCTTTAAATTGTAACTGTTGCTATTTCTAAACTCTAAACAAAGTGGAGCAGGGAAATGTTGGGTAAGATATTGCTGAATCTTCCTGATGCTTTCCCTTTACAGACTTGTGTGTTGTCTTGAATGAACAAAAAAGGAAATGCAATACTGTAGCCGTTCTGTCTGTGCTCTGACACATCTTAAAACAGCTTTTCTCCCTGTCTTCAGCAACATGCATACCCCAGGAATTCTTTCCTTTCAGCAGCCTTCTTGTTCTGTGTTCAAGAGCAGAAGTAGGCAAGTACAATTAGTTATTGCTGCAGTGAGTTTTTAAGTCTGGTAAGGCCAGTGTGTGCGCTCTTTGTTGGTGCTGTTTCTCTGTTGTAGCTGACTAAAACAGTAATTGGTTACACATCTGCTCTTTACTGTTACTCTGATGAAATATTTCCTGTGACTGAGTACATCTGTTACAGAAAGGTAGGTGGTGGAACTTTAATTTAACACACTAAAATATCCTGTGAGTTTAATTAAACAGCGTATCTGAAATACTGGAGTATCTTTGCATTCAGCAAGTAGTAACCACCTGTGGTCTAGATGTTTTCTGAGACATCTTTTCCTCCTCTGCTTCTGCAGATTTACATTGTTAGAAAGGTTCTCTCAAGGCTTTGACAGATCATTGTGTGAAGTCTATGCAAACGTAGTGTTTTCCAAAATGATTGAGCAGAATAGCTCAATGTGTCTCTTAATCTCACTTTTTAGTAATACAGTACTTGTGAACTGCCACCCTTAGTGAATATAGTTTAGTAATACAATACGCTTCCTCCTTCTCCCCCTCTCCCTTTTTTCTCAGAAAGTACTTTTGTTCAGCCTTTCTTATGCTTGATTGCTCATTTTTAGCTTCTGTGAATTTAGCTTCATTTGTTTCAGGAAGCAAGGTTCCCAATACTTCTTGGTGATTTTTCCATCCTACTTTTGGCATTGTTGAGTAGAAGGAAAGTGAACTTAATGAATTTTTTTTTTTTCAGCACCTATTTGGAATGCTTAAAAGTTAAGATTAACTATATCTGGTTAATGATATATAATGGAGTGTTTTGAAGAACTTTTTTTTTACTTGGTTTGACTGGGATTTGGTGCTTAGCCTTGACTTGTGTTTATGTTTTCCCTCATCCCCCCTTTCTTGTTGTCTGACGTGTTCTAACTACAAAAGTTGAAAAAAATTGAAAGACTTTGACTGGTTTGTGTACTACTGACTGTTTCACTAATCAATATTTAATATGGTTTTCATAGGATATGTAACATGACACTGATATTCTGGACAGGTAATTTTCATTGTTTGAAAACCTTACATAATAAGGGGAATCAGGTAACTGCTAGAAATGAGCACCTTATTTTTTTAGCATCATATTGCCAAGGATCTGTTTTGTGAAATCTATTCTTGCAAAGCCTATAGCTTCTTACTGTTCAGTTAGAGTCAAAAGAGTTCTGAAATTGTCAAAGTGAAGTTAATATTTAAAGGGACACTGTCACTTTTTAAAAACTAATTTAAATCCTTGTTCCAAAGCACCTCTTTGATTATTGCTCCCTTACTCAAAGTTTGTAAGGCTGTTCGGTGGGATTCAGAACACTAATATTAAAGGCAGTGAAGCTATTCCCCTTAGCTTCTCCTTCCCGTCCTCTGCACATGCCTGCTTGTGGCCTCTTTGGTTTCAGCTTTGCTGTGGCTGTGTGCGCCCTCCTGCCGAGCCTGGGAACAGCTGCATGTTTGCCCTCTCCAGAACGTGCATGGGTGGTGTGTCATGCTGCTGCATGAGGAGAGGGCAGTCCCTGGCCGTGACACTGGCTGCAGGTGAAGTGCTGCTACCAAACAGAGACAGTAACGGCCGTGTTTCCTACCCGAGCTGCGAAAACAGAAACTTCTATGTAGTCAGCGTGAGAATTTCACTCTGTAAAGATGCAATCTCATGCATATGACTGTGTCCCTTTAAATTCTATGTGCTAGAGTGTATAGCTGCCAAATCTGTACGTACTGATGCTGAGTGCTGCAGTTGATTCATTGAGGGAGGGGATAGCACCCAGAGGGACCATGAGAGGCTTCAGGAGAGGACCCATGCAAACCTCATGAAGTTCCACAGGGCCAACTGCAAGGTCCTGCACCTTGGGCTGGAGCAGTCCCCAGTATCGGTGCAGGCTGGAGGGTGAAGGGATTGAAGCAGTCCAGCAGAGAGGGACCTGGAGGTGCTGGGGCATGAAAAAACAGACGTGAGGCAGAAATGTGTGCATGCAGCCAGGGGCAGGCAATGGCACAGAAAGATGTGGACTTGCTAGTGCTGGTCCAGAGGAGAGCCACAAAAATTATCAGAGTGCTGCAAACCTCTTCTGTGAAAAAAAAAAGCTGAGAGAGATGGGGTTTTTAGCCCAAGAGAATTCTCTAGGAAGACCTTATCAGGATCTTTCAATGCTTAAAGGGAACTTTGAAGAAAGAGAGACTTTTTACCAGGGCCTATAGTGGTATGACAAGGGATAATGGTTTTAACCTAAAAGAGGGTAGATTTAGAATAAATAGAAGGAAGAAATTTTTACAGTGAGGGTGGTGAAATGTGGGCACAGGTTGGCCAGAGAGGCAGTGGATGCCCCAGCCATGGAAACGTTCAAGGTCAGGTTGGACAGGGCTCTGAGCAACCTGGTGCAGATAAAGATGTCCCTGCCTATTGCAGAGGAGTTGGACTAGATAACCTTTAAAGGTCCCTTCCAATCCAAATCATTCTATGATTTTATGAAGCACTCTGAAAAAAGGATATTGCTTGGTAACATCCTCCAACATGAAGTAGCTTGGCAGAAAGGTCAAGTGGAAACAAACATAGTTAAAACAGTGCCTGGTAAAGCATAAGCCACATTTACATCTTTGTGTGTAACTGCAGTTCAGGAGCCACATCTGGCAGGGATTAGAAATTGCCTTTTTTTTTTTTTTTACCCCCTTCTGCCCCTAGATCTTAAGTGAAAGCGTGTTAATGGATTTATGGGATTATATGTAGCTATGTATATGAATAAAACTGTCTTAACAAATCTGCCTGTGTGCACACTGATGCTTTGGCCCTTAAAAAGTAATCCCAAACTGCAGAATATGGTAACTGAAAGCCATTGAAAGAGTGGTTCCCAAGGGAGGTAGGAAGGAGGATGGAAGAGGGGAGAATATATATATGTGCTTGGGATCTGAGCCTCTTTTGAAAAGAAATAGAAATGTGATGAGCACAGAAAACCTGTTCCTCATTCTTGACCATATGTCCATGAACAGGAAGATACTTAGTGAAGCCCAGAAAATTGACAATAACTGTTTACGAGATGGGCTTTTTAAAGGTTTTGTAGAGGAATCTAGCCACAGTGAATAGAAGAATTTAGGCAAATGATGAACTACCCAATGAACTTTCTTCTTTAATTTGTGACTATAGCTATTTAGTTACTACTGATTAATCACACATAAAAAGCTCTGTTGGGATTAGGTGCAGGGGAGGACTCTGCGGAGTCCAAAGGATATGAAAAAAATAATTTTAGTGCAGTACAGGTCACTGGTGCAACCTGAATTTTATTTTAGATTCACTGTGGAATTGGTGTCAGGTTACTGGAACTCGGTTGTTCCAAAAGCTAATTAAAATACCAAGTTTTTTGATAAGGATGGATGGGCACTAAAACCTTAACTAAATCTAGTCTTATTTTGATACAAATTTCTGTATCTTTATACATTTTCATTTTGTGGTATAAAACCCAAAGGAGATTTCAAGCTGTTGTTATTCATGGCGCATACTGTGTTTTTAGTAAGGTATGCTTTTCCTTGGCTTTATGATCTGTTCAAAAGCTGAAAACACCATGTCAAACCCCTGAACTGGTTAATGCCTGATCTTGTTAATAGCGATGGTGCTCATTCCTAGCGTGAGATCCAGCGTGTTGGCGGATCTTAAATTGGAAGTGGCCCTGGGTTTGGTTTAAATTTTCTCTGATCAGCTTATTTAAAAGGAAGCTCAGTTGCTTGGTTAGCTTTGCCAACTCTGCTCTCCTATTTCTCTGCAGACTATTGCACCTATTTTAAGTTTTAATTGTTGTTTCAGAAATGATTTATGCTGGAGAATGAATTTTTATTTGGTTCTCAATGTGCATGATTGAAAAATTTTGGATAATCAATCCTGAAACGTTTGAAATGTTTAACAACTGGTACCGTATGAAACAAAAAATAATTTCTGTTGAATGTTGGGTTTAAATTTAAAAAAATCTTGTCATTAAATGTTTGTAAAAATAAGATTTTGACAGTAAAAAACAAATTCTCCATATTTATGCAATCAAACATAATTTGATTGTTCGTACATATTCTCCACATTTATGCAATAAATCAGACGTAATTTGATTTTTCTTAAACAGGGGAAAGCAGTAGCTCATACATGGTAATAAGGTTAGGCGATACTGTCAGGTGTTTTTAGGCATATTGAAATGCATATTTTTGGCTTTATCAAAGTGACAGAAATGAACCACATCACCAGCAGCCTGTTAAATCAGATGCACTTTCACTACTCTCCTAAGTTCATGGGCACTTTCGTTACTAAGGGAAGTGAAACCATGAGCTACCAAAAATGGTGGAAAGTAGTTTTCTGAACTTCTGTCATGAAAATTAATTTCTGCTTATGTCCAGACAAGGAGGTCTGTTAAATTTTGTATAGTAACACTTAAAGTTGAATAATACATTTTTAACCTGACAGTGTCCCGAAATTACCATGTTTGCTTTCATTTTCCAGCTGGGTTTTAATTTTGCATGCATTTCAGTGAACTATAGTATGCATAATAGTTGTTTCCTGGAAGCATTTTGGGGCTGTCTCTGCTGGTGTTCTCCAAAATGAGCAAGGAAGTGGAATTTATTTTCCTTTTGTGGAGGTTTGTTAGCTAATGAATAAGTAATGCAGAAGCGATTCCATTCTATTTACATATATACATATTGTTTTGAACTAAATGTTGTTTGAAGAACAGCTGTAATTAAGAGGCATCTCTTCTTTTTAATGACAACCCAAACAACTCCAAAGTTTAGTAGAACTAAATATTTCCATTTTGAGAAAAATATTTAAATTGTGGTTCACTTGGCGAAGCAGTTTGTAATGTGTAATGCTTCTCCTTAGTTTATCGTAGGAGCCTCTGTGAAGCTGTTTTTTTGAAGTAATGCCAATAGAAAGTGGAAGTTGTGCATCTGCTCGCCAAGCAAAGCAGAAACGTAAATCACACAGCCTTTCCATTCGAAGAACCAACAGTTCCGAGCAGGAACGGGCGGGACTGCAGAGAGACATGTTGGAAGGGCAGGTAAGGTGATGCTTGGGACCTTACGTCACTTTTTTATGTGTGTTTTCTATGGGGAGAAGCTAAACAAACTGAAATGTTGAAATATGTCCAGTAAAGCTGCAGGAACAACAGATTTTGTTACTTGTAAGTGCTCGCTGCCTTTGGAGATCATTGATGTGGATCATGACAGTGTTTCAGATTGTGTTGAGACCTGGGGAGTTTATCAGCTTCTGTGGAGTCTTACATGAATGATAAAACCATAGAACAATGTAAACCCCAGCCTGTTTAGTTCACTGCAACTTTCCCCCCCACCTGCCAAAAAAAAAAGTTCAAGATTGATTCTTGATTTCATAAGTTTGCATTTAGAATAGTAGGAACCCAGAAATACCAAATACTTTTTATGATGACTCTGATAGGGAAAATATTAGTTGGAAGGCTGTCCTGCATTCCTTTCCATAAAGTAAACAAATACTGACTGCCTGACAGAAGTGTGAGCTGACTCAGATTTTTGTTCATGTGGGGTTTTTTTTTTGTTTAGCTCAAATGAAGGTGTGCTCTTCTGTGGATTTAACTTCAGGGAAAGAACAGCAGCCACTGCTTCTGTAGCTTTCTTAATCACGTCAGCGTAGTGGGTGCAATCGGGACTTGGAGTGTTGCACCTAACAATTCTGAGATTATCTGTAGGTAAGGCTTCTGTCAGAAGCAGTGCTGGCAAAGATAAGCAAATATCAGTTTAAAAACTATTTATTGTCAAATTGACTACACAATGTTAGTGTGGGCCTGGCAAAGATGATGGAAAACTTGATTTTTATCAGAGTTGGTTTGAAATACAAATGGAGTTTGGCTACAGGAAACCTTACACTGAAGTCTGCACGTACTCTGAAGGGAAAACCTGGTGTTTTCTCAGTGTTGTGACTTTTTTTTGAATTGAATCTATTTTTCAGTAAATCATAACATTAGTTTTCTGGGAATTAACAGAGCCTAAATTGTTGCTTCTAATGATCTAGAAGTTGGAGAATGCAAGTACTTGCATAGAAAACTGTTCATGCATTTGGAGCTACTGCAGCCTTACTTCAGGAAAGGCGTGAAGGGCAGCTGAGAGGTCAAGACATGCTCTCACCCCTGCCTAGTAAACCATAATGTTAAGCTGTTTTAGTATTTCTTAGCAAGCTCTGAGAGTACAGTGCTGTGATACACAGATGTTTAAAATGTTTTATCTATCACCTTGTTTAATTTTGCTGACCTTGAGCAGTCAGGTGGCAGATTCTATCAAGTAGAGAGTATTAATGCCCCTTCACAGTTGAGCTGTAAACCGCATAGAGAGCTAGCTAAGGACTTCTGCAGATGAAGAGATAACATTATTACATGCTATTTTAATAAGCTATTTTAAATAATGCTAACTTTAAAGAGAGGAAAGGAAGTGAATGCATTTTACTCTGTTAGTTACTTCATTACAAGTTTAGATTTGTTTATACTTTCAGGCTTTGAGAAGTGGTTTGAAAAACATTTTTACATCTCCTTTTTAGTTGCAAAAGTTGTAGGATAAGTTAGTTTCTTCCATAATCTTGCTGTATGAAATTATTGGGTAATTGAATTAGAAATAATTCTTCTAACTTCAGTGTTTCTCTTAATAGTGTTTTAATGTATTCAGTATTTTTGTTTAATCAGTTTTGTCTCAAATTGGTTTCAATTTGTATCTGTCTGTTTTGCTTCTGATTGTCTGTGAATGCCTGAACAAAAAAGCACCGTGTCAAGAGAGAGGCAGATGAATAAAGGAATGATGTAGGGGGTTTTAAGGAGCATGGTCCCACTTCTTCCAGCACAATGCCACGGCTTAAACCAGCTGTGAACCTGTGTAAAAGCAAACTGTGCACAAAGCATGTGTGCTCTGTGTCATAGCTATGAGTGGCTTCTCTTGCTCTCTCTTTAAAACTTCGGAAATAACTTACACAGCCAGGATCATGGCAAGCCTTTCCTGCTGTGCCTGCAGACAATTCCCGGGGCTGTGGCGGAAGGTGACTCAGTTCAGTGAAAACTTTTCTTAGAAGAAGTTTATAGCTGCCTACCTAGGTAAATAGTGAGTGTGGTAAGCCAATTTACATATTGTGGTCTACAAGCAACTGAAGAATAGAATGCTCGAGTAATATCTGGGGAAGGAAGGATTAGAAATTGTAGTTTTCTTCACACTTAGTTATGATTAGTGACAAAAGTAGGTGAATGCTAAAAATACATTTAAAATGTTAGTTTGCCTCAGGCTTTGGTTTTAAGATGCTTTATGTTCATAACTTTCTAAGCTGTTGCATAGTCAACTTTTGAATTACTTTATCAACCAAAGACATTCTTTTTTCTTGAACTGGAAACATTAAAAAGAAATTTTTTCTCACTTTCTGTTTTTTTTAAATGAATTGTACGTGTATCTGGACTTTATAATTTTTCTCTAGTAAAGAAAACCAAAACAAATACCATAGGTGATTTGAATTTTATCCGTTGAAAGAGAAAGAATATATAAAATGAATAACTTTATGATGCACAGAGCTGTTTGTTTTGTGTTGTACACTGGCAGTAATTTTAATTTCCCTCCGTGCTGGTACATTGAGATAACTGTTAAAATCAGTTCAAGACTGAAGAATAATTTTATCAAACATGCGTAAAGAAAATATAACCCCCCATATTTTGCCTCCTAGGATTCTAAGTTACCATCTGCTGTCCGGAATACACTCCTTGAACTTTTTGGACAAATAGAGCGGGAATTTGAAAACCTGTATATTGAAAATTTGGAATGTGAGTATCTACATTTTTCTGGCAACTTACGGATTGTTCATATTTAGGTTATAGTAACACTAATTAAAACACTTACTTAGGATATTGTAGTATAATTAGTGTAGCTTTTCTGTGAGCAGTTTAGGAGTTGTTTTGAACTTGTAGCCAAAGATGGAGTTTGTAACTTCTCAGAAAAATCACTTTCTTAGCTCTTTGACACAAGCTGTGAGAACTGCTGTCTGTCAACCCCCCACTGACTCCTGGGCAAAGCCAGGGAAGGGTCTGTCTCCTTATCATTGTAGGCTCTGGTTATGTTAATCTCCGGTAACTCCATTCAGCCTTTGAAGTTTTTTGCTTTGTTTTATATTCACAGGCTTAATTTTAATGATGTAATGTTAGTAAATAAAATTGGAAAAGTGACTTACTTGAAAAAGTATATAATGGGGCGGTTTTGGATCAAATGACTTACACATTGCATAACTGGCACCTGCAGCTGTTCGGGAGTTTTGAAGTCAAGCACTCAGATAAAAATTCCAGGTGTTATCTGAAAAAGATATTTGTTTAATGACAGTGCAGTTGTCTGATAATGTAAGTGATCCAAGGTGATGTAAGAGGATCCAAAGTTAAGTAACACAGGCCTGTACAGTAATACAGTAAAGCCTCTGCTCAGTTTCCCTTGCTGGCATTTTGAGCTGTGTTGCATTGGTTTGGCTTCTACATTGTGGAATCTGTCTGATTTGGGTCCGAATCAATTTTTTTTCCACACCTAATCAGTTCCCACAGTTAAACCAGACACTCATGTTACCAAAAAAAAAAAAAAATTCTTGCCTGCTTTTTTTGAAATGGCCTGTGTTTTCTATTCTCTTAAAACCTGTGATTGTGTTGGTTAAAGGCTATCATCAAAAGTACACATTTTTTAGTGACAATTTGCACAACTGAATTCTCAGCCTCCTGCTGAGAAGTCGGCTGGTAGCAAGAAAAGTAGAGTTTCCCTCCCCAGCCTTCAGAAATGCTTGTCAGAAAACAAGTGGTGGATTTGTATCCTTCAGAGTATGATTATTTTCTTTCATTTCCATTTCTTTATCTACTTTCTTCACCTCACAGCTCTAGTTATAATTGTGATCTCTTTTCACCCCCCCGACAATTTAAAAATTTTTCTCTTCTCGTGCTCAGTCTAATATTTTTTATTCTTAGTCTAATTCCTACACTGGTGCTGGAGTTACTGTACACAGATTTTTTTTTTTTTTAAATAAATTCCAAAGTATAAAAAATAGTCATTTGCAGCACTACCTTTCCAGTGGGACTCAAGTAGTAGACAAGTGTTCAGGGAGAATGCTATTTTGTGAATGCTATTTTGTGGTTAATAAAACCTTTGTTAAGAAAGGATGTGCTAATTCTGTGGCTAAAATATTTACAATGCCACAAGTTTTCTGTCTTCTGCTGGATTTAATTCAATACAGATGAGCCATGTATTTCACAGAAATGGTTTTGTTAAACCGTAGCCTCATTTATTTGTAAGAGTAATTAGAAGCTACCAATACTTTCTGTGGAATCTGGGTCAAGGTTGATCTCTGGAAAATTCAGCATGAGTCTTGGTTTATGTCTTGGTGAGACCTGCTTTTATAAAATCCCCATTGATCTCCTTTCCTCTCCTTAGCATAAAATAGCTTACTTACTAACCATAACAGTTCTTAAAGAGTATGTTAATGCTGATTAATGGTAGTCAGTTTTTTGTAGTAATGTGAATTTCTGGTTTTGTTAGTGCGTAGGGAGATTGATACACTGAACGAGCGCTTAGCGGGTGAAGGACAGACAATTGATGGTGCTGAACTGAGCAAAGGACAACTCAAAACAAAAGGTAAGAGAGACACAAAGAATCCTAAACCAGGATTTTTGAATTCACTTTTTTGTACTTTGTTGGCCAGAACTTAGAATGTTACTGAAGGGAATTAATGCCAGTTTCTTATATGAACAAGCTAATGCTGTATTTGAAATATCTTCCTTTGAATTTATTTGTCTCAACAGCCAGTCATAGTACCAGTCAGCTTTCTCAGAAATTAAAGACAACTTACAAGGCATCTACTAGCAAGGTATGAGACAAATTAAATCTCTACTCATCCATGTGTACTCGTGAGACTAACGTGACTGTCTTTTAAGTTGTAAGTCGTGGTGTCTTTAAGCTGGGTAGTGCTGGTCTGTAAGTAAATCTGCCTCCTAAGGAGCAGTAAGTTTATCTTGGATTCATCAATTACCCATTACTTCAACCATACAACATTATATTGTTACAATAATTGCTTGCCTTTTTGAAGTAGGGATGTTGGAGGGGAGATAGTGCACACGTGTATGTGGGAGTGCTGTTTTGTAAATAGAACTAAAAAAAAAATTGTTTCATGAGGGAAATAGAGAACTTGCTAGTGGATTTCTGAATAAGGATTTGGGTATTGCAGTTGAAATGGGGATTTGAGTAGGCATCTTTATGTGTACTGTTATAGGTTGGGTTTTTAAGGTTGTTTTTATTTTTCAGCTATGACACTAGAAAAATTTCTTTCCTTTACATTGCAAGCATTGCTCATCAGTAGCTAGTGATTTTTTTTTACTTGGTGTTTTGGCGCAGTTAACCTTTCTGATGCTTTTCATTTTGTACATCTGCATCAGCCTGGTATTTTTGTTTTCCTCGCTCTCTCCCCTTTTTCAAATTTTGCAGAGAGTTTACCTGCTGCTCTTTTTTCCCTATATCAGAGTCATTTCATGATACATTATTAAGGTTAAATAAAATGTGAGGAAAGCACAGTGGAACGTGGTATGTGAACCAGCTGTACAGGCAGCTCTGTGGTGACCTGTAATGCAGGCTGATATGTGGTGTAGCTGTCTTGGAAATACCTTAAGTATGAAAGTTTGAGAGTAAGAGTAAGAATAGCTACTGTGGTTTATTTGGTCTCCTTTTTATTTTATTGTTTTTCAGACTTTATTCTTGCCAATTTGATGCATAGAGGTGCCTCTTTTAAGAGTTAATGACTTGCAAATTCTTTAATGAGACCTCTTAAATAGGGACAACATATTAATAGGGACTGTATAATTTTGGTACACCGAATATGTAGTTATGAATTAGTACCCTCTAGTGTAGTGTTGTGTTTTGTGGGTTTTTTTGGGTTTTTTATAGGATTTTTTGTTTGTGAGGTTCTTTTTTTTTTTTTTTTTTTTTTTGGTTTTTTAGTTTGTTTTTTTTTTTTTTTTTTTTTTTTTTTTTTGAGTTTTAACGCTGGATTTAAATCCTTGTCTTCTTTTACTGTCTTGCAATGTAGCACTCGTATTTTTTCCTGGGCAAGACAGGCAGACCTCACAGCTTCAGCTTGGGAGCTGGGAAGTATGAGGTGAAGACTCCTGGGTAACCGATATGCATGCACAGGAAAGCAGCCATGAGTAGTGGAGCGTGAAGAATTTAATACCTGAACATGATGCACATCTATTGTATCAATTGGTAGCCGACAGATGTCTGCATGTACTGATGCATTTATTTTCACAAGATTGAGTCAGAATTTACTGAGGATTAGACAAGAGCTGAGGGAAATTACAACACTGACATTATCTCTGTCCAGTGTGTTCTTTGAAACCTTAACCTCTCCTTCCTTCCTACACAGAAGACTCAAAGCTGTAACCTTTTGTCTCTTGACCCACAGAGAGACTATAGCAAAGAGTTAGGAAAGAGTATAACTTTCTAACAAACCATGATTTGTCCATCTGTACCCTGACTGGATGTAGTTAGAGTTCCCCGATACCCTATCTGAGAAAAAACACATTTAGAGTTTTAAGAGTTCAACAGCTTTGAAATTCTTATGACTGTACTTTCTATGAGTATTGAGTGAGCAATGCTGTTTCCCAAAATGGTTGTGTTCCAAACTCACTGGGTTGTAGATCACAAGTTTTCTCTTCAGCCCTTCCTTTATACTACTGCCATACAGGGGATTTCCTTGAGTGTGTGTTTTTCTGGATTGGTTGGGGTTTTTTTTGCCTGTGGAAAATTAGAAGAGACTCAAGTTTTGCAAACCAACTTTTTTGTGTAATTGCGCACAATTACATTTTTCAGATTGGCAGTGCATATAGAATTAATTTTTTTCCTGAAAAGACCTTTCACTATTTGCTTAATCTAATGAGAAGGTTGATCCTTGACTGCTTATATTGGTAAAAAATACTAGAACTAAAGCAATCTGTTCATTCTCTTGGGGAAAATGCTGAAGCAAACATTCTTAATTCAAGTCCTTCATATGAAATTTCCATACTGGAATACTTTTCATCACTCAGCTGTATATAAAGTTGGCAAAGCTAGTTTCAGAAAAGCATGGTTTTATAGCATGAAGGGTTATCCACCGGTGTCCAAATCCTGAAGAGACAGAGTAGATTTAACACTTGGTACTCTTAAAACTAATTTTTTGTTAATGGACAAGATTCTGTAATTTAACTGCAGTTGGTTTTACATGCAGAAATCACGATATGAAATCCATGTTTTGATGTTAACAAAATGTTATGGCTGCTGTTCATGATCCCTGGCTTATGAAAGTTGTTACAGCATCAGGGAAGCATCAATTGTTTATGCAGAGTCCTAAAATAAACTGAAATGATGTAACTTGCTCCATCCAAACTAATTTCCAGGATCTCTGATTTGTCTAGATCAGGATAAAGACTCTTAAAAGAATGTATTTATTCACCCAGTAGTTAAAAGGAGTAAAACTTTTTGGACTATGTAGTTTTAGCCCTCACTGTTTAAAGTTGCTTCACAGGACATTCTGTTCATCAGGCACAGTGTAATGCTGCTGGACTGGTCCTGAGTTGATCAAGTTTTCATTCTTATTTCTAATGTGCCCTGCGTGTGTAAGAAACTTTGTTACAGGGTGCCTCACTCTGTTTGCCCTGCAATTGTTCCAGTTTGTATTCAATTTTCACTTGTTTACGTAGTAAACAATTGTTTCCCTATTAACAAATGTGTTTGGAGAAGGAAGTACATGAAACTGTATCAGTTTAAGAAAGAGGGCAGACAAAAGTGAAACACACTCAGGATGTGGTTGCCCATTTATTTGTATATGATGATCTACTGAAGTTAATTCAGAAATTTTCTGCACTACAGAGACCTCTTTTTAGCAAGTTGCTTGTTCTTTAAATATTTCCTTTCCTGGCTTGGGACATTGTTTATGTGTGTTTAATAAAGCAGGAAGTAGTCCAGGCCCTGTCTAGTTTATCCAATTACTGATATGCAAAGTGAAGGGCAGCAAAAAAAGAAAGGAAGAAAAAATGTGGAAAAAGTGTGTATTGAGTAAATATCTCTATCAGGATATTTACTGTTGTAGAGTGTTCTTGAACTCTTTTCTTCTGCGTGCTAATTAAAGACTGCTAATACCTCAAAAGAAGTTTTATATCCTTGCGCTTAAATGATCAGTGGAACCACTGTCCAGCAGTTTTGGAAATTCTGTGTTTGTTGAAGGGTAGGGGATAGTTTCTCCTAGAAAACTTGCATGAGGGTTTGACTGAACATTAGACAGAATGCAAGCACAGTCTGAGTGTGGGGTTGAGAGTTGGAAAATACCGGGTTTGGAGTTTGAGCTGAGTGCTGTATTAGTCCTTTCCTGTTAGTACTTAATTCAGCTGTTCCACTTCTCGTCAGTTTAATTTAAGGACTGTCTTCAATGTGAAAGTTGCATCTGTAGGATTGTGTTCAAAATTAGGGAATTATGCAGTATGGTTGAACTAATAATTTTGTCCATTAGCCCATTTTCTTTTCAGTGCATCTGTAATGACTGTTCCCTCTGCTGCTGTGAAACCAAAATGTGTTTTAGCTGATAATTTGGAATTCAAATAGGGCATTATCGTTTCATCATTGGAGAGTTGACATGCTCAGGATTTGGAATGCTCTTGCAGATTTTCTTTTAGCTTTAAAAACCTTTTTTGAAGTAATTTGCTTTAGTGACATACTTAATAACTTCTATTTTAATACCAGAAACTAATGGGATTTTAACCTTGGTTTGTTGTATCTGAAATGTAGACTTAATTAACTTTCTAACTTTTACTAAGCTGTAGATAAGTCTTAATGTGATTTGTGTTGAAGTATTTAAAGGTTTTGATTTAACTGGTCAGATACCTGCCTGTAGTTCCGTGCTGAGGAAAGCAGTGATAAATTGAAGTTATCTTTTTGTTTCATTTTAGCAGAGCTTTTGAGGTAGTCTTTCCCAAAGAACAGCTGTGAGCTTCAAGACTTGTGGGGTAAAAATAGGGTATTTGTTATGGTGGTCTTAGGTTTTTAAGCCATCTTTTATCACTGTTGGTTTCAATTATCTCTGGAAGCGTTCAGCAAGACAAACTTTTTTTGAATATTGCACTCCCCTTTATCTGAAAATGTAGAATTTCTGCAGTTTGGTTCCTTTCTGTAGATACTGAGTGTTTTCAGCCTTCCTACACTGTAGTGACTTGTAGTTTTACTGTTTTACTAGACTTTTCTTCCTTTCATTTGGTATTACTTATGCACATAGTAATTAACATTTAATGAGTCTTTTTTTTTTCCCCTGATAGCTTCACTTTGAGGGAGCATGCTTATCAAATGTTTAGATGAGTTTGACATATTTTTTTAAAAGCTTCATTACACAAATAAACAGGCATATGCTCTCAGGTTGATGTTTGATTTGATTAGCTTCATGCAGTTTTAAAGAAAAACATCAGTGAGTGTTTTAAATTGGAATGCTTCTGGGTTTTACTAGAATTATATAATAAGTAAATTTTTTTCAAAGAAATGACACTGGCTAGCAGGGACTGAGTTATCAGATGTACTTGTTTGGGAATAGGCAAGGAAAGTTTTAAGGTCATTTGCTGGGTTTGGTCTTTTTCTTTTTTTTTTTTTCTCCATTAAAATCCTTACCCAGACTGAATGGGAAATGCACACTGCACTTGTACAACTCATTATTCCAATAAGATTGCATTATTGTAGTATAGAATAGTTTGTCTTGCATTCTGTAAAAGGACTGCTATTAAAAAAAAAAAAAAAAAGAGAAGTATGTTTGCATCCAAACTCACTTTTCTACAATCAAATGTCAAATTTTTGACAATAGTGAATTGTCAGAACATTAAAGAATCATGGAAAAGTTAATACCTATTTTTATTTGTGAGATAGTGACTTAATCTTGGATCGATGTGGAAAAAAAGTGTTGATGTCTCTGCTATTTCAGATTGTATCCAGTTTTAAAACTACAACATCAAGGGCAATCTGTCAACTGGTAAAGGAATATGTTGGCCACAGGGATGGTATTTGGGATGTCAGCGTCGCGAAAACTCAGCCAGTGGTGTTGGGAACTGCATCTGCTGGTAAAGTCTTGTGTTGCTTGAATATTTAGAAAATTCTGGTTAAGCCCCTAAGCTATAGCAAATACAGATCCAAAGCATACTTGAAAACTGAGCTCCACACTGAAAGAGTCCTTCTAAAGAAGTGCTGTAGCTGAAAAACTCCTAAAATTGGAATTTCCTTTCCCTTAGAAGGTTCAAGCATACTTGTTGGTCTTTCTAAAGCATGTGCGAGTTCACTTCCATGCGGGTCACACTCTCCTTAGTCAGCTCCAGCATGTTGGGGGGTGTGGATGGGTGGGATGGGGAGCTGCTTGCCTGGGGAGGCCTCTGGAACACAATTCCATACAGCTGGGTACACAGATCCCTGCAGGCTTTCTATCCTAGCATTGTTTAGCCTTTGTTTTGTAGAAGCTGTACATGTGGTCATAGTTTGCATGTTGTATTCTTGCATTCTTTTGCCTAAGGACACAGGAGCAGCTAAAAATCTTAATTTTCAGTCCTTTTTACTTTATTAGATTTATTCCTTCCCACTTAAAGGGGAACAAGTACTAATGAATAAGTCACTAAATCTATTATAGTCCAAAAATCAATGTAGAGACTTGTGTAGTTTTGGAAAATTATTAGGGAAATAAATCATAACCAGATAGAATCAGTCAATTTGAAGTGACCTTCTTTTGAAGCTGGAATAGAATCTGAAGGGACTGACTAGACTTTAATATTTATGGACCAGAAACCCCTGCTTCTTGAACTGAACTGTTACAATTTTTATGTGCCTGCTGAGGGGCACATTTTGTCTTTGTGTGGGACATCTTGTCTTTGTCCTGATTTAACTTGGAAACAGCTGTTCTCCAATTCAGTGTTAAGGTACTATCCACTTAAATACTTAATTATTTATTTTTGTGTGTGTCAGGATAAAGGAGTGGCATTTGGAGTGATTTCCTTTTTAAATTAATTTTTTTAGTGCTCTGCAGTGACCTGTATGGATTTGGTACTTCCATGCAGGAAGCAGATAGATTATGCATAGAATTCCTGTTTGTAGTGACTGCCTTTTTCACCATGGAATGCTTTCTCTGTTTTTTTCTGACTCTCATGATACACAGCTGGAGCATTATACAGAAGCATATAATCAAGTTAGGAAAAACATCAGAAGTAGAACTTGCCTTTCAATACTTACTGCAAATTAATCTGGTTAGGACAGCACCTTTACTTCTTGGGGGAGACGTGTACAATGATAAGAAGGTGTTACATTTTGTATATAAGGGGGTAGTCAAGAGTTCCACATTTAAAATCTATTTCATATGATATGTTCTACAGCAGAAGATAACTTGTTTATTGAAAGGGTAAAAATGAAAAACATGTTTTTAACTATTTACAGCTGCTTTTTAATCTTTGTAGATCACACTGCTTTGCTGTGGAGCATAGAAACAGGGAAGTGCCTTGTCAAGTACGTAGGGCATGTTGGCTCAGGTAAGATGAGGGCATGTTGTGAAAACTGGGAACAGAGCACGGGAGGGGGAAATGTGTTTTGGCCAGCTACAGAAATGTTTATTGTGGTTCCACTTGCAGGTTTGCCAACATCATTAACAAGTCAGTTGTGAAGTTCCGCTAATTTTCATACAGAGAATGTTTTGTAATATGATTCTTTATTGGAGAGGCACATTAAGACAGTTCTGCAAATGCTAAGTGAATAAACAAGTCCATATAAAGAAATTTACGAGCGCAGTTATGACACTCAGAAGTTAAATGTCAGAACTCATTGTGGCCTCGTGCATGTGGAGAGCAAAAGAAGCTTATATAATCAGAAATCAGCTGTCATGTAGGATCTCTGTTATATTACTACAGATGCTGAGAATATCTATTTGCACTTTTTTGTTTAAGATCCCCTGTATAATTTGCTGCATAATACAAAGATCTTGTTTTTAAGACAGTTAATTAAATATAGGTGTTTGTCTTTCTTTATACCAGTATAAAAATTGTGAAAACAGTGTTTTAAACCCCTCTTTGGGTGGGGAGGTGCAGTGCAGTGAGTGTTTTTGATGTTAATCTTAATTTTTGGTGTCCAATTTGACAAGAACCTGACTAACCCCGTTCTGCCTCTTAATGAGTTACAATACAGGATTTTATAAATCAAAATTGGAGAGGTTTTCCTTAGCTTTACATTTGTTGAGAATTGAGCACTTTGAGTCATCATACCCTGGGAAAATGAGGAACACAGTTACTGACTAGGATTGTTTGGTTAAATAACTCAGCACATCACACAAACTTTGTGGCAAGGATACAAATAGAATTAAGTTCTCTAGAACTGCCTCAGTTGTGAGTTGTACTTTTTCTTCCTGCTACATGACTTCTGGCTCCTACAGCACAAAGAAAAATAATACATAGAAACAACTGGTAACATGTTAATGCCTTCAGATATCTGAGGCTGTTTGCTGCATGGACCTCTAAGTTCTATAAAGTCATGTTTGAAAACACCCACTTGAACTTTCATGCTGGTAGTTTTCTTTTAAAATTGCTATTTGGATAACGATGAAAATAAGAAGTTCTAACCTGTATTTAAACAATTGTGTTTAAACAACTGTGTTTGAACAACAACAACAACAACAAAATTATATTGTATATAAATTTTATATAACTATATACATCTATAAATTATATTAGAAATAATGTATTTTTCATATAATAAAACTTTTTTTTGTTTTAAAATTGATTTGAAATGGTGCAGAGGTGTTGTTGGGTGCCAGCAGCTGGTACACCACAGAGGTAGTTCAGTTTAAGGAGTATCTTTTTAGACTCGTTACACCACGCTCTCTCGACAACATATGCATCTATTTTACTTTTATAATGGATGGAATGAGTTCTAAGATCTGTCTTGAATTGAATCTTAGGCACTGAAATGGCTGATGGAATTCTTGCAGGACTATTTTAAAGCCATCATGTTTTGATTACATACAGTTTCAGGACTGAAATCTGATTTATGTTACTTGCATCAGATGTTCAGGCATTTGTTCTTGCAATCCTAAGTAATGAGCAGAATGTTGATGGTAACATACAGTAAGTTTTCATAAAGTTAGAAATAATTATGAATACTTAAATTCTCTTTATGGAAGTCCAGAGCGTTATCCCCTGTCAGCTGACATATGATTTGAATGTGATGTATCCTTTCCAACATGAACCACCTGTACTAGATTCAGGAAATAACTTGCTAGAAAATATGTGTTGTTGTATAATGAATTATAGCTGCTCTCCTTGATACTATGATTTTATATCACCTAAAAGATTACTACCAAAAATTGCTGAAAACTTAAGATGATTTGATTTTTCAATGCTTTTAGTGATAAAACATTGTGAAAAAATTCTTTTAGTATACTGACTTAAAACTACTTTGTTTCATACAGTAAACTCCATAAAGTTTCATCCCACTGAGCAAGTGGCTCTTACAGGTATGTAAAGTATTTTCATATGTTAAGTATGTTAATCTTGATGGAAAGTAAGTATAATTTGCTAATTTTTTGTGGTTGTAGCCTCTCTCCTTATTGCTTTGTCAGCATCCTTGTTGATTGAATTATTTTTATATTTGAAGGCATAACAAATCAGAGCTAAATCTTACCATCTGTGTTTTTCATGTCATGTTGTCATTTGTGCTTGCCTGCTCCAAACCAGACTCTTAGAATCGTACATCAGCTGAATGTTCTGGAATTCATCCCAGAGTGCTCAAAGAACGAGTGGCTGTTATGGCAGGATACCTCCTGATTATCTGTCAAAGGCCTTGGGAGTCTGGAGAGGTCCCTTCTGAGCAGTGTTACTCCAATATTACAAGAAGGGTGTGAGGAAAGACCCACGGAACTACAGACCTGTTAATCCAGTCTCAGTTCCTGAAAAAATTACGGAAATTGTACCGGCTACTGCTGAAAGGCATTTAAAGAATAATGCAGCCATCAGGCACTGTCAGCATGGGTTCACAGAGGGAAGGTCCTGTTTAATTAATTTGACATCCTTCTAGGATAAAGTCACCTGCCTAGTGGATGAAGGGAGTGTGGTGGATGTAGTTTTTCTGGTTTTTAGTAAGGGTTTTGATACTGTCCTTCACTTCACAGTGTTGTGGACAAGTTGTCCAGCTGTGGGATGAGCAGGTTCACGGTGTACTGTGTGGGCAGCTGGCTGAAGGGCAGGGCTCAAAGGGTTGTAGGGAATGGGGCTGCATATGGCTGGTAAAGGATCACCAGTGGTGTTCCTCAGGGATCAATTCTAGGGCCAGCCCTGTTCAATAGATTTATCAATGACCTGGATGCGGGAGTTGAATGCACTATTAGCAGGTTTGTTGGTGATACCAAACTGGGAGGTGCTGCTGATTCTTGTGAGGGACACGAGGCCTTTCAGAGGGATCCAAATAAACGAGAGCATTGGGCAATGTTTAATGGGATGAAACTTAACAAGTTCAAATGCCATATGCTGCAACTAAAACAGAGTAATGTTGAGTACAAATATAAATTGGGAGAGGCGTGGCTGGAGAGCAGCCCTGCAGAATTAGAACATGTTTGTTCTGACCACAGCAAGGACAAACTTGAGTTTGTCCTTAGTTAATAATGAATAAGTCTATTTTAAAACAGATGGAGTTTATAATCACATGGTACCTTCTGAGCTGTAAACTGCTACTAGTTAAGCTGAGTTGTTTAAGGCAGAAGAGGAATAGCTTTACACTTGATATTTGAGGTTTCTCATTAAAACCGTGGTAAAAACATTTAATGGAAGAAATCATTGAATAAAGAACTCCAGTATTTTGAGAAACAGTAAATGAATACCTGGTGATGTATTAAATGCCTTCTTCAAATGTTACCTAATGAACAGCGGTGAGACTCATGTTCTGATACATAGTATTCAAGTGTGTGTTTCACTGTAGGAGTGATTAATTTGGTAGCTGCTTATGTCTTGCATAATGAGTTCCATTTGAGATGTTGAGACTTGCTTACCATAAAGTTCCTAATGGTATCTATTAGGAAACGATGCAACTTAGACAGTATTGCTAAATAAAATATTAAAGCTTGTTTTTATTGCCCATGGAAATACTCGTATTTATTCTCTCTCTCTCTCTTTTTTTTCTTACCTCTCTTCCCCCTGTGCAGCATCTGGAGACCAGACAGCTCACATCTGGAGATACATAGTACAGTTGCCTACACCTCAGCCAACTGCAGACTGCAATGTAAGCAATCAACTTACTGCAACTAAACTAATTGCACAGCAATTTCATCAGATACAGGTTTTATGATAAGACTGAATGTCAAATTTACACATGATTAAAAAATTACATGATTTCAGGACTGCCAAAGGTGGGATTTTAAGGTTTTAGTTCAACAGCTGTATTTCAGCTTTTCTTTGAAAATAAACTCCTTTCATGTTTTCAAAGGCCTTTGGTGCAGAATAGATTTTACAGCTGCAAGTAGGTGAATTGACTTTTTGTTCAAGGTAGTAAATGTGTAAGTGAGCTGTAAATGAATAGTCGAATAACTTCTTTTTTGTAATAATGAAGTTCTTTTTAAACTAGTTAAATTTTTGTAGCTTAACTTACTGAGGCACTTGTATTAGCTGTAGTTGCTGTGGATTGAAAACTGATGCTAAAGACTTGTAATTTTGGCATTTATTTAATTGAGTCTTCATTGATTTCTAATCAGCCCTTGCCAGCACACATCACACTGTCTGATGTTGTTGTCCTCGGCCTTTATTTAGTCAGTATTTACTCTAGCCTGTCAAATGCTTATTTTGCTTAAAAGCACCCTTACTAAATTGTGAGGAAAACATAGTTTATACCCTGAGCTTCTCAGTAGGCTAAGTAGGGGCAAGAGTTGGCTGTATAATAAGAGACAGATTTCTGAATGGAAAATGTTTGATTCAGTTTATTTCATCTGGCATTTCCATTTTGAAAGAAAATATGAGTGTTATCTTTTCCACCCCCAAGTAACATAAAAGAAAGATGTTCTTGTCATGTGTAAGTGTAAAAGGAGTTCAGAGAATGATGTTTAGTGACGAGCAAAAGAATTTATTTTGCATCCAGTTTACATCAGCACTGCATGATGACTAGGTACTGACCAACAGACAAATATTGATGTAATGATTTGATTTTAATGGGTAAAAATATGTCTGTAAATTATTGTGTTCCCAAAGATTAACATAGTCAGTGTCCTGTTAGATGCTTCCTACCCTTAAAAATTGAATGGAAAAAAGTCCCTTGATAATGTGCTGCAATGAAACTCTAGAGTAATACACTTACCAAATAGTGAAGGGATAGATAATCAGAGCTAAAGTGTTTGGAAGAGATTTTAAAATGAAGTAGAAACGTAGAATCATTTAGATGGGAAGAAAACTCTTAAGATCATCAAGTCCAGCTGTTAACCCAGAAATGCTGAAGCTCTAAACCGTGTCCTTAAGAGTGACATCTACACATCTTTCAAATACCTCCAGGGATGTTGATTTCACCACTTCCCTGGGTAGCCTGTTCCAAGGCTTGATAACCCTTTTGGTGAAGACATTTTTCCTAATATCCAGTCTAAACATCCCCTGGTGCAACTTGAGGACTCTTCCTCTTGTCCTGTCACTTGTTCCTTGGGAGAAGAGACTGACACCCACCTGGCTGCACCCTCTTATCAGGGAGTTGTAGGGAGCAATGAGGTCTCCCCTGAGACTCCTTTTCTCCAGGCTGAACAACTCCAGTTCCTTCAGCTGCACATCAGCAAGTTGTTAAAAGGAGTTACTAAAACTGCATTTAACTTACTGGTTGTATTCCTTCAACTAAGTTTGTGATAGTGAGTACTGGAATAGGCTGGGTGCAGCAGAATTAATTTACCCACATGCACATTAAGGGGATTGGGGAGCATTTACACTGCAAAATGCAACTTAGAGACATTCCTTCCCTTTCATTCTACATCTTCTTTTCTCTTGCATTTTACAGCAAGCGTCTGGAGAAGATGAAGTTGAATTCTCAGATAAAGATGAACCTGATGGAGATGGAGATGGTTCCAGTGATTGCCCCACTGTCAGAGCCCCATTAACTTCACTGAAAAGCCATCAAGGAGTGGTCATAGCAGCTGACTGGCTTGTTGGGGGGAAGCAAGCTGTGACAGCATCGTGGGACAGAACAGCAAATCTGTATGATGTAGAGACTTCTGAACTTGTCCATTCTCTTACAGGTATTTGTTCACTCACGAAAAATTAAATTGATGGTTTGTTTTTATATGTGGGATTATTTTTAGATATTAAAACATTGAGAAAAGTAAGTTGTTTCTCTGGAGCAGGATGTGAGTGTGTACCATCTGCTGCTCAGTGTTGTAAAAGTTTCTAAATTTGCAGTCTTGTAAATCCCCTGAGCATGAATTTGTCATCTTTTAAGCTTATGATTTAACCTATGAAAATAGTTGTGTTTAAATTGAATGTACCCAAATTTTAGTTCTTGCAGAAGGCTTTTGCTGTATTCATGGTGTGTTAAGCAGCAATAACCTACACTACTGGATGTGAAATAAGTAGCGTGGTTTTTGCCTTCAAACACATTCCCAAACTTTTACAGCAGTAACAGGATTAAAGTTCAGAATGATCATTACTCCTTTCTGTTTGGGAAAAAGAGAAAAAAATCATCAGCATTTCATTCCAAATGTATGTGGAAATGAAAAGTCTTATTTTCATTACCTTACATGTTCTCACGTGTGATTGTAGGGCACGACCAAGAGCTCACGCATTGTTGTACGCATCCCACCCAGCGTCTCGTGGTGACATCGTCACGCGACACCACCTTCCGTCTGTGGGATTTCAGAGATCCTTCTATCCATTCTGTGAATGTCTTTCAGGGCCACACAGAGTAAGTCACAGCTCCTTCACAGCTTCTTACAAGTTCAAAAAGTTGCAAATCTGCCCGGAACTGTTCCTGTGCGCTTTTTGAGGTACTGAGTTAATTCCTGTTTTGTGAGACTGATTTTCACAGAAACCCCCAGTTGTCTGTCCTCCTTCAAATGTAGCACAGCAGTACATAATTTCCAAAGCAGCAGCAAGGGCTCTTAGTGTGCTGTTGCTCATGTGGTAAGTCTTGATAAAAATTGTTACAATTAAAGGTGATTTAAGGTATGAGGTTCTTTTTGGCTTTGGTTATGCCTGCCGTTTGGGGTTATTGGTGTGATGCAGTGGATCAAGCAGATTACCTCTGCTTGTCTTGATACTCACTGTGAAGTAAAGGTTACTCCTTTGAAACCAGTGGATAAAAAAAGGATTAACTTTTACTCTTAAAAGCTTCTAATTTTTATATAAAATAAGGAAGTATGGGCGCCGATTGCCATGCTGTGTCAAAATGGTGATTCTGATGTAACATTTTCAGTTACCAATTTAGGCTTAATGTTCTTACACTGACTACTATTGAACATGGACAAATGTAGCCATGAGAATCTGTGTTCTGCTGTTTACTTAACTTTCTGGTTTTTGAAGCTCTGATACATGGAAAATGCTGGTGTAACTTGTAAATATTTTACCCAAGGAAGCAAATCTTTTCTTGAGACTTGTGAATGTTTGAGCTTGGGTGTTTCAGAAAAAAATTCACCTCCCTTCTTCAGAATAAAAGACGATAGTTAATCCTAGCTCAAAATACAAACCACAAATATTTATTCACATGTCTGGTTTTTGTTAATTCAAATGTGTAATTTACATTATGACTGATTTTCAATATCTACTTTTTAATTTTCTCAACTATTGACTAGCCTATATATAAACTAAAACCTCTTTAACCTCCTCTGCCCTGGACTCCTGAACTTGATAAATTACTTGGTGCTTCACAATCATCCTGTATAAGTGGCCATCTTCTCCTGATAGAGCAGTAAGCTTGATTTTGTGGCCTACATCCTAGAATTGTTTCATTTCATCACTTTTGTATTCTTCTATCACTTTTCCTAGAATGTTGTATAAAGTTGGAAGATTTTTGTATTCATTGGTGCTTGCATTTTTCCCCAGGCTGATTAACTGCTTTGTCCCAGGATGTTTTTTCAGGGAAATGACCAAGACTGACATTTGTGTTTTCCCATATGTTTGCTGAGACCAAATGATGTTGATCTTGGGTGATGGTGCATACTGTAAAAACTGTTAGCTGGTGTTTTGGCTTCTATTGCTGAGACCTGTAAACTAGCAGAGAGTTTATTTTTTAGGAATGGAATAGACCTTGGGCAGCCTCTTCAGTCACACTTACTCTAGCTTTCAGTCGTCTTCATATTTGCCTTTGTCTGCCCTATCAACTGTCTCTGTTTTGTACTGTGAATGTATGAGTTTTTAGTATTGACATAGGCTTTTCCACCAAATACACCCTCAATTTGAGAGTCTCAAAACTGGTTTTACTTTTCAGTGGCCGGGGCTGCTGAGGTCTCTGATTTGTGGGAGAGGTGATTCTGTTACAGAAGGTGTTTCACTGACGAGTGCAGTCAGAAGAGAGATGAGGAGTTGGTATTTTTGCAAGTCAAGACATTCTTCGAGGAATTTTATTTTTGTTCCTTTATTGTACCGCCTACTGGCAAAATATTTTTAAATTACCCTCTAATCAACACTGTAACAATCTCCTTACATTAAGCAGCATAGAAGAAACTGTTTAATCTGTCGACTGGAAAATACATACACATGAGACACTTTTTTTTGCTTTTCTGAATGTCTATTTGAATAATTTGCCAAGTATTTAATATTTTGATAGGCCCTTGGCATCAGTTCTGTAAATTGGATGTTACGGTTGTTAACACTGATTTTAAAGTCCTCAACCATAAGTTTTAACACCCTCTGGCTGAGTAGTACCTGATGAGTCTGGCGCTCACAGAGCAGCTATTTTTTTCCCTGTGTATTTCATCAGATCAACTCCTAATGCGCTCTGCCAATATGATTAGATGCCAAACATCTCAATCACGAGGCCGGCATTCCGCGTTTATTGTGCGGTAGCACCCACAATCTCCTTCCGTCCGAGCCCTTCCTCCCGGCGGGGCGTCCGAGGCACAGCCGCTCACCAGCAGGTGGCAGCACCGCGCCGCCGAGCGCCCGGCCCGGCGATGTCAGCGCGCTTTAATTAGCCTTAATGAGCGACCCTGACGGTGTGCCCGAAATGGCTCATTGTCGTGTGCAAAATAAAACTGATGCTGATGTGTTGAGAGACTAAAGAATCCTGTTCAGACAGAGTATATAAAGCTTTTATGGAGTTAATTGACGTCAAAAAATGAAGAGCTGCAGTGCATTGTCCTGTATGTCATAGTGATGGTATGTCATCATCTGTGAGAGATTATTTGTATCTTAAGTGGACTAAGAAATCACCTATTATTTTGGTGTCCTGAGCATGGCTTTATTAAAAGCAGAATGTTTCTTGTCATCTACTACTAAGACAATTTAAGAAAATAAATTCTCTTCCGGTAAGGCCAGAAGGAATCATTGCAATCAACCTGTCTGTCTTGAGCTGCTTGCATTGATAACTGTTTTGAATTAGGAGGTAATTTTAGAATTGCCATCTGCATGTTAGGTTGTTCCAATGGTAAAGATTTAAACTTATTTCTTGTTAAATTCTGTATGTTGCTTGTTGCAATTAACTTCCCTGTTAAACTTTTTGTGCCTCCCTAGTCTGTGTATCAGTTTCTATCTTCTGGTTTTTCATATTCAAGAGCTTTGTTTCCTATGTTAATTATAGAAGTTTGCTGTATTTTCTTCCTGTATTTTCTGTTCTTATTTACAAGTTACCTGGTTTGCCTCAAAGTGTGTTTCTAAGTATATTTTGACATTTATAGACTAAGTATAGTACATCGGTAGTACTTTTGGTCTTCAAGCCTGCCTTCAGCTCAGGTCTTTTTCAAGGTTGTATCTTCTCATGGAAGTTTCCAGTTCTGTAAACATTGCTTGTTTACGTTTTTCATATATATATATTATGTGTGTATGTGTGTATAAATATGACTGTTTCATTTCAACACATGACTTACTTGCCTGTGCACTGCTCACATAGTGATAAAAGTATCTTGTCACTTACTGTTTTAGATTCACCGTGCCCCCACTTCATCTCACTTACTTATTCTTTACTGATGAAAAAAATATGAAATGGTGTGGAAATAAGACTGATGTTTGCTTAAATAGAAATCTTTTTTATTGTCTGGTTTTGTGTGTGCACCAATAGGAATTTGTCTTACTAGTGCTGTGAATCCTCAGTCACATCCCCATATGAGCAGTTTAACAGAGCCCTGGGAAAAGGCTACATTTATGTTATATTTCAGGCACTAACTTGTTGCATGTTAATTAAATGGATTTCTTGAGTTAAAGCCTCCAAAAATCATACTGGTGATTCAAATTCCAATACCTTTTTTCCAGCAGATACTGCTTTGAAATACATGATTGATAATAACAGCTGTTCTCCTATTGAGAAATTATTCAGTTCAGAGGTGACTGATTAGAGCTCTTCAAACTGAACTAAGGTTTTGTTCTCAGGAGCAAAATGGTTTTGGCATCTTCATGGCAGTGTTCATTCCACTTCACTTGTGCTGTCTTTTGCCAGCACCTGCGCAGCCGTGTCTTGTCCCAGCTGTGAAGGCCTTGCTTTTCCCAACACGGTGGCCTCGTTGAGTAACTCTGGTGTTGGCATGCTCTTGAATATCTGCTTGATGAGTTTTTCTGTCCCTGTAAGCGCTCCGCGTGTGCTGGGGTCTCTCTTGATGTGTGGGGCCTTCTAAAATATTCATGCTGGAAATGTTTACCATTTGTAGCTTTTTTTAAAAAAAAAATCTTAGTCTATGCAGGTCTAGCCAGTACTTTACAGATTTTATACATTTGTTCTGACAGTTTAGTAATACAGGAAATAAATTAATCCTCTATAGGAAGCAGTATGTTTATTAGTTAGTGGATTCTTATGGTGCTTTTAAACTGAACAGTGCTTTTACTATACATTTGTAGTGTGTTGATGCTTATATACAGCTGAAAAATTACTAGGTAAATAATAGAGTTTTGTTTTTTTCATTGACCATCAGTGTTACAGTTACCCAGTGACACAGGTACACGGTGTTTGGGGACATCACTCTTGAAATGCTTGGAAAAAAATACGCAAGGTTTCCAAATGTTTGGACTTGCAAATACCATCCTTCAAAAATAAAATGATGTCTTCAGAAGCAGCTTTGGATTGCTGTCCTTACGTGAACATTCTTTGTGTTCATGCTTTTTTGTTGTTCAGTGCATAGTTATGCACCACCTTGCCGTGGCCATTAAATGCATTTTTGGCTCTAAAAAACCCCATAAATTTGAGTGGGTATTTTTGTCCTAGCCCAAAAAAATTACAAAATTTGTTTACTACTTTTCAAACTTACTGATATTCGTGGCTAGATTGGGCCAGTGCATCAAGCACGAATGTATGTTAGCTGAGAAATCGGTATACTTGTGTTACTTTCTGGGCAAACTCAGGGAAAAAAATGTGAATCATGGATCTTACGTTATTTCTTACAAAGAGCTTACAGCTCTTTTGGACTGCAGCATATTCCATCTCCTTTCACTCTGATTGTATGGCTCTAAGCGACCAGAAGGGAAAGTTCCTGTTCATTTGCTGCCTGTATGTCTCTGAATGTGCAGCTGGATGGTGAGTTGTGCTTCATCCTGAGAACTTTGAAATTAGAGAATTGCAAATATGTCATTTCAACTTTTTATTTTCCAACTCCTATGCTTGCTGAAGAATCTGCATTAAAAAATATAAAAATTACTTAGCAGCTGCTGATTAGGATGCTGGGCTGAATTCTGTCATTCAGTGAATTGAGAGTTAATCTCGAAATGGCATTCTCTTTCAAGGGACTAATAATTGCTTAAGTTTTTGTGGACACTTGGGTTTGCCGAGGTCAGCTGGCTTTCTCAGATTCTTCCATCTGCAAGATTTAATTCTCATACCTTATTTGCGTCTGTCTTGAACATACTGTTCTTGAAAGAGCAAGTCGTGGCAGGGGGAAGTGCCTTTTCTCCAGGCAGTGATGTCATTAGACATCCTTGTTGGAAAGCAGTCTTATTCTAGATATGCCCAATATTACAAGGTCACTGCTAGGTGTACTTAACCACACTTTCTTAGGGAAGTTAAAGCATGTGCAGATGTAGTCCTAAAAATGCAAGCTTTGCACCTTTGACTGAAACTGTGTTTGGCCTTTTAGTCAAAACCTTTTGTGCCAAACAAAATGTAGCAAGTTGGAAGCTATCAGTGGAGCTTCATCAGTCTAACACATCTGTTCTTTTCAAGATAGTCCTGTTCTTGCTTCAGTTATTAATGACTTTAGTGATGCTTTGTCTACTATTTTTCTGTTGTTTCTCATCAAAGAATGCCTTAGGCATTCACCATGTGCGGATATCTCAATCTAGCTTCTGTAAGAAATGCAAAATTTTTGTGATGAAACATTCACTTTTCTCCCCAAACCTCACTGATTAACTAGATAGTTGTGATATTGCTGTTAATATTCCTACCTTGTTTTGCCAGCTGAGGGTTTCTTTTTCCTCTTGCATTTCGTTGAAAAAAGGCTCCAAACTTGCATTTCACACTCTGCTCTGATCTACATTTGCATGTTGAATATTCTTTAAATGAAGATTATGGCCTGGGCTTGGAGCTCTAGGGTTAGCTTTTTTGAAATGCTTCTTGTGCTTCTGAACATGTTTACAAAACCTTTTGGTTTATATTTACTACATAGATGTAACAGAGCATGGTAAGAATTCAGTGGTTTTCTCAGACTTGTTAGCAGCCTTAATAACTGATAGCTCAGGGATCCAGCTTTGAATATGCCTCACTTCCCATGCTGAGTGCTTCTTCATAGATCTGTTTGAGGACAGACTAAGCCCAGCACGTTTTACATGCCTTCAGCCCATCCCAGTTACCACTGCTTGCTCTCTTGCACAGCTTGAATTCCCAATTTTCTCTTCTAACATTCCCCCAACCTGATACTGGCATGGAGTTGTCAAAGTGCCACTCTCTACAGCTCCCTGAAAGGAGGTTGTAGCCAGGTCAGTCTCTTCTCCCAGGCAGCCAGTGACAGGACAAGAGGAAATGGTCTCAAGCTGCTAGGGGAGGTTTAGGTTGGACATTAGGATGAATTTCTTCACAGGAGGGGTGATTAGACATTGGAATGGGCTGTCCAGGGAGGTGGTGGAGTCATGGTCCCTGGAGGTGTTTAAGGAAAGACTGGACATGGCACTCAGTGTCGTGGTGTTCAATCATAGGTTGGACTCGATGACCTCAGAGGTCTTTTCCAACCTAATTGAGTCTGTGATTCTGTAATTCCTTCATGGTTTGTTCTTACAGTTTCTTAAGTTGGAGAAAAACGGTCTGCTGATACTTGGAGATAAATCCACAGACAGACTTTGGGAATTATGTGTGTAGTTCTTTCTGGAATCGAGTGCTTTTAGCAATTCTGAAACCTGAATGCACTCAAATATGGAGGTACTGGTGCACTCCTTACCTGGGCCTCCTGTGGCCAGTGCCATCTCCCATTGAGATTGGGTTGTCCATATCTGGAGGTTTTACACAGTTCCTGGCTTCCCCTCAGGCTGCAGACTGCTTGGTGTGGGGATACGCTTTGTTCCCCTAAAAGAAAGGAAACTTGTGCAGAAAATGTGATATGAAATCAAGCTTCCTTTCGGTTTTGCTTGTGAATTTTACTACTTAAAAGGAGATGCATATTTGAGCCCTCAAATTTTGCTGCTTACATACAATTTTATGTAAATGTATGTGTTCAAGTTACCCTTGAATAAATTTATCTGAAAGCTCTGGTTTAGTCCATTTTCATCCCCCACACAGATTAATGCACATAGATGCCTTTTCAAGGCCATGAAAATGTGTCATCTCCCAGTTCGATGGTAAATCCCAGTTTAGGCTGCAAATCAAAATGGAAAGAGCAGTGTTAACTTCTTTTTTGGTGCACTGCCAGTGAGAGATCTGCATCAGCATTTCATGGTCCAACATTTTCAATGTTTTTTCTTTCCCCCTTTCCCCTATGTGTGAAATTTCAGCAGATTGTTATGCAAAGCAGTTTTGTGTCTCAGTGTGACTGGGGAGACAGCTGTTCGGCCTAATGAGGAGTGCGAGCACCACAGCATTTCTGGTGATGGAGACCCACGGAGGGAGCGGGATGTTCGAGGCCAGGCAGTGGTGTGTGGTGAGGAAGTGCCACGCTGTCAGCTGGAAGTACACGCTCGGCTGCTCCCTATGACAAGATAAATGAGTTTTGCTGGGGTTTGGCGGAGGCTGAAGCTTTTTTGGAGAATAGTTGTAGCACACCAAACTCCCTGTGGGACCCACAGTTTGAAGTGTCATAAGACTGCTTCCTCTTTGCTTGTTTTTTCTTTTTTTTTTTTTTAATGTCCTACAATACCTGTCATCTTTTTGAGTTATTAAAAATCTAATGTCTTCGAGCATTCAATTAACACGGGGGCTTATGATCTTTTGTTGATACTTTTTATTAATTTAGCCAAGGGGATGTTAACCAGAGTTTAACTGGGTTAGAACGAACTGAAGACTAATACAAACAAAAATTAAATCTAACCACATGAAAATACAGGAAAAAGGCTTTTAATTTTTGTGATATGGATGGGGTTACGGAGGCAATACTTTTGAAAGGTTATTTGTTTATTGGCTGCTTCTGCTAACTTCTTTCTTCCCACACAGACTTTGCTTCTCTTTCTTTCTTCTTACCATTCCCCTTTAGTTGGGCTGAAATCCTGCTTTAGTTTATAAGTAGGAAGTGGCCTTTCTTCTTGTTACTATTTTGTTTTAATTAAAAAAAACAAATAAACACAAAACTAAGAAAAAAAATTGCTGAGATGCATCTGTCATATTAAGAGATGCCCCAGTTGGAATATCAGAGGATACAGAATGTGATTTGTACTGCATAAGAAGATCTATGAGCGCAGCACTTACTCATGTTTTAAGTCAGTAGTGTTGAGCATGTTTTTGAGTTTAGAAGTGTGTGGTTTTTTAAAATATGAACTCAATATGTTCCACTTTAAAATAAAATAAAAACAAAACCAAAAAACCACTTGGTCTTTACTCAGATGAATGAAGTGCCGATAACCCTCCCCAGAGTTGTCAGGTTTGTGAGAATGATACTGTTTTGGCCTTTCTAGATGTGTTAAGTTACTTAAAACTTCAAGCCTTGCAATCTTATTTTGGAAATAAGATGTATTTGAGAATTGAGTGTTCCCTTTCGAAGAGTCATGCTTCATTTTTGTAAAAGCACAGGGAATGTTATGCAGACATCCATATACTGTTTGCTGTGGAACTGGGACCGGAATTCTTGGTCATAAACGCTGGGTTCAGTAAGAAGTGCTTTTATATTTAGCCATTAAATTCAAAGCTCTTTATGTAAAAGATGGTTTTCATAGTCCCATGTGCTTGCAAATAGTGCACATCCCAGCCTGCAGGGCCTTGCAGGGCCGAGCTGAGGGTGAATGAAGGGCTAAGACCAATAAACACCTTTAAAGTTGTCACTAAAAACAGACCAGCAGCTTTCCCTTTGCCTTTCTGTCACTTGCCCTATTTCTAGAGAGCTACAGCAGAATTCCATTGCATTTTTATATTACAAACTTTTGCTTAGTGTAGCCAGTAATATCTGAATGGTTAAGCTGAAAGGAGTAAGTTAAGCTGGAAAGGATTTTGTTATCTTTTGAGAGTCTTCATAGGAGCAGGAAGGATTGAGCTAACCTAGGGTTGGCATTCTGTTTTCTTGGCAATAGTTTTGAATGTTTTAATTTAAAAAATGATAAATCTAAGGATTAGAGAACCTTATGTGGTCAAAGAAACTTAACCATGTTTGAAAGTGATAAATGATAAAGCAAAACCAATATGAGATCAGAGAAGCTGGAAAGCTCTTTACAGTTTTGAAAAAAGGCACCCAAAAGTGGAGGGTTATTTTAAGAGAGTTTCACAACATATTCCAGCTGTAATTGGAATAAAATGTATGATGGGAAAACAGATCAGATTTGTTTGTTGGCAGCAGAATACTAAAGCACAGTGGATTCACTCACTTGGAGATTTTCTATGACTTGAATTCCTTATGCTGTTCTGTGCTAGGAAGTCTCCCAATGTGTGTGCAAATTATGGAGATTGAATAGAGAATTTTAAACTTATAAACATTATTTCAAATGTGTTGCAGCAATATAAAGATTAGTGAAAGCCTGAAATATTTTTATGAACTATTTCGCATCTTGTGTAAAGAACTAGTGAGAAGTGCAGATGCTGGTGAATTTAAAGGAGTTTGGGTTGGTAGGAGACAAGTTTGGTGGTAAGAACATGCCAGCTGTGTTGTGCAGCAGCTTGACTGCATGAGTGAATTTTCTTCCCAAATATGAAGGTGCCTGATGAAAGAGACTCAGCAGTTGTGGCCTTCGTGTATGTTTTAACTTTTTGACTTTTTGTTCATGAAGTCCAGAAGATTAGTCAAAGACCTCTTGGTTCTTACTGTAATCATCTCCCTGGTGGCTTAGCTGCACTCTAATAATGTGTTAGGAAACTTGGTATCATGAATAAAGTGGGCCTTCATCCTAATTAAAACTTAATTTGGTGTCAATTTAAATTAAGAGGCTTGCATAAACTGGTCCATTGTGACCTGGCTTGTGCTAATCTCAATCAGCAGCTTGCATAGGACATGAATTCAAATTTCTGCAGAACAACCAAAGTGACAGTAACAACTGACAACTTAAATTAAAAGTACTAAATTCTAAGAAATTGATGTGCATGACCCAAGTTACAAGATAGGTCATTAAATCAAATCTGTAGAAACAGAATTGAGAAGCCTTCCCTAATGATTGTAAGGAGAGACAAAAATGCTTTGTTAGTACTTTATGTGGGCAGAAAATAGCAGGCTTTGAGTTGGGAATTGCCACAATTACAGTGAAAACTGTAGTACAAAAGCTTTTCATTGGTTAATATGAAATAAAGGTAAAATATTTAAAATAATCATAGAATCATCATGAAAATTGTTTGTTTGAGCCCAGTTTACTGATTATATGCTGTTATCTGAAGCTGTAAAATACAAAGATAATAAAATTCTCAAATAAAATTCTTTATAAAATAGCTTCTGGAAGTAATATGTTGCACTTTCAGTTGCTGGAAATATTCTCACGAGTCTTTCTCTGACTGCCCTTGTGCATTGCTAGGCATAAGTAAAATTTGAAGAACTATATATTTGTGCTTCTTACTACTACTTGCCATTTTTGATCTGACTCTCAGACTTTAGCTGCTTGTAGAACAGGACTAGAAGTCACAATTAGAGATGGTTAGATTGCTGTAGCTGTTGGTAGTGGAGCTGTACTGGAGACTCTGTGTGGATTACAGCATGTTTGTGTGTGTACAGAACAGCTTTAGCTGCATCTCAGGTGTTTGGGACTTCCTCAGTGTCTGCAGTGAATGAAAATGTCTGGGGTAGTTCTACAGCAATCTTTGGATGGAAAGAAAAGAGCTTGCTTACTGATCTCAAATCACTTAAGAAGAAGATTTGTATTCTGTGCTGCTTATTGAGTTGGGGTTGTGTGGTAAACCTACTGGACATTAGTGCGGAACTTCAAAAGTGAATTCAGGTTTCAAGACTGGGCCTGTTTAGCTTGTATCAGGATCAGTGGAATATGAAAGATGCCTCCAGAGCAAGTCTCTACTGTTGGGCTGTGTCTCATAGCATTTGGGCCAGTCAAGCCCTGTTCACCTTAAGTGTCATAGCTTCTTGTAAGAATATTTTTTTTATTTATACAAAAATACCTGCTTGGAATTTTAATATTTCAGATTACTTTGCTTAAAAAAAAAAAAAAAAGTAGAAAAAGCAAGCTACATATGCTAACGGAAACACAGGAACAGAAAGTAAAGCTTTAAAACAGATGCTAGTTTAATAAAGAAGTGTAGAGTTTGACATCTTTGTCTTTACTCTTAATTGTTTAGCACTGTGACATCTGCAGTTTTCACTGTGGGAGACAACGTTGTTTCTGGTAGTGATGACCGTACAGTAAAAGTCTGGGATTTGAAAAACATGAGGTCTCCTATTGCAACGATCCGCACAGATTCTGCAGTCAACAGGTAAGCAGCTCTGTGAGTTACTGCTTTGCTTAAGTCACACTTTCTTAATTAATTCTTAATTTCTTTCACATGTGGGAATAGTTTAAAGCTGTGCCACAGAGGTTTAGATGGACAATTCTTTCGCCAGAGGGTGGTCAAATCCTGGAACAGGCTTCCTGGAGAGGTGGTTGGTACCCCAAGCCTTCCAGTATTCAATAGGTATTTGGACAATACCCTTAAAAACAGGCTTTAAGCTTTGGTCAGGCCTGAATTGGTCAGGTAGTTGGGCTGTGGATGATTGTTGCAGGTACCTTTCAACTGAAATAGTCTATTCTATTAATTCGCTGAATATAAATTTAATTTTTGTCCCTGAAATTAAAGTTGAGATTTATAAGAATTTGAAAAAGATCTGAAATGATTTTATGAAGTGCAGATGTGATCAACATTAACTTTCAGTAAGTACATTGCTTTTCAGAAATTTTCAAAGGCTATTTGAGGATCTAGTACGATAGAAAATACCTTAATGGTTCAGTATTTTTTTCTCTTTCCATTTTGGGAATTCTAGCCAGGAAAAATTCAGCTGCATCCCTTTCCGTGAGCTTAAATTTGTGCTGTCAGTTTCTATTTGCCAGGCTCGTTGTTTCCTACAGCCTCCTTTTGTCCCTTCTCTGCAGGATTAACGTGTGTGTTGGCCAAAGAATCATCGCCCTTCCCCACGACAACCGGCAGGTTCGATTGTTCGACATGTCAGGCGTGCGGCTGGCACGGCTCCCCCGCAGCAACAGACAGGTAACTGCAGAGTTACACCTTCAGCCTGTCTGTGCTTCTTCAGGCAAGGTTAAAACTGGCATTTGGGCTCTCTAGCTTAAAGCTGAGCAAATGCTGAACGGCACTCGTCTGAATAAATATGCTGTTAGTTATTAAAAATAGCCAACATGCCAATGTGAAACATTTTAAACCTTTTTATTGGAGTTGGAAATGGTGTTTCGAGTGGATTTCATCATAATTTTTCCCCTTACTAAAGTGAAATATGTCTGCCTTCTCTATGAAATGGAAAAAGAGCATAAGAGCATTTCGGATGTGTTTTAATGTCTTGATGTGAATTAAGTCAGAAAACTGGCTCACTATGAGATTTAATGGTGATTTTCTCGTGGTGGTTTTTTTTAAAAAATTACACAGTGTCTAATCAGACTAAGTGAAATTAATTGGATTATGTCACATACATAGGCTTTTTTTTGGGTTGACTCAGCAGTTCTTGACAGAATTTAGGAAAGAAGTTTTAAGACTTACTTAATCTTTTTTAGTTATTTTTCTAATTTAGGTGGGTTTTTTAGTTCATCGTAGTCATGAAGCTTTTTTTTTGTGTGTGTGCATGTCTTTTTTTTTTTCTTTAGTAGTTCCACTCAGTCTGACACTACTGAAATAATGACACTTTTTTTTTTCTTTTTTTTTTTTTTCTTTAGTAGTTCCACTCAGGCTGACACTGCTGAAATAATGACACTTTTTTCTTTTTCTTTTTTTTTTTTTGCCTGAATGTTGGTCAGAACCCCATTTTGGACATTTTTATTACTATTGAACTATTTTCCGCAGTATGACATTCCTTCTGCTGTAGTATTATCCCTTCTGAATTATGAGTGTTACGGACACTCAGCGTTGCAGGGTTGTTCCAAGGTAGTTGCCAGCAAGCAGTTCCTTATTTTAAGATTGCTTTTATAAATAAAAATGCTAAAATCAAAATTTGATTTGCTTTTGTAAATAAAATGTAAGTAGATAGCAAACAGACCTTAGAAAACTCAGAAGTTTTGATGCACCTTTTTGTATGCATCTGTCTCTCTGGGTCCAGTGCTGGTGTTAAGGAGTCACATCATTCTAAGACTTTCACCTTGCAGATGCAGGTAACGGTGACCTTTAGGATTCCCAAGGGCTGTTGGCAAAGCGTAGGCTGAGCACGGGCAGGGTTGCATTCTGAGTTGCAGTGAGCTGTTGCCCCCGCAGTTCCCGAACGCCTGTCAGTAACGCTGCTCTCCCGCGCTGTGGCAGGGGCACAGGAGGATGGTTTGCTGCTCCGCCTGGTGCGAGGACCACCCCATCTGCAACCTCTTCACCTGCGGGTTTGACCGTCAGGCCATCGGCTGGAACATCAACATCCCCGCTTTGCTACAAGAGAAGTGAAATGCTGAGAGAGTTTCTGCGTTTGTGTCGCCGTGGACTTCCACACCCGGGCAGACTTTTCTGAACACTGGTCTGCTGTCGCTGTAAAAGCTCTTCCGTGAGGGGAGACTTGAGCAAATGTTGTTCTTGTTACCACATTGTGCACAGTTTGCATGGGTTGTACAGAGAAATGTGATTTTTTAAAAATTAGTATGTCTTGTGTATGAACTTTTATATTTTGGCATCCACTGGTCAATATGTTCACTGTTGCGTAGAGCACATAAATGTCCATAAGTTATTTAGCATTTAATAGTTACACGGTAGGGCATTACATTTGTGACATAAATGTGAAACTTATGTAATTACTGTAGAGAGTGTATACAGTCTGATACGTTTTACCATGACTCTACATATCTGCCTTGTGTTAAAAGGAATCTGCAGGGCTAAAACTTTGAAATGAAGTGTGACTTTCACTAGTTGTATGATTGTAAACATTTTCCTGTTTGCATCTGATTTGAATACTTTTTTTAGTGCTGCCATATAGTGCAACTTCAGCTCCATTTTTACTCTGGTTACTAGAGAAATAGTAGATTTGAGAAGGAAAATGCAAGCAACTTGTAGTGAGTATAGACTGCCAGGTTTATTTGTAATGTTTTTTGTAGTTTTTATTTTGAAAAAGAGAAAGATTCATTCTCCCCTTCTTATATAAAGTGATTCTGAAACCTCATCACATTTCATACTAGCGAAAATCCAGAATATTACAATTCTAATCACTGAAATCTAGTCAAGCAAATTCTGAAGCACTTTAGTTTATAGCTATTGTTATAAACCATTTATAAAAGTTTGACTTTACCAGTGAATGTGAGCTGACCTTTGTAAGAAGGATTAATTCCTTTTGGTGATCTGCCCAGAAAGGAAATAGTTTATTTGGGGGTTGATGATTTTGTTTATGTACCTACAGTGAGCATACTTTTAATTGTGCTCACTTCCCATAATTTTATTTTGAGCCAGCAATACAAAGTAAATGAGTACTACCTCAAAAATGAATGTCAGTCAAGATGCATCGAATCTCTCTGTAGCCTAGAAAAAAGCACTTTTGGTCTCTGGCTGAAGTACTATCTCTGAGAGGAGAGGAAAGACAATCATAGTACATGTGATCCTTAAGGTAGTTAACACTTAAAGCTAGCGGAGCAATACACTAAGTCAACTTCATTTGTCACCGTTCTGTTCTCAGCCATGACGGGGGCACTGCAGTCCCTGTCCTGTTCCAAAAGGGGCTAATTAACATAGCTCTCCCTTTTTTCTCCCAAATGATCTTACTCTGGTTTTGCTCCTCACTGTGTTTAGCTGTTGTTGCACTGGCAGTGGGGTGTTACACTGCAGCTGCTGCTGCTGCTGCTGTCAGTAAATGCAGGTGGCAGCTGATGTCTTTGAAAGAATGGAAAGGCTGCTTCAGACAGACACTTGTTTTTTGGGTAAAGGGAGATGCTGCCCCTGACTGTCTGACATATCACAGTATAAGATGAAGGGTGAGGGTAAGGAAGGGTGCACTCTGACAGTGGGAATCTTGGGGTTTATGGTAAGTTGGCAGAAGTATTAGGAACTTGTTATCTCATCATCATGATTCTGTGCAACTACAGCTGTGCTCTTGTCCTCTGCAGCACTGTTTATAATGACATTAAGATATGTGTTAGCTGGTTCTCCTGTTAACTAACATTTATGTGGCATGGGAGTGCAGTGGGATGGGATGGGATAATGAATGCATCAGTGAGGAACGGAAGGAAAACAGGGGTCCTAGACATAGTCTTGGACTGTAACGTTAAGGAAACGCAGAATATTTAAGGGAAAATATATGTGGTGTCTTTATAGCACATGTCATCGGAGTAGTTTGGTCCCTTGTTTTTTCTGTTGAGGGGTTTGGGATTTTTTCTTGAGATACAAGATGGACAACTGTGCTGAAGTAATCTTAAATACTAAAACTAGTGAGATCGCAGAAAGCAGCTGCAGAGTTTTAAGTCTTCTGGTGGTAAGAGTTAAATGATGGTGACAATGTTTATTTTCACTTTTTTTTTTTTTTTTCCTCCTGGATCTTTTACTCTGGGTTAAAGCCATTTGATGTTGGGTTACAGGTTTTATTCCTTAAGAAAACAACACTCACTTTCTTTTAGTTGGTAACAGAGAGAACTTTACAAAGGTTTATGCTGTTTTTAAAAAAAGAGAAAAATGTCTGGCCAGTACAAGCAGTTTCTCCAGCATGGCCTGCCTGTAGGATCTGGAGCAATGGCTCTCCTTTATTACCTGAGGCAGAGGAGAGGGTCACTGGTTTTGGTCCTGCTAAACTAAAGTGTCTAAGCTTCTCTCATACATATGTAATACAGAACCACTGGACTCTATGCAGTTTAATCATCATTGCTGCAAACTTTTTATATCACCAGAGGGACCATCCTCTGGCACCAGGAATGGGTGATTGATTACATAGTTTCGTTTTGAAAAGAATCAACCAAACAAGGTGCTAGAGCCACGTTCTTATGAGCAGGCTAATTACTTAAATCAGCTGAACACTGAACTATCACTTAGTTTAGTTTTCTATACTGTACTGAAGAGTAAGCCAAACTGCCATTCCCCTTGAAGCAAAACATATGAGCAGGGTTAGTGAATAATACTACACTGACTAAATATGTGGAAAACATTTCATGGCTCTAAATGTTCTAAAGAGTATTTTTTCAGCACTGAACTATGTCCAGCATTTCATTAAATGGAGGAGAGTTGCAGTTACAGTTTCAGTATTGTGCAGAATTTCACAGAAAACTCATCGCCGGGCAAAACCAAGCTTCTGTGTCTTTCTCTCAAGCAATGCACATCAATTTTCACAAAGTTTGTGTGTACTTTACAATCAGAAAGCTCTGGAATGAAACATCTTATTTGTTGCCTAAATCTGTGAAAACTACCTTTTGGGGAAAAGAATTTATAAGTTATGTGGAACCACTTTTTATTATTCTGCTAATTTGTTTTTAGATGTAAAATGTTTTTCTTCATTACAATTCAAAATGCATTAAAACGTTCAACAATTTTTTTTTGCAATTTGCTGTTCTTCTGTGTTCCATTAAGGTTGCTGTTGATGTCAATATTTCAATGTTTTTTGTAGTCAAAGGATCTTCCTGTCCACATTCCACTCTTTTCTAATCAAAAAGTTTGTTTCTGAGGCACTGATGAGCACAGTTCTGGAAGAGAAGGCCAAGTCTGTTTATTAAAGCAAGTCTTCTGTAGCACTAGTGGGCATGCTGCCAGTAAAGTATCGAGACTGAAAAGGTGTTCAGAACTGCATTTGTACTGTCTTCCCCAGTTCTGTATGGAAAAAAATTGTAATTGCATTTTGTTATACAGATTATGCAAAAGTTTCCATGTGACTCTTGGCACCACTTTACAAACTGACATTTTAAAATGAAATCTGAACAAGTTTTTTTACGTTTAGAATACAGCAAAAGTGTTGCAAAACTACTCTAGTGGGAAAAACCCACCATCAGTTTTTCTATAGGTTAAAGTAACGTTGGTTGCTTGTTGCACCCGTGTTCAAACCAAAGCTGTGTAGTGTTGGAATAAAAGCCAAAGCACTGGGTGTTGTAGAAAGCCTTGGGTTTCAGAAGCCTAGGCGGAGTCCTGGCTGGTAACTGAGTGCAGGACGTTGCTTTATGTGCACCTTATTCTCCTTCAATGTGCTTTAGGATCCCTCATTGCCACATTTGGAATTAGTCAGAGTTGCTGGTGATGTGGACCAAAAATAAGAGACTGGAGTTCCAAGGTGGCACAACTGACATAAGGGCTGGGTTGAGACAGAATGCCAAACGCTGGGCTTTAGTTGATTTTAGCTGAGGCATTCCAAATGAAGCCTTACTGCCAACTAACTTAATATTTATAATATTATTTTAAACCCATGAGTAAATATCATGCACAAGTAGTGGTTTCAGGAGTACATCTGTGTTTAAACCTGAAGATGAGCTGCAGGAGAAGCACTCTGTCATGCACCATCGTTTGCTCTTTAGACCAGCATAGAAATTTTGTTTGATGCTCTGTTGAGACTTGAGTGTGTCACTGAAAAATTACTCAGCCTTGTGATATTTTATTTTTAAGGAGTGTTGTTACCTTTTCTAATTCCCACAGGTCAGAGTTTTCTGAACATAAGTAATTTGCAGGAGCTTACAGAGGAAATCCTGTTTAAATCAGACTGTAAATCCTGGTCAAAACATACCATTAACTGAGAGAGGTGTTATACTGGAACAGTGTGGGATTTTGTAGATGTGCTGCTTGTCAATGTCCTCCAAGTGAGAATATTCAGTAGTACCAGGAGGGGCTGTTTCCCAGAGGTGCAGGGATGAGGCTGGTGAGCGTTTGCGGCATTGAACCCACGTTCCTGAATTAGCAGCTTGGATGCTTCGTACAGGTTTGGGGAGTTTCTGGCATGGTTCAGCATGCCATGTAGAAGCTGGAATTCAAGCATTCAGACTTACTGCTGGAAAATGGAAATGGTGCAAAGTGTCAGTGGTGGAATGTACATCAGAAGAGAGTTAATGTAGAAAAAAAAAAAGGTCTGTCTCTGCTTTGAATTATTTTGAAATTGGAAGCTTTGGCCTGGCTGGCGGCTGCTGTGCAGTGGAATGACACCACTGCGTGTTAATTGTGCTGCTTGACTCTACTTGAAGCTTCATTTCTGTTTGTTGGAAACTGTACAGTCCTAACTCCTTCCACCAAAACTTGTCATACTTGGCATTTGCTTGAGTTGAACATTAATTTTGTGTGGTTCGTCTCCTACTCGTATTTGTGATCTTTCTCTTCTCCCTAAGGCAGCACAAATTTAGTTACATCTTTATTTCAAAGCCCTGTACCAATGAAACAAGACCATCCAGCAGCCCTGTGCTGGAAGCAGACAACTGACTGATCTCAATGTGCACTTTTTCATCTTCATGATTTTTTTTGATTGTTCAGATGAAATTTTTTAATAATGGAAGTTTCCTGAAGGCCATATGCATTAAAGGTCTGGGTTAGTGAAAGCTGAATCAAGTCTGTGCACCTTAACTGACGAGAGAAAATAGACTTGCAGTGATGTTGTGGTTACTTAAGGCTTTGGAAAGGAGCATACAGTGATTTCAAGTGCTGCAGAAGAGTTATGGAGAAAGACTTTTCCCTTAGTTTGGAGCTTCTGTGCTGTATGAAGAGTGGTGACCCAGCATTTGAGAAGGAAATAAGATAATCTGAGAAACATAGAACCACATCTGTGGTGAAAGCATTTGGACTGCAGATGAGGGGCACAGAGGAAGAATAATGAAGAGGAATGAGAAACTGGAATAAAATTGGGACAGCTGAGGGAGGCAGGCAGAACGAAAATGCAAAGTGATTCAGAGGAGTGCATATCTAAAAGATGGAATTTATTGGTCAGTTGGGGATAAACTGCTGGGAAGTCAGTGTCTAGTGAATGCCTCTGACTTAGTAAGGAGAAGGGAAAGCTGAGATGAGAGCAGAGCAGGAACAGCCTGCAAAGGGGAAAACAGCAGGACTGAGCTCAGTGGGAAGCATGGATATTGGGATATGCTTATGGCTAGAGCCTAAAATGGAAACGACTGGAAGTTAAAGATCTCCTTTGCATTTTTTAAAGCAGTCTTGTTGGTTTCTTTGTTCTTGATTTGGGGGAAAATCTTTTTGCATATATAGACAAATTTAACTGTATATATTGAATTTTCTATTTCAAGTGTTGCAGTGGCGCAGAGATCATTCAACAGCTGATACATTCCTAGGATTACAAATTATAAGGATTTGTAATCTTAGCAGAGGAGTGCAGATGCAGCACAAACTCCAGATATGGCAGCAGGGCATGTGGTTAATTAGGAGTCACTCCTGGACTGGAAATTCCTTGAGTGAATAATTAATTCGGAAAAAGGAGGTGGTGTTTTCCACAATCCCTTTGAGAATATTTTGCCAGTCCAGAAAGAATCAGAGTGGTTTTGGTTGGAAGGGACCTTTAAAGGCCACTTGGTCCGCCCACCCTGCAATGAGCAGGGACATCTCCAAGTAGACCAAGTTGCTCAGAGCCTTGTCCAGCCTGACCTTGAATGTTTCCAGAGATGGAGCTTCCAACACCTCTCCAGGCAGCCTGTGCCAGTGGTGAAACACTTCTTCCTTATATCTAGTCTAAACTGACTCTCTTGTAATTGGATTGACCCCTTGCCCTACCACAACAGGCCCTTCTAAATATTTTGTCTCCAACTTTCTTTGAGGCCCCATTCGAGCACTGGAATGTTTGGTATTTTAAGCCTGAACAGTCTGAATTGACTAGGGAATGTCTAACTAAGCCAAAATAGAGGCATCCAAACATATAGATTGCATCAGGGAGATACTGCTGTGTTTTCAGTAATGTCTTGGTTCTGGGAAAGGCAGAACTGGCTTTTCCTTCAAATTTTCATCTTGTTGAGCTGTCAAAGTTTGACAGTCTCCTTCACAAACCCAAGTAAAAAAATGTATAGATTTTGGCTTCGGTGATCAAAATTCTGACTCCAGTTGGCCCCAGTCATTTTGGTCAAAGTATACACCTTAAATACAGACAGGATCAGTCTTACACAGAGGTGGCATTTTGACAGAAAGGAGAACAAATAACTGGCTGACTTCATCAAATTAATGTTATAAACTTACGTGGGTTTAGCATTTAATACTTTTAATGAATCTTTCTCCTTAATATGCTTAATTTGGATAAAGGCAGAAATCTCAATTTTGTTAGGTTTTTTTAAAACCTTATCTAAATCTTTACTGTGTCACTGAGATCAGGCTTGTACAGACACAAAACCGAACCAGAGTATTTTGTGGAGCAATGTGTGTCCTCTGAGGCTGTAATCTCTGAGCATATAGAAAGGTGAGTAATCCTAACAATAAGAAAGAATAAAATCTGACACAGCACACAACAAACACCACTGAAATCAGGTTGATGGTATGATAAAAACTTGAAATACAGGATTAAGTGTTAGAAGGGAGAGAGATAAAGGAAAGGCAAAACTTTTCAGCGGCACTTTTAAGGGTAGAGGGCGTAGTGATGATATCATTATTAATTAAGATTGTTTTTCAGTGTGGATAATTGCAGGACATGTTGTTTTGGCCTCTCGTGTTTTATGAAGCTTGTGAAAACTGTCTCTGCCAGAAGGCTGTCAGAATGTTGGATGCTGTCGTTGAGTGGTGCCACCTTCAGAGGTGCTGAGCTCCCATCAGTGTTCTGCGCAGTCTGGCAGGTGGTTGCTGGCTCGGAAAATCAGATTCACGGGCCTAAATATGGATCTAGAAACTTCATTTTAGGTGCCTGTTTTTGAAAATGACACCCTAATTTTGTATATATTTTATATTGCTGCTGAATTAATGAGCTGAAAAGTTCTTGGCCACAGATGCATGGTTTACTGAAATATAAGAAAAGCAGGGAGATGATTTTCCCTCCCAAATTATGTAAGGCTACTTAGAGTTTACTGTTGGGAAACTGAAGCTACATTGCGTCAGTTCCAGATATAACTGCTTACTGCTCAGTGAATAAACACTTTCTTTCAGATGCTCATTTTTCATCTTGCAAAAATCTTACCAGTGCAGACATCATAGCATGAGCTTTCCCTAGCAAAGCAAACTGAGGATTAGCTGATTATATATGTGTGTGTATATATATATATAAAAAATCCAAAAAATCCCACACATTTCTGCCATTACCAGCAAAACTGAGGAAATCAAACCTGACTATGGCTCTGACCATCCAAACTGATGCTGTGTTTCTGTGAAAACATGATATTTTGTTTAGATCTCTCTTGTGTTTACTTGAGGACACCGCTGAATGCCCATCTGCAGATGAGCTACCAAGGGAGATCTTTGATGTCCCAAAACTAGTGTAAAAACAGAAGGTGACAGAGGACATACTTCTGTCTCCAAGTGATTTTTGACCAGAAAATACAATTTCCTTGAACTAAGCAAGTGCACAGCATTTGCTTACCTTGGGGCAGGCACAGAGGCATGACCTTGACTTTGTGTCTGAAATGGCAGCATATGAAACTTGCTTGTAACTTTTTTCTGCCAGCAAGAGATGGGGCCACCTTTTAAACCTTAATTTTTTCTTTGTTTTCTTGCTCAACCGCAGCATCTTCCTTATGTCCATGCAGGTGTATGTTTGCAGTAGCATTTTTAATGGTTTGATTTATTTTGTCAAACTGATGTTTTGCTTTCGAAAAACATTCAGGCCAGGTCTTAAAAGAAGCAGGTATAAACAGATCAGCTGTGAACAGCGAATTAAGGGAAAGTTTAAGAACAGGAGCCCATTAGAGCCTTATCCCTGTGGAGATTGGCTGTGGTCCACATAAAGCCAGCAGTCACGAGAAAAATACAAGTATCAGCAGGCAAGACTGTCCAAAATCCTCAAGTTTTGCTCTGCTGGAAAGAGAGACAAGCAGGTAGAGCTGCTTCTGGAGAATAAAGCAGTAAGGGAGAGCTGGGCAAGACCCTGCAAGCACAGCATCACAAGAGTTGCTCCTGCTCCAGAGATGAGGCTGTTAGACAGCAAGTGGGTGCTCACAGACACACACAGATAACAGAGACTTCTCCTTTACATTTTTCAGGCTTCTCAGAACTTTGCAAGTTCCCTCTTTCCCCTTCCACCTCTTCACACCAGCTCTTTGCATTGTGCCAGGCTAGGCTGTGCGGCAACCACAGGGACAGAAGAAGGTAGAGATGAATAACAAGGGATTTGCAAAGAGAATTGCCCGAATGAGGCACTGGACAGAAATGTTTGCTTGGAAAGATATTGAGTGTCTGTAATTCCTAGGGACTGGTCAGGCTGGGCCTCCAAACAGCTGAGAGAGAGGTGGGAGGAAGCAGCTGCAAAAGGCCTTTGCAGTGAAAACAAGAATCTTGTGAGGTTGTGCAGCCTTAAAAAAAAAAAAAAGGAAACAACATTTGATGTTGCAGAGCTTTTAAAGAGATGTTTGATATGGTCAGAGGAGAATGTAATTTTCAACTGTATCAGCTGTGAGACTAAAGGAAGGAGTTTGCAAGTTTGCAGGAAGTTGGGGTGTGACCAGAACCATCATTTTAGTTTGGCTGAAGAGGGAGAGGTTGCGATTCATTGATGGTATAAAATAACATAAATAAAAAGTCCAGAACTATACTCTGAAATAAAGGTAACGTCTAAGAGCAAGGCAGAACTTAGGGAGAAGCAGCTCTGCTCTACTTCAGGATCAGGTGAGCATTGGGAGAGATTGGGCAAATAGGAATTTGGGTAGAAGAAAAAGGCCTGGAGAGAAGCAGCTTTGTGAGTGAGGTTTTTGGTGTTTGCAAAGTGACTGATGACAGGGCCCTGTGGTGCTCTAAGAGTCCAGTGTCCAGCATTCCCCAGGATCTCTGTGGGAGTGTCAGGGCTGGGGCCGGTGGCAGTGGGTGGCTGTGCAAGGGACTGGGACAAGGACCCCAAGGAAGGGAACATCAGCTCGACCATGAAATCACAGGAAAGGGTGAGAGGGTGTGAAGGCGATGGGCTTTACTCACTAAAGTGAGCAAAGGAGTGGAGAAGATGAAAAAACGGACCTAAGTCAGTGTCTGTGAGAGCAGAAAGAGGAGCAGGGAAGGTGACATCATGGTTTTGTGCCTTTTCTTTTGGAGGAGCTGATGTGATTCAGGGCAGCGAGCAGGAACACTGAGTATTTGAGGAGGACTCGGCTGAGGCTCTGGGAGCGAGTCTCAGTTCAGCCAGGTCCTGACTGCTGGTGTCAGGTTGAGAAATCAGGTTCATCTGAGTTTTAAAAAAGACCTACTTCCCCAAACCCCTAAAACGTTTGCCTTACAGCTGAAGTTTAAGGAAGAGTGGAACAATATTTTCCTTACCGAAGAGGCCTCTGTTTGTATTACTGAATACAAGAAGCTTTGCCACGAGGTCGAGCATTGATTCCAGTAACCTCTCTGTGCATAAGGACTCCCCCAACAAGATACTGTGTTTGCAGCAGTGCTGTGCATTGCCCTGAGTGCTCCAGGAACAGTGTTTAGTATCACGGATATATAAGCATCCTATTTTTGGGTTCTTAAGTGTCCAAATGCACTCTGGTTCTTCCACACCCCGTTCCTCCATGCCACACTGTTGGCCTCAACAAGCCTTCAGCAATCAGGTGTTTGCAAGACTCTCATCTGCTTGCTTGGCATTTTGCCTTGAACCACCTACCACTGTCTTTGAAACATGACTCCCACTGGAGGGGCCACAGCCACTGCGATGTCCCCTTCCACTGTTCTCTCTGCCTCGCTGAAAAAGGGTTTTTCCCTGCCGTGTTCAGCATCTTCCTGTCTCAAAGTGACTTGAGGGGGCACGGAAAGGTAAAGCCAAGTGCACAAACAAAGATTTTTCCACGTCAGGCTTTTTCCTAAGCTGCTTCTGTGATGCTGCAACCAAGCTGCTCAGTCAATACCCTTTACATTTGTTTTCCCATACTGAAGGCCAAAGATTAATTTATCTGGACGTCCATTCCACCTTGCAACAGTGTCTTGTGTTATACTTGATAACACGTAGAGCTATTTTAATTCAGCTTAATTTGATTGTGATCTTTAGTTAATATCCTTTTGATTTTTTTTCCTCTAACCTGTTTTCCTGAAATTTACAAGTATAAAATCATAGGAGAAATGGTATCTGACTTCTGATCCACTTTGTTAATAAGCTGATTACAAGTATTTAAAGTTATCTCCTCTTCTCCAGATGCAACAGAACAAATGACCTCTAAACACCATTAGTCTTGCCAACAAGTTTCAGAGCTCTTGCTGGAAATAAACAATGTCAAAATGCAGATGGAGACCTTGATCCTGCAAGTCAAACGGTTGTGCAATTCCAGCTGAGCTCAGTGGAGCCCTATCAAGGCATAGATTTTCAGTCCTGTAGTTCCATCAAATGTGCAAGCTTTGACTTGGAGAAACTGCCAATATTATGAGCAATCTGCAGGAAATATTTGGTATTATGATTTTTCTGTGAGTACAGTGGGTAGGTTGTTCCCCCTGCTGAGGTTAGAGGCAGCATAGCCCAGTGCTCAGCCCGAGGATAGCAAAGGTGCTGCTGCTGCCCATACTAACCTCCTCCCTCTGTTCCCTCATGCCTTTATCCTTATTTTTATATGTCCTGAGTTTTTGCACAAGACCAACCTCATTGTGCGTTTGGGTGATGGCTGGTGAGCAGCAGATTCCTATGCAGGTACTTTGCCTCTGTGGGAGCAGGGCTGTGGTTATCTGTGCTTCCCACGGTGCAGGGAGAAAGGGGATCTCTCTTGGAAGTGACCTCCAGCAGTCAGTGCAAATGTGGGTCAGCCCAGACCTGGGGCCATGGGACATGAAGACCTGGTTGGGATCCCCCTCTGAGGACCTCTGGAGTCACAGTTAGAAGATGAATGAGAGTATGGGGGCTTTTCCACCCAAGTACTGGAAGGAATGAGGGGAGGGAGGAAGGGAAAGAGCTTGCCTATTGTTTTTTGGGTCCACAAGTTATCAGGGAATTGCCAGACTCATAAGTGAGCTGCAGGCACTGGGACAGTGTTGTGTGGTTGCTGAGTGATTGCCCCTTGCAAATGTGTTGAGAATAACTCTTGTCCAAGGGCTTTCCACAGCAAATGTGCTCTGTGCCAAGAGTGCTGCTCCAGGGCTGCACCATTTTTCCCAGTAAGGGAGCCTTCTCTGGGACAGATTTTTTACTGATGTTCCTCTAACGACAACAGCTTTGCATGGCGAATCTGAGAGCAGAGACAGATTCTTTTTCTTGTTTGGGAAGAGAAGAAATCTTTTCTGCTTCATTAGGAATGGCTCTGCAGGGAAAAGATGAAGTTTCCTGCTTGTGTGGTCCCAGGTCTTTTCAATGTAAAAATTCAGGAGTCGACATACTCTTGAAAGACATTAAATGAGGAAATCTCTGACACTGCCCCTAGAGCTCCATAGTTCAACAAACAATATGCCAGAGTGAATTCTTAATTGTTGTTATTTATATTCATTTTCTTTTCCAGTTAACTGATTTTCAAAGTATAAATCAGCACCAAGCTCTGTAAAAATTGTGGCAACAATGAAAGAAATGTTCTGGCTGTTTCAGGACAGCAGGTACGTGCTGGGTTTGTGCCAGAACATGGTGTTTGTCAGTGTCTGCCAAACCATCTCTCCTACCCGTGTCAAAGACTTGCTGACAAACCGTTGGGTGGACATGTTTGGGACCACCACCAGCCACCCCATCCACCCTTCCTGGAGCCTCTGTCTTTGGAATGGGGAGAACAATTTCAGTGTTCACATGATATGTGCTCTCATCTCGCAGCTCTATACAAGTTCTGCCCTATTGCTAATGCACTTGCCTAAATTTTCTTCTTTTTCTGTCAGAAATTTTGTATCGTGTGTGTTTACCAAAAGCTCTCCCTGTGTGAGCAGAACTGGTGGCCCCAGGTGTTTCCCAGGGAGGAAGGTTTGGACACATGGGGATGTGTTGTTAGGAATAAATGCCAGCAGAGGGCACGCCAAGATACGCAGACAGGAAAAAAATAAAATCGGGTCTGTTCGTTTTGTCTCAGGAGTTAAGCAAAACTCTGTTGGTTCATAATTCATGTGCCTGTAGGACATTGTAAAGGAATATAATTGATCTTTCAGGGCAGTGGTGGTATTTTGCTTTGCAAAAGCAATCAGCAAAATATCTTAAAACATCTATTCAAGTAACACGATTTCAGATGTGCTGATGGAAAGAAAAGAGCCTCCCTTCCCCTGGCTCACCTGGTCCCCTTCCATTAACCTTTCCCCCACCACATTTAGAGGCAATAATGCAAGCACAGTTTTGCTGTTTTAAAGGCCCAAAAACGTTTTTGATTTTTAATAATTACATCTCTTATTTTGCTATCATTTTAATTAGCTTGCTTCTGTTGCATTTCAGGGCTAGATTTACACTGCTTTGTGATGGGCAATGTTTTCCAGCTTAGTGTGCTCGTCTGGGTGGGATTGTGCATATGGAAATCACCCAAATGTGAATCTTCCTGGGGAATAGAACATCCTCAGACGTTTGTCCAACAGCAGATGCTAGCAGCTAGCTAGCACCGATGTAGAACCACCTGCAAGGGAAATACTGACGGCATCCATTGGTATCCTGCCTTAAGGACCCCATGGAAAGTCACTGAGTCCAGGCTGTCCCCTGCCCTCTCAGTCCAGGGGCTCTAGGCTGGTGTTTGCTGCTGAGACAAGGTGGTGGTGACGGGACCATGGGCTGGTGGCATGAGGTGCTAAGATGACTCCATGGCCCAGATCAGCCCAGGTACAAGGGAGTTGATGGAGGTGGAGAGAGGATAAAAAGCCTGTAGCACTTTAAAAAGAAAACTGCAAGCTTATTCTCTCAAGTTTTTAAAGGTAATAAAGCATTTTAGCTGATCAGGTAAATTTTTAAATCAAAATCTCCTATACTTTTGTTGCTCGTAGATTAGGAACACAACTCTCACCTCAGAGCCAGTAAAATACCTATTTGGCAGGTGGACACAGAGAGGCTGATCTCTATTTGCACCAAGCTGACAGCAGTCTGTAGCAGACACTGCATTGCTCGGGGCCACGCTGCAGACCCAGGGAAGGGTCAGACTTGGAGCTCCCTGCTCAGTCCCCGTTCACCAGCGGTGGGTCACGGTGGCAGTGCCAGTCCTGCCTGACAAAATGACCAGCAATCCCTGCCAGAGTGCACAGGTGGTGCCTGCAGCTACCCTGAGATGCCAAAATGCAGGAAGCCTGAACCCACCAGTGCATGGCCAGGGGCGGCACTGACCCTGTGCCAGCTGCCCCTGTCTGCTGGGGTGGGGTCCACTGAGTCCTTTCCTAAGGGCAGTCTTCTCTCCAGGGAGAATGAGTCATGTAAGAAATTCAAATTCCCTCAAGAGAGTGAGATCCCTCCACCAGGAAAGCCAGGTGTGCTCAGATGGACAGCTGGAATCAGCTGGAGGCAGTTGGTACAACCCCAAAGCTCTTGTAGGGGGGTAGTAACTCCAAAACCTCAGTTGGCTCTTTTTGGCTGCCATGGGCTTGAATCGAGCACTTTACTGTAGGAACTAAATAGGTAAATTGGCCTCTACCTAACCATGGTGGTGATACAAAATACACAGCAGTTTTAGGTTTTTTGACTTAGGTTTTTCAGGAATTTTTTAATTGTCAGGAGCGAGGTTACTACCACAAGCCCATGGGTGAAAGCAGCTCCAAGGTGTTTGTTATTATTCATTTAGGATTTCGTTCAAGAACAGTGAAGACTTCACATGTGTGAAGTCTTTGTTTTTGCCTTTGCTGTCTTTTTAGGTAATATTTCTTTGAGAAATACTCTGCCACCCAAAACTACCTGTTGTGGTTAAGGTTGACCAACATAGTTTGCAAATGCATCAAGTAATTTCTACCCCTGGAAAGTTGCATTGCTTTGAAATAACATGTGTTTTTTTAAAGTAATTAAGCAGCTTTTGATTCTTTTACATAAGCAGCAAAAAGATTCCCAAATAAAATGAGTTTAAAGTCAACGAAAACATCTTCTTCAATCCAGTCAAAAATTCTTTTTTTCCTTTCAGAAAGGAAGTAGCCTGACAAATACTTGGATAGCCCAAACTGCCTGTAAAAGCAATGCATAGGTGAAAGGCATCATGCACTTTATGAGAAGATTTCTTCAGATACAGTAATATTTCCAATACTGCCTTTGGTATCTGATCAATCTCCCAATGTAAGCCTTCTGCTGAATTACAAGGAGTACAAAAAAATCCTCAAAAAGCTTGCTTTGTTTGGCCAAAACATGTATAAACTCTAACAGAGAGCTGGTGGAGCAATAAATAAACATGTTTAACACCTAAGGCACTGCGGCCCTCCACGGACTCCGAGAGTTCATTAAACCTTGCCCTGTAAACTTATGGACCAATTTTACCTCATGCTGTCTGCTCTGCCAAGTTCTTGCTCTGTAATTCCCTAAACAGGATAAACTCCTAAACATTCAGCCAGCAGCCCCCACCACCTCCGTGGCTGCCGTGCCCGCAGCTTGCTTCGATCCCGCTCCACGCGGTGGCCGCAATCGATGGAGCGCTGGGAGCAGCCTGTGCTGCTTTGTGCCAGGCATTCGCGGCGTGCCCCCGGCCACCTCTGCTGCCAGGATGCCTCTGCTCTGGCCCTGGGCACCTGGAATCTTGCTTGGAATGGCAGCACATGCTGGCGAGGGGCTGTGCCTGTGCTGTGCTAACAGATAATTCATCTCGGCTCTCTCCCTCCAAGGAGGTGTGATGGCAATAGGTGCCTACACCCAGCTTATGCCAAACGTGTGGCTTGTGGACGGCAAATGCCACAGGGGATAAATTTCCACATACATTCCAGGGATATGTATGCAAAGCTTTAAGCTGGCATATTGTTCCCAAGGAGTGAGGAAGGGAGGGCTTTATGAAACATTTGCAAAGTAACAAAGTTTAATTAAAAAGTCTGTTTTATTCTTATGTCTCTTCTCATTATAGCAAAAAAATTCAAAAAAGTGGCAATTCTGAAGTGTAGGAGGCTACTGTGGTTTTTTTAGCATAAGAGAAAGGTTAAAGAAGCAAAGTATCTACTTAGAATTGTTTACTTTTTTTTTTTCATCCTTCATACTTTTTTTCTCTGTGAGCTGCATCTGTGTTTATCACAACTTAGTCCCAGACTAAGTGGAAGCTACTATATGCTATTAACCTAAGATATCCCATATTCTTTACAGACTACAGATCTCCAAAAACAGGTCTTAGAAAACTTGGAATACAATCATTAGGCCTTTTTTATGCACCTATAGCTGGCAAATCATGCGAGATCCTAGAAAGAGAAAAATGCAACTTAGTAGTCACTTGTAAATAGCTTTCCAGCCCTCAGAAAGTCCTGCTTTAAAGCCCGGTGGCTGGTGCCCAAGGGGGATCTATGAAGGCTGTTCCAGAATGTAGCCTCCATTCCTGCCTGTCCTGGACACCAGGTGGGTGAGGGTTTGAATGGAGACCCAGCTGTGCTAGAAAGGCCTGAGCTGAGCAGGACCCAGCCGTTGCCCTTTCAGGTTTCAGGCAGAGAAGAGGGGATGGGTAACACTTTGTGCAGAGGGTGAGCAATATTTGGATGTTTTGTTTTACAAGGATGGTGCTGTTTGAAACAGTCCAACTTTGCTGCTGGGTGTGGGGAGGTGGGAACCAGACCGCAGCGTCAGGGCCTGGGGAGGGTGGCCAGAGGCACACGATGTACATCCTCCCTTGGCTGCCCATCTCCAAATGCTCATTTCTGACCGCTGGTCTATTACAAAAAAAAAGTGGCTGTATCTCTTCTGCCTCCTCTGCTGTGTTTGCAAACACGGTGACCACAGGGGCCCGTCTGGTGGATGTGTGATAGGGGAGTAGCCTGGTCCTGCAACCCCCTGGCTGATCAGAGATGGCTGGGTTTGGTGCCAAGAGATGGTGCTGAATTAAGGTTGTTTGGGATTTGAATGCTTCCTATTGAAATCAACACCAGGGCCCAGGTAGCATTGGTAACAAAAGCTGTAACAAAATGTAGAAGTATTTGTGTTTGTCACTTAGGTGGGAATGGAGCACTTGACTGTGCTCTGGATATTGTGCACTGTTCAGAATTTTGCAGTAGTTACTTTTGAGCTGACATATATTTTCAGCAAATTTCAAATAGCTGGAATAAATATATATATATACAATTCTAGTAAATGGTTAATACAAATGATATGTTCCTACAGAGAAAGAATGATAAAAAGTTCAGTAATTATGGGGAATGGGAATAAAACTTGACAAACTGCATGGGCACAGTAGAATTGCAGTCATGAATTTTGCTTTTGATTGATACCAAGAATACATGGTTGTTAGAAATTAATAACAATAGCACTGAAATATGCATCATCTCAAGCAGTAATATAACTTTGTGTACTTGTGTGCCAAATTTAAGTGTCTGTCTTAAAGTATGTAATTATTAAAGAAATATAAACTTTGGTCTGCAGAGACCTTCTATAGCTAAATGAATAAATATAAATGAATTATTTTTTCAAATCACTTCTCCAAAATGTTCTTTCCCCAGCTTTTGAGTTTCAAAACTTCTTCTGCAGCATCTCATACTGTGATAACGTGGTGGCAGGAGACCCTCTTAGAGCACAGAGCTAGACCATTAAGAAGTTCCCACCATGGCTTTTCCATGTGTGTTGTCCAGGAGCTGGTGCAGGACCGCCACAGCTCTGCCCAGCCCATGGCCATCACTCCAAGGTGAAAGGCTCTGCCTGAGCTTCCTTGCTGTGATCTCAAGCAAGTGGTCACATGGGGAAAAGGTGCAGACCACTTCTCCTGAAAGCTTTCTCTGGACAGACAGCCTGTTGTCTGTCCCTAAATATTTCTGGTTTTGTGCCTTCTCCACTCCTGCCTTAAGGGAACTGGGCTGTTCCCTTCTTTTTCAGCCCCTTGCAGCCCAAGCCCCATTTTCACAGGTGGTCTGTGCCTCAGTGTCAATGGGCAGGTGGTGTGAATTTTTGGCCTAGCACATTTTGAAACTGATTTTGTAACGTGTCTTTCTTTAAAGGCTCTTTTGGAGAAGTTGCTGCTGCTAATTGATCTTGTGGGGGGCCAGGCTTACTCTTGGTCCTTAATGGTCAACAGCATTTGATCAATTTTGTACTGATTAGTGTTGGTCATTCCTGGCTTAAAAAGGGTAGCTTCTGTCTGAATCACTAATGTTTTGGGGCTATAAAATCTCTTTTAGCACATTAGCACTGTTTTGTACTGTGATATTTGATGGATGAATGTGTGCATTATCTATAACCTATTTTCTCCAAGCTCAGCCCAGAAAAGCAGCATGTTCTACTCTCCCTGGGAATATTGCAGCGTACCTTCATTTTCAGTCATAACCACATTTAGACATAGTGCTGCTGTTTTAAATTGGGGTAATGAAATCTTGACAAGTGGTTTGGACAAACACAACACAAGCAATAACAGAAGCTTTAATAAAATGAAAGGATTTCCAGGGAATACCTTCATTTCTTCCATCCTCCAATTTAATTCTTTTTGAGAATAATCAGACCATAACGTAAGACTAAATTCAAGAGATGAAGTTCAGCTGGAGAGGAAATAATGTCCATAAAATGTTTTCAAAGGTTGTTCATTTGTTTGAAATGAGTTCTGTGAGTCAGACTGATGTGCCTTAAATACTTTATAAGCAAAAATATGTTGCATTTGAAGTACATTTTCATCTGGGGATCTCAGGGCATTTTACAGGAAGGGGGAAGAATAACTGATGTTTCTGTCTGTTGCCAGCTAAGAGCAGATGGCTGAGTCTTTCAAGGCAGCTCCTCCAGACCCGATTCCAGTGGGGATGAATTTGGTGTGTCCATCCCATGACCTGGTATATGCACCCAATGGACACACCTGCCTTCCACGTCCTCCTCCCCACTGCGAGCTCTCACTGCAGCTTGAATCCACAATAAGGGAAAAGTACAATGATTTCGTGGTATGTTTTATGGCATTTGGCTGGAGAATCAGAGTTGTGTTGAAATAACAACTGGTTTGTTAAGGAAATCTCAGTCAGCGTGAGCTCCAGTTCAGATAATCAAAGTAACCTCCATGCAGATCCAGAGAAACTTCAGATGCCCCTTCCCAGGCTGCCGCATGGTGAATAAATAGCAACTGCTCTGCATCACCAGGACCACGCTGTTGTCAAACCTCTGCTCTGAAGGCATGTGCTCCTCACCTGCCTTGGTCCTTGGTCGTGGTAACCCTGGTGAGAATCACAGAGGCCTGCCTGTGTCACAGCTCATTTATTCAGCAGGATGGGTACGTGGTGTGACACCAGGAAAACCTCCCAGAAACTCCTGTGATAAAGACTTGTCCCACAGAGAATGAGTACAGAGAAAAAAAATCCACCTTTAGCTCTCCTGCTGCTGAGACATCTTGATCATCTGTGGCATATCAGGGAGCGATGGCTGGGGAGGGACTGGGGGCATTATGCACCACCTTTTAATGTGAGAAAGGATTGAGGATTATTCCATACTTCCTTCTGGCCACTGGCCCACAGGGTGCTGACAGTTCTGCTTCGCTGGTGTGACCAGCTTTGAGTCAAGTCCCAGTGAAGGACATTGCACTCCCAGGTGAGAGATGAGTCCCTTTGCTGGACTTCTGTGTATCCCAGTTTCTCCTGGGCACGTAACTTTAGGCAGAGACTTAACAAAAGTCAGTCAGGGATGATGAGACTGCGTGCTTCATTAGTACCTTTTGTGTTTCATTGGACAGTGGGGCAATTAACACAGGGCTCATTACACAAGGATTTTGATCATTTTCTCTGCTTATTCATCATAGTATTTCCTCTGAGAATAGCAGAGACTGTGATTAAGCACGGGAATAATTCATGTAGTTTCTTCTTTGAGATTTCTATCACCTTTTTGGGGTCTAATCATTTTACAGCCTTAATTCCTGGGGTACTTATGGCAGATCTGCATAGAGCCCTGCACATAAACCGTGCTCTTCAGCTTCTGGTTGAGGTTATTTTCTGCTTCCAACGCAAACCAGCAGCTCCACTTGGAAAAACCTCAAAGCTACAGCCTCAAGGTCAAGCAAGGTCTAATAAAATATTATGACAACCACAAAACAAGTCAGAGTAAGCCCAAGGGGATACCTGCTTTGGTCCTGATCCTTAAGATTAATGTAAAAACATTATAGGATGTCTTTATTAGGCCAAGACCCCTCCAATTACCCCATTGTTTTTTATTGACAACAGAAAATGGATGCCCTTAGAGAAGAGTGTAGGAACAGGACAAGCAGGCAGTGATGTCTCTCAACAATACTGTCCCAGCCTGCAGCAGCAGGACCTTCCTGAGGTGTTTATGATGTCTTTATATTTCATAGCTTTAGGTGGAATTTTCCTATATTAACTTGTTCATTATATGCATCATGAGAGGAGTAATTCACAGCCCTTTGTGAGGCTAGGAGAGGGATCTATAATAGTCAGGTCTACAAGGAACAATATGGTGTTCTGCCCACAGTCGCAGCCCGCAGGGTGGGAGATGTGGGGCCCAATTCCATCGCTGTAACTGGGTGGGATTGGTGTGGATCACTGCCCTGTCTGTCCTGGGGCTGCTGTTTGCCTTTCTCCCCATCTTCCTCTTCCATCAGTTTCCATAAGCTTGACTGCAAAATCTCACTCTGCAGCAGCTAGACCTGCTCTGCTGGAAGTTTTGGACATGGAGGCATAGGTTGCTTTTGTCCAAAATGTGCCTAAGGAATACTCTAAATGCAACAAAGAGGGACACACCCAAAAGAGAAAAGGACATTAGATAGCTTTAATTTTTGGGCAGCTAGCTCCTCTGGGCCCTTCTTTCCTACACCTATAAAATCCTCTCACTATGATGTCAGTGGGTGCTGTTGCAAAAACTCTGCCAACTATCATACACCACACAGGACTATGACTGCAAAGGGTGGTTTTGAAAATCCAAAGAGAGAAATTGCATAGGAAAGTTGTAATAAATACTTTTCTGTTGGAAAGTTGGCATTTAAGATATGGGCACTCTGTAGGATTTTAAAATCTGAAGAAATGCAAAGAGTTTTGTTTCCAAGTGGCAGGATAATATAAGAGACAAAATATTGTGTTCATTAAAATATAGGGAATGAAACTTTGAGAGCAGTTTTCAACAGCTTTGACCAAAAATAAGTCTTGGGTTCCTAAGTCACTTAATCTTTACCTCTATTTCAAAGTATTGACAGCAGCTATTTTGTAGCTGAAGGTCTGCATTGAAGAGATATGGGTCATTCCTGCTAAAATCCATGCAATTATTGAAGTTTTCAAACATTCAGAATAAATTAAATGAGTAACTGCTCAATATTCACACAGAGAATGTTTTAATTTTTAGGAAACTGAAAATGCATTTTGTCCACTTTTTAATGAGTATGTTAAAAACCAGGTTTCCCATTATTAACATGGGCACTAATATATTCTGCCTATGAAGCTGATGCAAAGAGGAATGCTGAGCCCAGTCAGTTCAGCACTGGAAGAAGCAAAGATTTAATTTCCTTTTCCTGCTCAGCACCAAGCTGATACAAAGGCCTCTCAGTGAGAAAAATAATTGTGCTTAGGGCTTGGCATATGGAGACACAGGGTGTAGAGTGTGCAAACATCCCAGCTGGTGGGAGATGTTAATGCCTGCAGAGGATCCAGCTTTCCAGCCTTATCCCTGCTGAGAGCAGCCACCTCCCTGCCTGCAGAGCTTTGCTTCAGCACTCTCCTGCACCTGGCTTGGACTCGTGAGCAGAACCACAAAAAAGCCACCAACCCCACTCATTGGGATGGCTGGTCTTGGCTCAGCAGGGAGGGACCAGCACCGCCCCTGGGAAGGGCACCATCTCCTCAGCCCCACAGCAGCAGGAGTAGGGAGGGAGAACTGTGCATGCTCAACAGCCCAGGCAAGGTCCTAAAATGATGGCCTCTGCTCTAGGGCAGATCTCTTCCTGTGCCTGTCTGTGAGCTCTGCCCTGGACCTGTGTGTGTGGCGTGGAGACTCCTGGGAGTATTCAGATTGTGATGAACCAGCAGTTTCTAATTCGAAAAATATTTGTTTCAGTAAGTGTTTCCTGGCTGGTGCTGATGGAGTATTTTTGTCTGTGCTAACAGTATCATATTGCTGGGAGGGGAAGCTCATTCCACCTAATTGTACTAAGCGTGTGGTGATGGAGATGGGAACCTAATTATCTTCATCAAATTGATTTCATTTTGGTTACCACATGGCTATTAGAGGAATGACAATAAATTTTGGTCTCTTTGATCAGGACTGGAGTTTAACCAACATTTCTAAAGTCATTAATGTGTTATGCCTCCCCCAGGCTAATGATTTGATTACCATGTAAATGTACTGAAGCCAAACACTTCAGCTATACATTATGGATGATGGATAGAAAGTTTTGAGAAAATACATGTTGTACTAAATACACCGGAAACACAGAGGGTGTCAGATAGCTACTGGCAGGCAGGGAGAGACAGAGAATTGTAGAATCATAGAAGATCTCAAGTTGGAATGGTCCCAAAAGAATCATGAAGTCCAGCTCCCTGCTACTTGCAGGGCTACCTAACACTAAACCATATCAGTAAGACCATCATCCAAAATATTTATGAAAAACTGCATAGATGTGTCTTTGTAGCTTATCTCTTCTGATGACTAAATCCTTGCACTGTAAGGCTGCTGATCTCTGTGAGATCAGAGAAAGCTGTCTCAGCCCCTCAGGCCCATAGCGGTGCTGTTAGCAGATGCAGGAACAAAGTACACCCAGAAGCTTTATTTTAGCTCAGTCCTGAGCCTAGAAGTGTTGAGGAACCACTGAGAGTCAAGTCCAGCTCCCACCACCTTGGATGCTTCCCCATGGCTTGCCTGTGTGATGGGGACTGAAGTGCTGGACTGCCACTGGGCAGAAACTGGAACATGTCTGTCTTAGCTTTTGTTCTTATGTACCTACATATGCAGTTACACAGTGCCAAGAAACTCTGTGGAATTTTATCTTTGTGAGGTTTTAGTCTTTTTTTTCTGATATGCCAAAAAATATGGGTTATATCATGATATATTAGTATTTGTGCCTATTATAAGGTATGTGTATGTATGTATATGTTGATAATATACTTGTTACTAATGTGCTGTAGCTATCACATAACACAATATGACAAATTAATACATCTTACAGCTAAATATTCCACAATGTATTTTAATGTGCTTTATCTTAAACCCTTTCTGTCTTGCTGCCATCCTTTTTTTCCTTTCCCAGGTCGATTTGTATTGAAAGGAAGTACTTTAGTGCTTTAGCTCAGGAAACTGAGGCCAGAAGTTCAAATAATTCAATGTGTTCTTGCCACCAGGCTGAGTCAGACATTGTGTTCCTCATAGGTTTTTGTCTGAAAGTGCTGCAAAACCAGGATTCCCCAGCCTTTCCAGGCAATTGATTCCTCAGGGCAATTAAAGAAATTATGGTACTTGAGCTGATCAGGAGCATTGCACACCATCTGTAGCTCACCAGGGCAGAGGCTTTCTCCTCACCAGGTTCCACACTGGCGGTCCAGGAAGGCTTATGGAGGAGGAAGGTGTTTGCCCAAAGGGTGCATGGCCTGTCAGAGACACTTCTCACCTGCAGGACGTTGCTGTGGCCACCTTGACACTCTGTGCCTCAGTTTCCCATCAGGAAGGGATCAGCACCTGTGCTGTTCACTCTGGAAAGGACAGGGGTTACACAGGATGTACTACAGCTAAAATGGGTGTACTGGGAGCAATAAACAAGTGTGTTATTCCAGGGTTATTTGTAAGTGCTTTTCGGTTATGTGTGTTCATAGGGGGTGAGGGTGGATGGTCTGAGTGCAGATAGCAGGGGCCAGGGAACCTGTGCTTGCAGAGCCACCGTCACTGCACAGAGCAGTCCCTTCGCCTGCCTGCCCCTTAGCCCCCTCCACCACCTTGTCTACTCTGAAAGTATATGCCAGGATAAAAGAGAAACAAAAGGTTACCAGGTGTTCAGCAGGATCAGCTTTCCTGCTCTGCATCACTGGGCACCTGCCTGGACTCCAGTGCCAGGGATTTGGGGGAAAATACTTTTTTCAGAGGCAGTGGTGGCTTAAATGGGAGTAAAACTACTGCTTAAACAGCAGGGCATACACTCTTGTATCCCCTTTTCTGGGGCAGGAGTCACTGGCCAGCTGATGGGCCACTGAACAGCAATGTCCTGGGTCAGCACACTGAATGGAGTACTTAAGCAAATAGATATAAATATAGGTATATACATATGCACATATAAACATACGTACATGCCAAAGCTACCAGCTAATGGGCAGCAGAAGATTCTTGGATACAATGGGGGTTTTTCCCTTTGGAAAGCAAACCAAAGGCCAGCCCTGCCAAGCTGGAGGCAGCTGGTTTGTTTTCTTGCTTTTCCTGGGCAGCTCCTGCCGTTTCCCCGGTGCAGGCTCCTGCTGCCAGTGCTTAGGGAAAAGGATGCGAACAACTGAAGGGATCTAGTCTGTTAATTTATATTAATGAATATAAATTAATGCAGTTTTCTTTTCTCTGGATTGCAGATATTAAAGGCCACTATGACTCATAAGCACGATCTATCTTATCCCTGGTGGCAATAACACGTTAATCACCTCTGATGCGGGCTCCTGTTGCAGGGTGAGGAGCTGGCACGCAGGGCTGGGTGAAGGCAAAGGACCCTGCGCAGTTCTACAGCTGCTGCAGGCATGAGACAAGCAGCATGTGGCAACCCAAGTAATTTCCACACCCAGCATCTCTGCAGCAACCTGTTCCTGTGTGGCTTAGGACCCCTCTAGCAGTAAAATAGTCAGGTTAGAGGGTAGGAAGAGTATCAAACTATAAAACCAGTAATAAGAGTACCAGCTGAACAATTGCAGACCTCCGTGTAAAAGATGCAGAGAACTGCTCTGTTTAAGACTCATTTTTAGTTATGTTTTACAGTTTCTCCATGTGCTGTTCTACATTTATCTATATTAGCAGCAGGCACTTGGCAGTGCTAGCAGGGGAACACAGAAGCGCCTGACCTCAGTGGCACCATGGCTCTGAAAAGAGCTGATTTGGGACATCATTGTGTATCTTTCTGCCAGGTAAATTTGTAGTGAGAGCTGGCAAGGAGAAACACTCAGCAGCAAAATCTGAGCATGTTTATGGAAAATGAAGTTGATCTTATGCACCTGGTAATGGGACAGAGGTGCTGCACTGCTGTGAGGGGGCGAACCACTCTAAATTTTCCCTTCTGTGTTCCCAGGGAGGTTTGTCTAATCTTACCTACAGTGACGGAATAGAGCTTTTTTCCCATGAAAACTATGGGAAGAATGACAAAGGAGGGGAGAAATTAGCAGCAGGACTAAAGTATGGCACTCCCTGGCCAATCCCATAAGCACTAAAATGCTTCACCAGTTTAATGTCATTTCACAGGGTAATCTTCAGGCAGCCTTGTCTGGAGACACTCTCAGGCTGATACAGCGCCCAGTGGTGCAAAACATCGAGTTACTCCGTGAAAGCACAAGGAGAGGGAGTGACGAAATCTTTTCATGTACCTTTTCCCTGTGACCTTAACCCCCAATTCCCTTCATAAACTGAATTCTGCTCAGTTGCACTACTCTAAGTCCTTTGAAGTCCTTTGCATTTAGGTGGCAGATGAACAACCCCTTACTGTAGTGAGCCAAAATATTTTTTTTTGCATTTCACTGACATTTTTGGGATAGAGTTAACTCTGCATCCCTCTTTGAGTGAAAAAGGGGTTATTTTCAGAATGATTCAGTCTTCACTTTTGCCACAGTTCTTCAAGAAAGACCAGCAGGTGATGAGAGAAATAGATGTACAATTTAGCTATTTCTGATCTCTACCTCACCCCTTAAGTAACTGCAAAAGAAGATAAAAGAATATTTTAGGAAAGCTGCACACAGAAAACAGAGCTGAACTTGTACAGCAAATGTTCTAAATAATGAGAAAGGTTCTCCAAATGTATTTTCACTTGTTAGAGGGTCAAAGAGGTACTGGGTCAGATGAAAAAAATAGATCTGGGAAATGCTGAGCCACCATGAGGAAACACTAATGCAAAGGCTCAGATGGCAGTGATGTATGATTTTGGTTTTCCAGTGTGTACAGAAGTGTTAGGCCTAGGAAAGAAGATTTGGCACAAAAAAAGATTCACATGAGTTTAATACTCTTAGCTCTCAGGATGAAACATGAATTTTGTACTTACCTAACTCTTGCTGCCCATAAGGACCCTTTCAATGTTTTCAATGACAGCAAAGTTATGTTAAGAATAAACTCCTTCACCAAACCTCTAAATAGGCACAGTATACATTAATTTAGTTGAGCACTAAAACTTATGGCTGGAACAGCTTTTTTCCAGAATTTGAAAATGTTCACATTAATGCTAGAAACAGGTCAGTCTGTTGCATATATATATATATATAGGTACTGTATCCTTTTCTTAAAGCCTGATAGTATTAATACTCAAAAGACATCTTTCTGTGACAAGGAATAGTCACTGGATTTTACAATGGATGAACAGAAGGTCCTGTGGCTCGCAGATACTCTAACTGGAGTCACCTGCCCATGCACAGACCTTTGAATGCAGGAGCCTGGATTCCCTCCCATCAGTGGGGAGAGGCCAGACCCTTGAGAAGAAAAGTACTCCACATCTCTTTGTCACAGTTTTAGGTGGCACAAATCATCTTATGGAGACACTTTTCTCTGTGCAGGGAATTTAGGAAATGGATTCAAGCTAAACACGTATCCTCTGGGTGGATGAAGTGGTTAAGGTGAAAATGATCTCAGAACAAAGAGGGGGGGTTTCCTGTGTTGTGAACTCGTTGCCTGGAGGGAAAGTGCTCCCTCCTCTCGGGGTCTTCACTTGTTCATCTCTTCCTTACTTCTGAGGGTAAAATCTAGACAAGAACCTAGGTCTGCTCTGTTCCCAGGTGAGCATTCCCAAACCAGCTATGTTATCAAGTCTTTTTTGTTCTCATGCCAAAAGGTTATTAAACTATAATGACAAATAATTTAGCTTTTTCTGTATATTGTCAAATGATATAAACATGAGACACATCCTTTGCATGCAAGTGCCTAATTTTCTGAAGGATACAATTCTTGCCTGTCCTTTTTGCCAGCAGCCTGAGGCATTTATCAGTTGATAATCTCCCACTGAAACCTGAGATTTAGGAGTGAGTGCCACTGTTCTATGTGATGGTCAGGATTTTAGGAGCCTGTGGTGTCAAGGGGATGCATTTGTTATTCCTGAAAATACTTCCCTTTACCACTGAGACCAGGACATGAACAAACCATTTGCTTTAGAAAAAAACCAATTCTCTTTAGAACCCACAGCAGAAATGTGTTGTCTTTTAGATCTAATAGTTAACACTCTTAAGTGAGTAAAACCCCATGAATTCACTTGTTAAAATAAAATGAAATAAAAGCAATTAGTAGCAAACAGTGTGCCATGGAAGGTAGGGCTGGGTGTAGTTGGGCTGGTGATGCTGGGAAGGAAGGGAACTGCACCTAAACCACTTCCTTCAGGGTGTGTCAAACACCACCTGTGCTAACAACTGAGCATGACTTCGAGCTTGTAAGAGATGGAGGGCACCAGTTAGTCTGTCAGAACAGGTCAAACCCGGCAGCATGTACCATTCTCCACATCCCTATTTTTCTTTGCAGGAGATATTTTTTGGTAACATTGTGTGTAAAGGAAGGAGCTGTCTCCTTTCGGCTTTCATCATTTCATGGCATTACAGGCTGTAAAGGCATCTGTTCAGGGCTGGAGGAGAATGAACAGGACCTTTTCCTTTCTGTGGCAGAACAAGACTTTAATGGTCTGGTGGAAGTAATTCTGTAATGCAAAGGAAGTTGATAAAATAGAACATAAACTTCTCTAATAGAGGATTTAATTACCAGGAAAGCCAGGCTGAATAAAGCATTTGAGCAGAACTATTTCATTGCTGAAAAGGCAATAATTATTAATCCTCCTTTTCCAAGGCCATGTCATTTATTCAGGAGGCCTTGGAGTACTAAGAAACCACATGTGTCTGTGTGTGTGTGTGTTTGCTTGTATGTCTTTGAGTTGTTTGATTTTTTTCTTTTTTTTGTTTGCATCCAAGCAGATTGTCACTATCCTTTAAAAAATACCAGATTTTCTCTGACTGTACTCAGATTTCCAGCTAAACTGGTCTATCCACATGATCAAGCTGAAACCAGCCAAACTAATCAGGTCTCAGGGCTGGACAATAGGCACAAGGCTAATGAATCAAAAAGCTTAAAAAGCTCTTATATTGCTGTTTCATTCTTCAACGCGTGAGCGTGGCTATCAAGGTTTAACTGCAGCAGAAGGACTTATTTATTTTATTTGAGAAACAGGCACTTTTATGAAGCCCTCTATTAGTCAATATATCAGCTTGTTCATGTTTTATTCTGTTGTTTTTCCAATATACAGTCGAGAAAGAAATAACTGTGCCTGGTGATGTGAGGTGTACATGGTAAAGTTTTAAATGCAGTTCAGGTATTTACCCTTTAAACTTACTGAGATTAAACATGGAAATCATCCCTGCAGTTTGCTCTAATGACTGTTTTGTAGCTTGTGTCACGGTGTGTGCCATGATCAGGCAGTGGCAGCTACTGCTCAAGGCAAAAGTCCACCATGGCTGCGATGGAATTGAGTCAGCTCACAGTGACTTTTTTTCCACACAAGCAGCTTCACCTTGCCAATGCTTTCTTCTCCCCTCTTCTCTTTATCCTGCCCCAATTTCTAATGACATAGATCCGAGCTGAGGAAATGAAACAGCAGAAAAGTCTTAGCTTGAAAATAAAGCTGTGCACAGCCCCTGCTGGGGAAGGAAACCCATGGGATCATCTGTGAGGGTCTGGCACTGACTTCTTCAACATGAGCAAGCAAAGAGCTGTGGGGCTGATGGGGCTCCCTGTGACTGTCAGGCTTGATTTCATCTTGGAACCAAATCTTCACAGGGAGATGGACAGGGAAATCTCTTTCTTGAAAAATGTTGCTGTTAGCATATTCATATTTTCACAGTGGCTGCTGAAAAGCTTTGGATGTTTTGGTAACACCAGTGATCTCTGTAAGGACTGGCAAAGGGAAATCATCTCGAGGTTAAACATTTGTGGGGATGGTGTTGTTTGGGCTCAGTGTGAGTTTAGTCTGGTGTGGCTGAATACTGATTTTTCAAAGCAAGAACAATCCAAGGCCACTCCATCAATGAAGCAGAAATCTGCAGAGATGTTCATCACTTGTTTTCTTAAGCAGCTTTGTGCATCAAGTCCCATGCAGTGTGGGTTTGAAAAACTGTATTAATTTTTTTTAAGGAAGATCTTTGAGAGTAACCTGGAAGGATCAAATTAGAAACATATCCAGTTCACTCTTCTTCCAGAAAACACTGTGTCCCTTTATGGCTTCATCTACATGAGCAGGCACATCCCTCTCTCAATACAAACGTGTGATTCCCACAATGCATCACATCCAAGCTGAATAAGAAGATATCTGTAGATCTAGAGTAGGTGTGTGTAAAAATACATACTAGCATTATGGAGCACATTCAAATTGATTGCTAAGTCATAGTGAAAAATGGTCAATAAACAGTGAAAGAACAATTTTACTTGGCATTTTATTCACTTAACAGAAACATTCACTTATCAGGTATCACTGAAGTGCAATTTACAGAACTTAGCAGCAAATTCACATATGTAAATTCAGATTTATTTTCTTTTGTCGTCTTTTTTGTTTCTTTTTTTTTTACAAATATTACAAATGTACATCCATTAGTACAGTATTGCCATTCACTCATGCGTGTTATGTACAGAATCTTCACTAAAGAATTACTACTGAGCAATTTTTCCTTTGCTTCAGGAAATGCTGTATGTAGGTCATGTGTGCTTCTGGGGTGGGGTCCCATCACACTGTTGTTGCACATAATGAGAAGAAGTAGATATTTAAGGTCATATTCAACCCTAGTGCCAGCAAGTGCAACTCCATTGAGATCAGCTGATGCCCACTCGCAGTGGGGACTCAGTTTGGTCCCCGGTACTAAACTCGTTCTGGCAGCTGAATCCAGGGTTGCAGTTATGTTTTTCTTGTAACAAAGGATCATTCAATCCTGCCACACTTTTTTCTATGTCCTTAAAATTCACCAGGCATGGCGCTTTGTTGTCAGAGTAGCTGCAACACCAGCCTGGTGGAACTATTATGTGTTAGTTGGGTGGATGTCATGCCATGGCTGGAGGAGGATTGATGAGGGCAGGGAGATGTAAGGAAGAACCACTGAGGTCTCGTGTGTGCTAGGTAAGGACTAACTTGGAGAGCAAAAGCAGAAGACATGCTCCCCCCTGCCCTGTGGATCTCTGCATGAGAAACCTTGTCCTCCTCTCTGGCTGCCCTGTGGTTTCTCGTGCTCGGTGGGAGCAGCCAGAGCCCCTGGGGCCACCACTGCCAGTGTCCCCTGCAGCCTCTCCCACACCTCCAGCTGTGGGCTGGCCCCTGCCTGCTGCCCCTCGGGCACATGTGCTGCCCAGGTCACACTGGAGGTCTGCAGCAACAGCTGTGTTAGAGGACAGGACCATGCGCAGGTACGTGGAAGCTCCAGAAGGTGCCAAAAGTATTCAAATGTTAATCAGAAGAGCTGTCAAAGTGGTCAAAGTATTGGCAAAGTGGTTACCACAAAATGTTTCCATTATTGAAAAGTCTCAGGTTTTTGGTTGCTTTTTTTTTTTTTTTTTTTTTTTTTTTNTATTTCTACTCTAAGGATATTTTTTTAAAGATTTTTGGTAGTTAATATGGAATGTATTATTTTGTTGAAAAGGTTTCTGGAAGGGGAGAGCTTTGTTTTATCTAATTTAAAAATTCTAGTTTATCACAATTGTTTTTATACAAGACACTATAGATACATCTTGTAGTTTATAATCTAAAAATAAAATCTCATCAAAATACTGTAGCTATTCTATTGTGGGCATCAATAAACAATGTATTTACTGTATATGGCTCTCCAAACATGATAAACCCTATACAAAGAGCATCTATCTTTATTGATAGGAACAGTTTCCCGTGTAAAGGAAATTACATGGAAAAATATGAGCCTTATGTTGTTCGAAAAGTAACTCAGCTTGACAGTTCTGAGAAAATACCAAGACAATTATCACAAATCAGTAGCAGCATGTTATATACAGATTTAAAGAGAATCACAGGAATAAAAAGAAAACAGTACTTATATACCCGCAAATCCTGTCATCTAAAAACTCAGAAACTTAGAGAAATGTACAGGGCGTTTGAAGGTTGGTTTTGCAGTGGGACTATCAAAGCTCAGTTCTCCCATGACTGTATCTTCTGCATTCTCATGAAGTTTGGGATGGTTCAAAGATGAGATTGTATCAGACCCAGCCCAGTTATGAAGAAAATATTTAAATGTTGGGTGATAGTTGTCTCCTAAGTGAAAAACCCCATCTGCTTTTCAGGCTGCAGATGAGCATGAATAATAATAATAATAACACTTGGCATTTACACAGAGCTAGAATCTGAAAGCTCATGCATTGAGTAAGACCTTACCCAAATCTGTGGTTGCATCTGCTGTGCTTATGTCAATTGGACTGTGTGGAGAGGTAAAACTCACTGCAAGAGTGACAAAATCTGTCTTACACTGTTGCATATGACCAGAGCATTTTGATCCTGCCAAGTTCCTTAGATGTGAGGCATTTATTATTATCCCCATTTGACAGGTGGACAAACTGAGGCAGAGAAGAGCCAAGTATCAAATGTGCTCTCTTGTTTGGGGATGTCTTACTTGTGTGTACCCAACCCAGTGATTGTTCAGATGCATGGAGCATCCTGAGCTCACATCCACTTGATTCAGAGCTATGGGTCATCAGAAGATTGGAGATCTGAGGCTCTGGGTCCTGGCTGCAGCCTGCCTGGTTTTAGGTAGCTTCCTGAAGATCCAGAGCCAGGAGCATTGTCACACTGGTCCTCACTGGCAGCCCGTGCAGAGCTGTGCACTTCTGCAGGCAGCACAGGGGTGAATCTCCCCCTTGACAAGGATCTGCATCCTGGCTGGTGTCTAAAAGGCATGTGAGACGAACTGGGCCCAGGCAAGTAAAATTTGCAGTATGCAAATTGTGACTAGAGCTGAAGATTTATTGTGAAGTGGTTTGTCCAAGGTGTCAGAGGGAATAACTGTAAAAACCAATGGCATCCTGATGCCTGGCTTTGTGCTCAGAGCCAGCAGTGGAAAAATCAGTTTAAAAATGCTGCATTTCTTTGAGGTCTAAATTTTTTGTCACAGATTTAGGCAGTTTACAGGATGATTTTTGCATAGAGGTTAGGAACCTTTTTTTGTGGATGATTATGGATGCTCTGAGACTTGCTGTCATGCTGTGTGCCTGGGGTACTTCCATCTCTCCTCACTATTTTCCATTATTCAGTGATGACTTTTGCACTGGTTGTGTGAGGGAAAACAAAGCTCTATTTTGGATCAGACAGGTGGCCCACTAACACCTCAAATCAGTAATAACCAACAGCAATAAACAATAAAAAGCAGAATCTTGGTGGAGGTGGCATTATAATTTGGGCAGGTACATTCTTGGGAAGGGATCATGAAAAAGCAGTTTTCTAAAGTTGAGTTCAGTGCATCAGACACATTTCTACTTATGTATTTCCAATACAGGATTAAAAGCAAATATTCCCATGGAGGTTGCTATTAAATCTCAGACTACTTCAATTCACTCATACGTCCTGCCTCGCCTTCTCTCCAGTCGGTTTGATCCAGTCGTGTAGAAAAGGTGTGGAGTGATTTACACAGTTAGTAGGAACTGATCTTGCTCTGGGGGTTTCTTCACCCAGGTGCCCAGGCCTGCTTTCTGAAATGCTTTAAACAGCTGCTGCTTAACAGACTGGTACGTCTGAGCCACCAGCTTTGCCTCGCTGTATACTGATGGCATCTCTCCATGGCTGGGTACTCGTGTGCTCAGCTGCAAAACAAAAATCAGGGAAGGGGAAAAAAAATAATAAAAACCCCAACCTATGAGCCAAAAGAAACAGGAGGCTTCAGTAGCTGTATAATCTTCCTGTCTGCATTTCATAGCAATCACTGTGCTTTGTGTGTTTGCTTTTGGTTTAACAACCAAAAAACCAAGGAAGCAATAAATGCTGGTGGCATGGATTCGAGCCATTGTGAGGAGGAAAGGGGTGAACAGCTCTGCCTTGGAGTGGGCATAGGCAGTAGCAAGTCTTGGTGTGTTCCACAAAGGCAGAATGCTACTTCTCAGTTAAGATGATTTTTAGGTACAAGTTTAGTTTAGCCTGGGAAGAGGAGCAGCTCAGTGCTTCATGTTATGCCCAGACACAGAAGAAGAAGGGTTGCCTTCCACACTCTCCCATTGCCCCTCCATATTCTGTTATTGTTGGGAATGCTGTGAAACATATCCAGGACAGGGAAGAAATCTGGCATCAGTGTTTGTGCTGGTGTGGGAAATCTGAATGCTCTGTTCTAACACTGGAGGCACCCACCAGGAGCCACCTCGAGCAATGTCACGGGTCCAGTGCCCCTGGAAAGACATGCAGGAGGGAGCACCCTTTGCTCTGCAGAAGGACTAAACAAACTCCTCTGACCTGCCCAAGTCTCTGCTGTGCCAAACCTGTAGGGAAAGGCACCTTTGAGGCAAGCCTGATGAGCAATCAGCTCTTTGCCTTGTCTCTACATGGGAGGGATGCTGAGAGGCAGATTAAAGGAGAAGGTGAACGTGCAGCCTGCAATGAGCTGCTCCGGTCTGTGTGTGCCAGCACTCTGTAGGGCTGTACTGGCTGGAGCTGTACTGGCCCAATCAGCAAGGGAGGGTGACATTGCCAGCCCTGGTGTCAGTGGGCCACAAGCCAGTCTGGCAGCAGCGCCTTCTCTCTGGCTGCTTCTTTGCTCCCTTTGTTCCCCAGAGGTGGAGAGTGATGACATTATCAAATCCCTCGTTTTGTCAAGGGCAAAGTGCCCTGCTCAGCCACAAGTTACTCTCTCCTGCTCACTGCAACCTCGTTCCTGGTGTGAGCCAGATGCAGTCAAGCTCTCCCAGCCATAGTTTGCCCTGGTCTTATTCCTGTGAGGAGCCCTCCATTCTGGGGGTGGCAGGAGTGCTTCTTGCCTCGCTTCCTACCTGCTCTGCAGGAAATAGGCTGGGACCTGTGTCACCACACTGTGACCAAGCCCTGGGCACAAAGCCCACAGTGGTCTCTTCTGCTCCCCACAAGGCTCAAGGGTCCCTGCTAGGGCAGACCATGCCACTGCCTGGGATGGGATGAGTCCCACCAGCCTCCTTCTCCTGTGGTGTCCTGCAGAGCAGAACAACCCCTTTGGGCTTGTCCTCAAACCTGCCCACCCTGCAGGCTCCTTTACCTTCCCTAATGACTTTGGTGGTGGAATTGTCTCCAGACTTCCCCGCCAACACTATGTCTTGTTTGTTTCCACTCATTTCCCAACAGGAAAGAGATTTTGGTGCTTAATAAAATAATTTTTTTCTTGTTTTCATCTTCTCTCACTCTCCATGGACTACAGGACAGCTATTGACAAGCCTCTTAGTGCCCCGGACCCACCTTGCCGTGCAGCTTTGCCCAGCGAGCGAAGAACATGTGCTTGCAGAGCCGCGAGGGACTCCCGCAGGTCCTCTTCCCCGTGGTGGCGTTGATAACCTCCAGGTCGCTGTTCCCCACGATCCAGTTCACACTGAAGCCAGGAGATTTTCCAGGCTGCCGAGCGCCAGCGTGACTCACCCCTGGAGGAGAGAGGGACACCAGTAAGCTCCAGTGTGCACTTGGAGGCTGCTCACACATGGTGGGTTCTTGTGGCACAGGAGACACCCTCGGAGAACCTGCTGGCATTGTGCACTGCACATGCTCTTGTCACCCACCATTGGCTAAATGTTACCAGACCAAGTACCTTGAAGAGACATAACTTAGCAATTCCAATAGATTTTTTTCACCTTGCAGGCAAACCTTCCATTAGCCTAAGGAAAGCCTTTGGATTGTAGTGTGAGCTGTTGACAGCAGTGTGACGCTTGCTGAGTGCAATCTTTCAGCAAATCTTTAATGAAATAAGAGGCTTTTAAAAGGAACTAAGCAGTACAGTGCTTTGGCCATGAGTTCCTTCAGGTGAGCTTCCCACAGTCCAGCATATTTATCTGCTATTGACTCCTGTGGCCTTTTTTGTGAGGGGATGTCTAGATCCCAGAGGATAAGAAAATGCAAAACAATACTTTCCATCATCACAGGGAGATTATTAGATCCAAGCTAATAATGAACTTGTAGACATCACGGAGCTACACAGAACACTCTTGGTCCCCACCTTGTGTCTGCCTACGAGATTCCAATCCTGTACTTGAGTACTAATTTCTTCAACAGCTAGTTATTGTCCTAATGGCAATATTTTGGACATCTCTAAGTGGAATGCCTCATATATAATTTTAGACAGCTGCAATAATGATGTTTACAGTCACCTGGGATGACTGCATGACCTTAGTGTCATTAACATGGCCAATTTTGGCCATCTGAGCCACATACTGAGCCACTGCCTTCATGGGTGAGAGCTCCCTTGGCTCTAAATGCAGACCAGGGCTACAAGGTCAGGTGCGGGTGTGTGCATGAGTTACTTTTAATCAGGTAAATTTCTGTCTCTTTTTAACTATTTAGAGTAGCTCAACCTTTCCATGACTCCTGTTGCTTTTTTATTTCTTGTACTTGAAATGGGGGAAGGATTAGTCTTTGCAAGAAAATAAGAGGAATAAAGAAAGCGGTTGGCTTACTTTCCAGCACAGTACAAATGCAAACAAGTGAGCTCTGCCTTGCCCTGCTCATTAGTGCTTTTGCAGTGAAGAATCAACACTGGGAGCTTCCAAAGCTGGAAAATGCAGAGTGACCTGAAGCAGTTTGAATATTTTTGAAAACATGGACCTTGGATAATGTGTCTGGATCCAGTTGTTGTGTCCCTCTCTGCTAATCTGCTGTGTGGGCCACTAGCCTGCAAACCTGGACAACAAAAGCCACTGTGGTGAGCAGCAGGTGGGGACTGTGCTGGTAGGCAGGAGCTGCCTGGCACAGCTGCCCCAGCACAGGCCAGTGCCAGGACTGGGTCTCTGTTTCCAAATGGCAGCTCCTGCCTGCAGCAGCTCCAGCAACAGCTCATGGTTTGCATTGCTTTCATTGCTACTGGGCGGAGGGCAGCGGAGAAAGGTCCTTTGCATTTTCTGCTGAGAGGGTTTTAAAGAACATTTGCAGAGAGCAGGAAGTACTAATGTGGGCTGTTCAGAGAGAAGGAGATTAAAGAAAAGAGATCAAAGCTCCTCCTCTCCTCCTTTCCAAAGTGCCCTTCTTGCCCAGGATCTCATTTTCAAAACAGATGCATGCCATGAGCATCTGCTGGTCTGGTCTGAGGCAGAATGGGAGGAGATGGGAGATGGTGGGAATGCTGCATCCATTACTGAATGTGTTGAGCTTGGAAAGCTCCTGAGAGACACCTTGGGAGAAGTGGAGGGCTGTGCAGGGTCTGTCTGGCCAGGATGCTGCCTCTGTAGGCAGCTGCTGCATCCTGCCTGGAGCCTCTCAGCATCATGAGAAGCAATGCCGCTGAGGGACATGCCCCCTCTCTCCCCAGTCCCCTCTGCCCTGGGAGGGAGCTGCTAGAGACAAATGGAACTTAGCACACACAGAGACAGAAAGGTGGACATTGAAGGGAAAAAATTATATGGCAAACTCACTTTGAATCGGTGACAAAGCTGGAACTGCAGAAATCATCTCAGCCACTGGGACTGAACTCGCTACCGTATGTAGAAGAGAATTACAGCTAAGTCATAACCTCACCCAGGATTTGTAAACACATTCATGTCGTATTAATACTTCTTTCAATTTTTTTCTCCCCAGAGATAACAGATCAGTCTGCATCTAAAACTCCAGTTCACCTAGGCAACAGGATTTAAAGGGAGAGCTTGAAAATCAGATAGTTCTGCAGCGCTGCTTGAGCGTGTCTACACAGAACAAGATGCAAATAGATCAGAATCAGCTGTTTGACACTACGCACCACTCTCTGTCAAGATAGCACCCAAAAGCTTAGAGGATTTGAGTGCCAAAAAGCATGATAGCAAACACCCTGCCATGCAAAGTTGCCACAGGACACTAAATAAATGAAAATGTGAACTCCCTGACTAGAGGAAGAGAAGGAAAGGCTGCACAGAGGGGAGAGCAGGTTGTAGGTGCCCATTAGATGGGGCTGTGAGAGTAGCCCAGGCTTGTCCCAGTGCCTGCAAACCCCTCTGGGCTCCTTTGTCTTTCATTCTTTCTCTTCCCAGCTGTCATATATAAGTATATGTATTTAGGTAAATAAAAGATATTTTCACATCAATTTCTGAATGCAAAAGAAGATGTTTTAAAGAAAAAATATAAGAGTCATAACAGACAAATGTAGAGCTTGGATATATTCTCTGATGGTTGATTTTTTTATATTTTTCTTTCTTTTTTGGTTTATATTTTTCTTTCGACAAATAATTGTTTTGATTTATTTAGAAAGTAACACTCAAATTATCTAGGTTACTTTCTCTCCTCTATGTAAAACGCCATTCTTAAAACCCACTCAACAACGAGTACAAAAGACGACAGTAGAATTTGAAAGAAAAAGAAGTCTTTGCACAAATAATGTGAATTTGAGTACTGTGGGATGTGAACTGAAATCTGTCCTCACTCTCCTCTCTCTTCCAGCAAAACCTCATAACCCATGAGGATACCCTTTAGAACAGCCTCAGTCTTAAGAGAACAGGATATACAAAAGGCTTTTCTTCTAAAAAGTACCCGCAAGAGTAATCTCAGTGAAAGACTGGAGTTCCATCTGGCTGGGACTGGTAGAAAACTCAGTAGGAAACCTCACTGATTATTTTTCAGTGGAGCCAAGGAGTTAATCTCAGGATATCTCATCACAGACCATGACTCTCCTCTCTATTGGAATGTTTGTACTGCTATGATCAAGTGGCAAAATAATCAACACCCTTATAATTTAAGGACTCCTGCAGTCCTTGGCTGGTCTGATGTCCAAGACAAGTGTGGGAGGTGGAGCTGCCTGGCTGAGATTGTGTAGGTCTGGTCTCTAATGCATTTGGAGAAGCTTTTTCTAGGTGCCTATCTCCTTAGTCACTGAATATGTCACTGGCAGGGTTTCCCAGGAAAAAGAATTGAGGCATAAGCCTCAGCAATGTAAATTTTAATCAGCATTGGCTCCCTGGGATTTGTGGGGGGAGGGAAGATTACAAATAATGATGTTAGAGACAAAAACAATGCAGACAGAGAGAGATAGATTCCTCCCACTGCTTCTCCTGGGCTGAGGAAAACCCACAAACACAACCAAAAAGCAAAGCAAATGCTTTTCCAAACAGAAGCCTCTGGGAAGGAGGAAGGCAGCCCTGAAACATGCAGGTATTTAAAGTGACACAAGGCCCCCTCTGATGCATTTCTAATTCCCTTGAAATCTCTGGCAACAACTCTTGGACATACATACACACACACTCTGGCCAACTATGACCCATTGCTTTTACTCTGCAAGGCCAACCCAGCAAAACAATAGCTGTTCTGTGGTGACATCTCTTACAAAATCCCTTTTTGTGTTTTCAAGTCTTCAGCAGTTGAAGTGGGCTTCCTTGTACATCCTGCAGACACAGTGAAATTGTGTGTGCCTTTGATCTTAATGTATAGGTGCACTTACAGTGGGTTAGGGCTCGCACAGGATGAGATCTGCTTTCCCAGTGGGAGATGCAGTGACTTCTGACAGCCAAGGCTGTGTTGTCAAAATAACAGCCAGATTTGGAAAATGGGGAAATATTTCCTGGCCAACTGTGAGTTCTTTTCTCCCTCTCACAATGTCATGTGGGAAGGAAGAGCTGGGTCATGGGCTGAGCCATGCCCATGCTGGACCAGGGCAGGATGGACAGGTGGAGACATAAACTGGAGGGAAAGTGTGAATCACAGCTTCCTGCTCACTGCATTGCAGTCTTTGGCCAGCTGCACTGAAGAGTTAAAAAGTGGAGATAAGCTGTTCAGAAAAGGATAAGCCTTTTGACCTGTTCACCTCACACCACATACATGCACACTACACTTGCCAGATGTACTAAACCACACAGAACCTGAGAATTTCCCCAGCGGCTAAACTATCACTTCTCTCACAGCCAAACAAATTTTGTCACAAGGACATATTTTAAAAAAAAAATAAAAAGAGTTCATGAAATAGATAAGGGATAAAGCAGCACTCTCCTGACTGAGGAACCTAGAGGACTTTGAAAGGTGATGGGGTACTCCACTAAAGTGTCCTGACCTCCCAGCTCTGTGACACTGACACCATATTGATGTCTCAGGGAATCCTCCCAAAGAACAATTATCAAAGATTAAAATAAGGATCTAATCCGGCGCAGAGCTGGTGTCCCTCAGCATTCACATGCCTCATGAGGACCTGAAGACAGTTAAACCTAAAATTTAGTGAAAGCTTCCTTCTGGTTTTTGGAAATGTTTTACTTAGTCGTACTTTTTTTTTCCCACTCTGAGTGCTCAGTGTACATTGGTTGTTTTCCTAGTCAGCTTGTATCCACTAATGATCCTTTTCTGTGGCTGCTGCATATGAAAAAGGAACTGGATTTAAACACATCAGTTTCTTCATTCTACAAATTCATATTCTTCACGAAAAAAAAACCGGAAGGCATGAGTTAATGGTTTACGTACAAACAAAAAGCATTCCTGTTGGTAAGCAGCATGATTAGAGATGGGAGGGAGGGTTATTTGTCTTGCAGGCAAGTGTTTGCTTACCACTCAGAAGCAGCTGATTGCGCCGGTACGAGGCTGGCAGCTGACCAATGTCTTCTATCCTATGGCTCATTACCCGGGAAAGGTGACCAGTGTGGTAGAGGCTTCCCACAATGATGCTGTGCAAGTACATGGGTTCGATGAAGGAGCTGAGGAGAGCGCCTTGGAGCCCAAGGATGTTCCACCTGAAAACAAATTCAGGAGCAATAAGATACATAGGTGGAGGAATTGCCACAATAGAGATACCCTGGGAAAATCAGCAAATGCCAGCACATGGGTTAGAGGGTTGAAGGATGACACTACTCCTGTCCCTGTCCTATGACAAGGAAGCACTGTTAGGCTATTATACACCCATGGGCTGATTCCCCCTCTAGCAGGATTTGAGATTACTGTGGTGCCATTCACTTAAGGAATGTATTTCTGTCTTGTATTGCTGCAAATAGAGGCTTCTTATCAAGAGGTGTTCTTTCTAAAAGCATTTTCTGTTTGATAGATGTTCATTTAGCATGTCTCTAGCAGAATATTATTTTTCCTGCATCTGTAGTTTTTCACTTGCAGTGGTAGAGCTAGAATGAGAGCTTTTGTTATTCTACCTTTATTTGCTGCTTGTCATACCTAAGTACCATCCCCATGTCATACGGCCAAGCTAACACATGACTTAGGTGGCCAAAATTCCCCCAAAATCTTTGAATGTCTCATAGGCTGACATTTCTTTGCACAAATGACCATGAAGATATGAAGACATCCACGAGAATTAAATCCTGGTCCTGAATAGGAAAAAAGAAGAGAAGACTTAGACTTTTGGGAAATTTATTTGTAATCAATAGCTTGACCTGCTCTAAAGTGTTCAGAGTGATAGATATATCTCACCCTGTGGCTGCCTTAAAGGTGCAGCAGAGCCATGGTGGAAACCTTGGGACCTTCCACCTGTTGATGACTGAGACCTCCAGACTACTGGTGGTGCAGTAGTGGCCAGAACGGTTCTGTATTTTAACAGCCTATGAATTTTTACATCAAGCTAGGCATAAATATGACAGCATGCTTGCCTCTAAATTCTTCAAGGGACAGCTAATTGGTTAATGAGTGGAAAAATTAAAAAGGGGAAAGAAGTCATGATGCAGTTATCTTCTTGGCAAACCTATTCAGCTCAGCTCATCTGAGAAGTTGTTTCCCACCACACAAACACTAACAGGCTCTCTTACAGCTGGATAATATTTTTACGTAAGTTGAACACTGTCAATCTGTCTGAATAGTTTTGAGTTCAGGAGTTCAAACTGAAAACGCTTCAGAAAATGTAGTTTGCAGAGCATATTTTGGCTCATTAAAACCCAAAACACCGGCAACATTTGGAACTCGGTAGCTGACTGAAGGAAAGGGTATGAGGTGTCTGCTATATAAGGCATCATCCAGTGGCTGCCATGCTAAATAATGTGTTTAAAGCAGAATTTCCATCAGCAGCAAGCATTATGGTGCTAATTTCTTACATCATTGTTCTTTTCATTAATTAACATTTCTCAACCGTTAGTGCAATTATTGCAGTGCCTCCGTACTGTATGTCTCTTTTCATGATTAATAAGGAGTCATTATATTTCCCTTTCCTGAAGCAGTCAATTAACACGGAATACTTTCCATTAATTACTGAATGTTTAAAACCAGCATGCTGTACCTGGAGAGCAATCTGCTCTAGGAACCTGTGACACCAATTGCTTTTAAAAGTTCTCTTTAAATTTTATTCCAAAAACACAAGCAATTTAGCTGGCTGTATTAATTTGCCTCCGAAGCAGGGCTGTGAATGAGAAACATCTTTTAATCTCATGCAAGAAAAGGCAGCCATCTGGCTGCTGAGGATTTCAGAGTCAGACTCTCCCTGTCTCCCTCTGTAAATGCAGGCCATTAAAGTAATGTGTTCATCTACATAAAACTCAAATGAAATATAAAAGGTAATATTTATATACAAACAATTTAGTCCCACAATTTAAACAGTCATTGGTTTTATGAAACATTTACTTTAGTCGATCAGATTTGCATAACTTCATTTGGGGGAAAAAAGTGTGGTCATTTCTGCAAATAACATCATTTTAAAGGAAAGAACTAGCTGCCTCTTTGAGTAAATAACTTATCATGATGCAAAATTAATAATGCAAGCTTAAGAAACAGAGCTGAATTCAGCTAACAGTACTATGCCTTCAACCAGCATCTAAGGTAAGTAAAAAAATTAGACAGATATCTTTGTCCAGATGGAAACTTGTAAGATATCAGTGCTGTTTTCAGCATTTATAATTTCCTTAAAAAAGCCTTACATATTTGACTGAAGGAGAGAAGAAAAGCAGCTAAACACAAAACAACATATGTTCAACAATATTGGGATTTCAGCAATATGCACGTCACAAGAAATCATCTGAGTTTTATTTACCAAAATAAGGGATTGTGTTCAGGTCATAAATTACAAGGTAATAATGATTGCTTATTTTAAATTAATCACAAGGGACCTGCCTTTTCTTTAGAGATATTTCTCTGCCTAATTCTGGACATATTCCTCCTAGTGTAAAAGGGGATTCAAATTTCAATGGAATTACATTATTGGAAATCATAATATAAGCATGATCAGGTCAGCCCCTATGTATTGAAAGCATTCCATAAACATGAATTAATCCTTGCAGTGCTCTGGCAAGGTAAAGCCTCATTTTTGCACCCTGGGAAATCAGGGCAGAAAGGCAGTTAAGATCTGCCGAAGTCTGTAAGAGTTTCTGGCTTCTGGATGCAATAGCTGTCCCTTGGGAAAACCCTGTCCTCCCATTCCAAAAGAAGGCACAGGCAGGTGTAGGGATGACGAAGCTTCTGTATCAGCCATGGTGGGTTTTGACTCCGGGATATGTTTGACTCCAAGACAAATCGGACAGAGCAACTGGACTGAAAAACAAACCAAGGGAGAAGAAAGCTATCAAAGAATATGGGCACAAGAGCACGTCCTGCCTGACATGTAGAATGTGGTGCAAAAAGAGACTGTCCCAGCAGCAGACAGCATCCGAAGGCAGCAAGGACTGAGAAATCATGAAAGGTGCTGACAGCAAGAAGGCAATATTTGGTGGGCACCACTTGCTGGGTCTTTCTGAGCTGGTGTCCCCCCTGTGGTGTGAAAAGGGATGAGGGTGATGGCACTGTCACCTGTACAGTGCCTCCTTCCTGGTTCAGCATTGGTTTAACAGCTTCCACTCAGAGAAATGGGATAAAGAAGCAAAGAAGGAGCTTTGTTTTCAAATCTAGCCCAGGTTTGTCAGAGAGTTTAGACAGTTGTTTCTCTCTGGAAAGCAGCCTTGAACATGTGTGTGAGTCCCACTAACAAGTCCTAGGAAAGGAGAGGTCCTGTACTGAGCTGGCCAAAAACAGATCCTTGCACTGCTCTGTTGTCCTTCAGAGCACAGGAAAAGCACATTAATGTGCGGGAAAATTTTCAGTTTCTCATTCTGCTCCTGCTGTGTGGATGAAAAGGCCTACCTTGGAGGGCAGCCAGTTCAGTATTGTGCAGAAACAATAGATTTTACTGACAAATCTTTGGGGGAAGGTCTTTTATCCTGTGTATTGTTCATCCCTTGACCAACATACATGGCTAATGTACTGACTTGGTCCTCTGATATATGAACATCTATGGAATTATTTGTAGGTACATGGTAGGGAAAGATCCATCTGAGCAACAGTGAAACTATCAATAAGGGTGTTAATTTTGAAGGAGCTGTTTCTCTGTAGCCTAATTTAGGTCCATGAAAGTAGCTGTGTTCCCATCTGTAACAAAGAGCTCTCTTCAAATGTGGCTTTTCAAAATAAAATTATTATTGAAAGCAATGCAGTGTTACATTTTGGCTTCTCAATATATCAAAGTGACTTTTCTCGCTATGAGGAAATATGCTGGATCATTCTGAAATTTCCTAATTGTGCAAGATTTTAAGGGCTGTTTTCAAGGACACGCATCTCTCTAATAACTCATATGCTATGCGGTCTGTAATAAGCCTTCCAATAAAGTGAAAATCAACCCACTGCTCCCTTAGTCACAGATCTTATTTAAAAACCCCCAAATCTTCAGCAAGCAGGATAAATAAAACAGAACGTCTCCCCTTTTCTCTCAAATATGAGAGCTTTTGGAGCTTTAAATGGAAGGAAAGTATACCCTTCCTTTTGTTCAAACAGCAGATATTACAGCACTGTTTACAAAGACAAAATCCTGCGTCCAGTTTTCAATATAGATAATCCTTGAACAAATATATTTTTGCCTGTTTGTCAATCACAGAAATGCCAGTGACAAGCTGGGAGGCATCCCAGAGCAGGCAGCCTTTCTTTAATTAAATGCCATGCTCCCCCTGGACAAGTAGCAGGCAGGGCTTGACCCCCCCTCCCATAGAGCCCCCCCAGATCCCCTGCTCCTGAGAGCTCAGGACCACCAGTGAGGTGTGCAGGGAAATGTGTCCCCATGTCATAACCCCATCACAGCCTCCGCATGCCGGAGCATCACCTCACCGCACGAGTATGGCCCCTCCCGTGGACCAACAGAAAAAGGGACGATGAAAATACTGAGGAAGGGGTTTGAAGGCAAACCCACGGGGATGCAGAGGGCTGCAGCCTTGCTCAGGTCAGTGCAAAGCTCCTTCCCCACTGCTGAGATGTGATGTGACAGCTGGAGCCCCTTTGCTGGTGCTTCTAGCATTGATTTGGACATGGTTAGACCTGAAGGCCGACACTTGAACCTCTTTGTAACTGAGATGTAGAGAAATTCGCCTGATGCTTCCAAGCATCTCAGGGAACTGTGTCCACCTGCCATGGATGCTCAGAGACTGAAACGTCTCCTCGGGACCTTTGGAAACCTTGCCCATTAAAAAGCATCGCTGATGAATTTCAAATCTTATTTTGATAAGGCTTCTTGTAAAAGACTTTTTTTTTAATGAAGAGCATTAAGTCTTATCCAGTTGGTGTGTTGTTAACCTCCTGTACCACAGTTCCTATTACCAATATTTCCAGCTATGCTTCACACAACATAAATTGTTATTCAGGGTGGCATGTGCTCAGCAGGACACCTGTGGTGCTCCTATTTATACGACCATTTAGCTATTATTGGTTTGGAAACTGGAACTAGTGCATTAGTTTTTGATCTGTATTTTAACAGTTGTTTCTTTATATATGTTTTCTGGAACATACCTTGTGGTGAAAGATTGAAATTGAACTCTCAGTCACACAGAAAGGCGTTAAGAGAGAGAATTACAAACCGTGTGCACAAATCATCTCTAATTGAAGATCTAGCTGTGTTAATTGATTTTCATTTGCATTAATATGTAGCCTTTGAAGTAGCTTTTCTTAAGAGTTACCTTGTCAGGCTCAGCCTTCTGTTAACAATGGCTCTGGTCGACAGGCTAACACGAAAATAGATCTAAGAATGCCAATTTCTAACACTGACTTTTAGTCTTGCATTTTTATATGCTACATTTAAATACAGCTTAATGTGCTCAACTCATCTTATAAAATGCTACTTCAGACTCCCACTTCTAAATCCTGAAACAGTGCCTTAAGGCTACATTACCTTTCAGCACTCTGAACATATTCTCAATAAAGATTCCTTCCTATTCTCTAGCTTGTGGGCCCAATAATCCACAAACTTTAGCCATAGGGACATGGGTAGACTGCTCATGATGGAATGCAAAGTTTGGAGGTCCTTTGTTATAGTTTGTGTTGTTTTGTAGGTGAGGTATACTTTAGATATTCAAGGTATTTTTCAACTTCTAGGCTTAATGTCACTTTTTTGGTGAAGTTTGAGGAAGTGGATGACCATTAACCTGGAGGCAACAAAATACATAGTCTTTTAAAGGTCACCTTTTGAGAAGTGGTAGTAAGAAAACAATTTTAAGGCCAGAGCTTATAAAACAAACACTGAATTCTGGCTTTTATGTGCTGTTTAAAGACAGTGTTTGTGAGGATTCTTCCCTGCAAATCCCGCACAATGCAAAATACGTTCCTCAGCCTGCAAGGGGACTTCTGAAAGAGGACAAGTGCCACTGCTCATACATTTACAAATAAGTTTGTACAATCTTTGTGTGTGCAGATGCAAATTTGCTGCACAGAAGGCTGTCAACTCTCCAAAGTCACTACAGGAGCTTGACACCTAGTGAGCCACAACGCACTCTGCCCTGGTCAAGGTGTGAGGTGTCCAGTGGCCTGGCCAAGGTCTATCAAGGAAGAGGGTTTGGGGAAGAGTACTGCAATGCAGAACTCTCTCCTGGGACACCCAGATAACAGCTAAGTTTTGGAATAAACCCTAATGTTGAATGCTTGCACCAAGATCCTCAAAATAATTTGCACACGTGGTATCAGAGGTGAGGTGGTGACATGGAACCTGGGAATGCCTGTTTATACCACGGGTCTGCTGTGCTGTGGGGTGCTGTGGTGGCCTCCTCCCTGTGCTCCCAGCACCACTGTCATTCCCTACCAAACCCCTGGCAATGGCAACCACCAAACCTTTCTGTGCAGCTACACCGGGCAGAACACCTCGCTATTTCGGAGTGGGTGACACTGGGAGAAATAATTTCTCTAGTTTTCTGCATGGAAGAAGAAAGAACCCAGGTGCTGCTGATGAGATAAATAAACTTGATGAGCTCAGAGCATGGAACAGAAAACTTTATACAGAAGGGAGGTGCGTGTGCTGCTAAATCTGAATTATAGAGGGCCTAGAGGATGAGCCATGGTAGAAGGAGACTGGCCTGAAGCTCAGACAGTGTTTCCATGAGTCAGAGGACAAAGTGCATCAAAGAGAAGGTGATTTCTCTACTCTGTGACAGACTCTGAATTTCCCTTATAAGTCTGTCCAGAGGGGTGATGGACTTAAGAGAAGTGCATAGACCTTTGATATTTTGTCCAGACTTTCCTATTTCTTCTGCTGTATGAATAAGAAGTAGAGACATTTGGAAATTCTGATTTTCTATATGCGACCATGTAATTGTGTGAACTGTTACCTGCAAATCTGGCACCCACGTACACACTGTGTGCTGTGGGAAGCCAGCAGGGAGGAGAGGCTCAGTGCTGGGCTGGCTCTGTGCACCTGGAGACCATGTCACCAAAGGGGACACAGAGACCCGGTGTCCCCGAGGTCCTGGGGCACCAAGGGGATGCTGCAAATCCCACCCCTGCAGCTGGCACATAGTGGCTGAACACATACCAGTCCGGAACATTTCTGAGAGCCAGAGACAGAACCTAGTGCTGAGCCTCCCTAACGTTTGGTGTTTAGATCCTCAAAGAAGAGCAGAGCTCTACAGAAATCTTTGCTTCTTTTTCCCCTAAATGTGTGTGTTAGTGTGTGTGTGTGCGTGTGTGTGTGCATGCCTGTGCGTTTATGTGTGTGCATATGGCAATATTCCTTCAAACATTTGTCTGCTCCCAAACAGCAACTGCAGAGACTTCCATTAGCAGCAGCATTAACCTTGCACTGACCTTCTAATAAGCAAGGTACCAGCTAGTCCTGCGTCCAGCCTTAGTGTGAGACAGGCAGATGAAAAGAGCTTTAATTTGGCCCATTGTATGAATTTTGCTGTCACAAAAAGCCAAAATTCTCTTAGGGCTGTAATGTCTCTGTCGACATAAAGGTTTTAATATAGGTTATGATTAACATCAAGAAAACCTTAAATGACACAAATTTTTCCTCAAACAGATTATTATGTTCAAAATTATTTTTCCCATGTTATTGCTGCTTTTTTGCAAATGTATATGATGTACATTACAGAGGAGAATGAAGGTCAAAAGGTGTCAGTGTAATTAATGAACTGTGGATTAAAAAATGTGGTTTAATCCTAAATCCTATGGCACTGAGAGCCTGAAGTGACTCCAGCAGCACTGCAAGGCTCACAGGAGTCACAAGTGTAAAAGCTGACACTCTCTTAGGGTGGGTTCTTTGGGGATTCGCAGACCCCAAACTTTAAATTTACACATATAAATGCATAGGTTTTAAAGCCAGAAGGAACAACCAAGATCTAGTGTGACCTTCTTTAAAACGAAGTTGCAGAATTTCACCTCGTAATTCCCTGCCTGAGCCAAATAAAATGACTATTCATACTAGAAGAGCTTGTGCTTTAATTCAGTGAGGAAACAGGTATGATACCAGGGTGTTTATCCTGAGATCTCAACAAAGCCACAGAGCCCAAATAATGCATACCGAGCATCAAATTCTCTCAGACTTGTGGTGATAGTAATAAAAATGGCTAAATGTCTTTGAATAACAAATAAATCTGATTAAACCACTCTCTGCTTATAGCTTTCCTGTGAGCAAGAAAGAACATAAATCGTTAGATACATGATTTATAGAATATTATTCGCTTTTCTCAGTAACTCTGTACATTCTTGGGTCTTTGATATTCCGATAGCAATGTCCTTTGCAAATAATGCAAAATGATGTATATTTTAGCAGCTACTGGCTAGATTCTCAAGAGGAAACATTCTCTAATAGCACAATGCTCCTGAGGGACTTTTACAAGCAATAAAATCCAAAGCATACAAGCCAGATATTTTTGTCAAATCTTGCTTATACAAACATGAATTTCAGCTTCAGAGATCTCTCTTCTTCTCACTGCAAGAGAAGCCCAGATAATGTGAAAGCAGATTTCTGCATCCTGCAGACATTTAAAGAGTCAGCTACCTATGTGGTAGGGCAAATATTTGGAGTCTGAAATGAGGCACAGACACCACCCACTGATCTCTTCAGTGAGGCAGGAGTGGGAAAGGGCCCTCACAGAGAAATCTCCTTTTCCACTGAACTCCTTTCCTGCCTCTGCTCTCCATGACCAGAGGGGAAGAAGGCAGAAAACAGACCTATATATGTTGAAATAAAGGACAGGTGAAAAAACCTTTGATTTCTCCCCCTTACATGTGAGGATAATAATGATAAAAAATTATCATAGATGGCAATTAATGGGGTAAACTGAAATTTGGCATAAGTACAACACAGATGTCATATCCTGTTTTCTCAGCCTCTTTTTTAACTGCACCCTACTGGTGAGAGCAAACACATGCTGTTGAAAGCAGGGAATAATGATTGCTGGATTTTTTTTTTTTTAATCTACGAAAATCCCAAACTCATTCAAATTACATTGAAAATAAATAATAAAAAAATTGCAGTTTTTCATACAATATTGAAATAATACTGTCAATGATGAGAACTGCAAGATTTTTTTTATCTTGGAAAAACTTTGTGGTAGATCCTTTTTTTCTTCACAGACTTCAGTGCTGTTTAGATGTGTGTCAACAATGATTCACTGGAAGTGCTTAGCAGATGTGCTTGGAGAAAACCCAACTCCTGAGACTGTACATTACTGTCAACATCTCCATCAATAGGAAACGTAATAGTGTTTGCAAAGCTGATTTTTAATTCACTGGCTAATGACATTCAAAACCACAGACTGCAATATTTCTATTCTTGAACTTAAATTTGTTTCGTTTCTTGAGTCCATATGAGTCTGACTTTGGAAAACCCAACTGCATCTACACACAGTGCAGGAGATAACCGAACACAGTTTGGGTTTTATGTTACCTCCTTATCAATAAAGGAAAACATTACAGCAGAAGTTGCTCTTTACCCTTCATGCAAGCACAACAGTTGTGATGATTACACTTAGCAGAGGGTGGATTTTGTGAGTCTGGTAGTATTTCCATTTGCTGGTTCCCTTCTACATTTTTGTGACAAAATGGCAGGCTTTGCTAAGCCCACAGACTAACTTAGCTTTGGTAGGTGATCCAGTTAAAGCTAAGAGCAGAATTCATGCATTTGGATTAAATAACAATTTTATGATTTTTTGGGAAAGATTATGTCTATGTTGGCCTCTAATAATTAGACCAAATTTTTAACTGATGCAATTTAGCTGAGTTCTTAGGCATGATATTCCAGCAGAGAACTTGATCATAGCATTTATGTTTTTATAGCTATAATGTGATTTATTTTATATGTAGAGCTGCATCTATAGATCATGTACATTATATATATATATATAGTTATGAAGATAAATATACATATATGTGTAGATACATACTAATAGTGCAATGCCTGTGCAACCAAGCCCACACATTTTGATTTCGGTTTGTGTTAGCCACCACTTGCTATTAGTTAACACCCTAAACTGAGAATGGTGAATGCATTTACATTTTGTCACCAGGGAATAATTATGAAATATTTATTACATGGAAATCATTCTACATAAATGTATTTTGTATTTACAGGACAGAGCAGAAGCCCACATGGGGGCTGTGCCATGGGAGTTCTTCAATGACATTCAAAATAGTAGAAATATTCCTGGTGGCTTTTAGGGTACTCCGGGCATTCAGTTGGGTGTGGACAAGCTAAGTTTATGATAGTTGGTTTGCAAGTTTTGGGGTAAATAATCCAAGAACAGCAGAGTGGATATATTTTATTTGCACAGTGAAATTCTATTGGCAAAAAAAGCTGCAAAGACAGTTTATATTTTTGTCACACTGTAATAAGCAACTAACGACCCACAGAGAATTTGGGAAAATGTCCTATTTACATTCCCTCCTATTTATATGGTCTATTTTTGCATACAAAGAAGATCTTTGCTTCTGCAGGGCTTGTCAGCACCTGCTGGCTGCTTCCCACTGGTCACCATAATCCTCCGTGGCATCAAACTTCCACACGCAAAGACTTTTGCCATGTATATCCATCACGTACCTGGCAATCTTGTCTGTGCAGGACATGGTGATGAGCTGCTCTCCCAGCAAGACTCCGTCCCACGTCTGCGCGGCGTTGTGACACCGGACAGGAATGGTCCCTTCTCCAGACTCAATCTTTGTCCGGAGGTGCCCACGGTATTTCCTCACTATGTGCTTGCTGCTGTTCACTGGGCAAAATAAACACAAGAATGACAAGAACTGAATATTTTTCGAAAGGACCTGAGAGGCTGTGTTGATGCCATAGCTTGCATTTGCAGAACCACCTATGGAGTTCCTTTAAATTGGATGCAAAATTAGATGAGATAACAGCCCAAGAAAGCAGTGCAGTGTAGAAAAGAAGGTGCTCCTAGCATGGTTGTCTTTTCACATCAATCAAAGCTTACACAAAGCACACACTGAGCTCATGTTCCCCTTCTATTTCCTTTATATGTTTAAAAAGAAGAGAGGTGCTCTGTTTTCTTAAGAACCAGTACAATTTCTCGTTTTAGGACTGAGTTGTGAAGGATGAATATTTGAAAAAGCTTGGTTCAATGAGTGTCATCAAAGACTTAGCTGCGTGATGGAGACCAGTCCAATACTCTACTGCGATATTCAGTGACATTTCCCAAATAATTTCAGAATTAAGGTTTTGATTTTTATCGTAAAATTTCCCTGAAAATTCTGAAAAGCAAAAGGTTTATTCTCTGGATCAAAGGCAAATCAAAACTTGCTAGTTGTTCACTGATGGCTGAAATTCCTCCTACAGTTTCCCTGAAGTGAGGTACTTTCCTGCCTTTTGTCGTAGCAAGATCTTTTATCACTTCTGTGATATTATATATTCGAGTGCAAGGCAGCTGCCCCTGGGGTGGCACAGGGCAAGCAGCTAAAGCACTTGTTCTGCGCCATGATGAACTGAGTCCTGCAGATATGCAGTACACACAGAAGATAATGACTTTTCAAAAGCACTTCACCTTCATTTTTATGAAAAGAGAAAAACTGAAGTTCATTATCAAAATCACTCTTACACTCTTTACACTGTTATTTTACCCCTGAGTATTTTGGTTGTAAAGGAACAGGAAGGAACAGCAAGGAAATCTTGTAGGTCTGCTCACTGCCTCACCCTTGGAGGGTTTCACTGGAGGTCACCTTCTCCCTGAAGCAGACCTTCCACAGTTTCCCTCTAGCCCAAAGGAAAATAACAAAAGACTGATGGCTGCTGCATTCAAGGAAAAGGAGTGCTGGATTTACAGACATGAGGCTTTTGCCCATATTTCCAACTGTCCTGTGTATTTTTCCATGCCAGCTCCTCATCTGGGCCAGAAGGCTTCTACCTGTGAAGGTGATGCTCCTCAGAGGGCTACGGGGCTGAGTGCTTCTGCCACTGAGTACCAGCAGTGTGTCAGAGGTTGTGGGGCTGATGGCACCTCTGGCTGCGAGCAGCTGGCTCTGTGCACGATCCCCAGTGCTGGAGGAAGCAATGGATTGGCTGGCTGCTGCCAATGGGTGGTTTGCAAAAAGGGAGCGGAATAATAAATTGCTTCAGCCTACTGGGATTTACAGAGGCAGCAAACACATGTAGAACAGCAAAGTCAGCTGTGACCTGCCAGCAAATGGGCGGCTGGGCTGCCGGCAATCATTGCCTCTTCTCACCATTCCTGCTTTTCTAGAATTTAAGATGGGTGCGTGTGTGTCAGCAGCGGGCTGGGACAGGTATCAAATGGATTGCTTGGCCATGACCAAAACCGGTTTCCACCCAAACTCAGTCTCCATCATATACAAAATATTGTTTGCAAATACTGTCACAGGATTGTTGCCACAGCATCTGAGTTTGGGGAAGAGTGGTTGTTGCACTGCCATCCCCACCAGCAGTCATATCATCCCAGCAGCCCGGGATGTGGGGGGGGCCACGTGCCCCGTTGTCAGCACCTTGCAAATTGAGACACTGCAGTAATCACCTGACTTGGAGTATAGTGGCTTTTCAAACTTGAGTTGTGGGAGAAACTGGGAAGAGCCAATTGGAAAAAAAAAATTTAATAAGCAAAAATGCCAAAGTCTCAGAAATGTCTCAGATAGATCCCTCTGCTCTCAAATTTTCTGGTTGTGCCAACACTGTCAGGAAACCATTTCCATGGCCACGTATGCTGATCCCTTGTACATCCCTCTTGTCTGGGATGCTAAGTGCAGTATCATTCAGAGGATGCTCTTTGGACTGTATTAGCTATCTGGAAACTGGTCCATATTTTTCTTGGGACTCTGCAGGATAACATTTTTTAAAAACATGAAACAGTGGTGAGCAGCATTTTTTATTATTAAAGCACACAGTCGTGGGAAAGGTACCACGAAATTTGGACAACAAAAGTAGAAAGTGATCACTTCTGCTTAGCAAACACATCTAGCTGAACAATAGTGAGAAGTGTCTAGAAATGTCTACCAAAACCACTTTGCCTTTGTCTGCTCACACTGAGAACTGATGGCACGACAGAGAAAGAACTCTGCCAGGGAAGCAGTGAAGAGTGACTCAAGAGGCTATTGCAGTTTCGGCTGGTGGAAAATGTAACTTTAAGCAAATCAGTTCTCTTTTCCTAAGCCTTCCCACAGGTAAAATGAAGATAATGGTGCTTCCTTCTTATGCAAATTCACTTAAAGGTACTGCTCAACAACTATTTATGAAAAACAGATGCTATCCTTCCAGGAGAGGTCTACCACAAGAGTCCACCTGCTGGAAATCCCTCAGGATAAAATAAGTTTTTACTGTTTCCTTCTCCAACTTTTAAGAGAAATATTTTCTCTAGTTACACTTTTCCCATTTGCCATCTGTCTAGATTGTCCTCTCTTTCTCAGCTCCTGCTCTAAGCCTCCACTGTAGATGCCTTGATCTCCTAGATTACTCTCTTATTCAGGCAGTCCAGCGTGTTGATACACCCACATTTCCCATCCATGCAAACAGACATGTAACAGACATGCTAGGGAATTTTAGTGACTGCAGTATAAGATAAGCAGCCCATCATTTATGTGGCTTTGATTTCACTACATGAATGTTACCTTGGTGAGGGGAAAAGCATCCCACAATATGCTGACAGAGATAAGGAGTGAGTTCAGGGGAAAAAACAGCAGCAGGATTGCAAACAGCTGGTGAGCAGCTGGGGAATTTAAAGCATAGGCCAACAATTTTTGGAGGGAGAGATATGAAAGACTTCTGTGAGTTTGGGGAGTCTGTTTATTTAATTTGTCATTTGTCTATCTGATCTTCTCAGGACCGAAGGAAGTAAAAAGGCCAAAGCATTCTACATCTGGTTGTTCTCACAGCATCTCAATGCTGGACTGCAAGTGCCAGAAACTGAACAATAAAGTTCCTAAGAAGCACTTGAAGTGTGCAAGTGCACTGATAGTCTCAGTTTCTGAATGCTCATATTGACTCAGCCGTGTGTCCAGCTCTGCTCTCTGTCCCCTGCCCAGGGTGCAGCCGAGCAGCCAGCGTTGGCTGATAGGATTCAGGCATCTCTGGCCAGTGTACACTCACCCCAGGACACACTCCCACAGCTCTGATAAGGGGTTAGCTGTTCAACTGCTATTAAATTCAATGAATAGGGTGTGACTCAAACCTTGTGCCGTGCTGCCTGTCTCAGGCTGCTCACATTGCTGGGGTAGTTGGGACACATGCTCCAAAAGATCATCTGTGGTATTTATATAAAATACTAATAACCCAAAGCTCTGAATGCTTTCAGATTGCCAATGATTAAATAAATCCAAATCTGCAACTGGAACACTCTGAGTTCTTTTTTAGCATTTCATTAAGTAGCACAGGAAGATATAACCAAAGGGAAAGATGAGGCTCTGTGAGTTTTGCACTGAAGCTGCAGACAGACTCCAGCACATAAGCTGCTTGTCAGCACTAAAAAACGTGGTCCACTTGCTGGCACAGCCTGCTATGCATCATTTTAATGCAGTCTCAGAAATATATTTATTTATGCATCTTAAAGTCACAAACTACAGCCTACTGCTGTTCTGCTGTTCAGTATGATCAAAACATCAGTGACTATAAGCATTTTTGATCTTTGCTGTGCTGGTTCTCCAACTGCTTAATCTCAACTAATTGCAGGGGAGAAGGCGTCTGTGGATGCCACTTCAACCAGAACAAAATGTCAATTCAAACAGGAATTGGAAAGGACAAATTTAAAAATCATTTGGAGTGGATTTATGATGTGTGCTACACTCAGATGTGGAAATTACTCCTGAGAGTTCCTAAGATAAAAAGGTGCTGGATTAATTACTGGATTAGAAACGAACAGAGACAGGTGCCTTGTATTTAAAATCAGTGAAACGCTCTGATTTCAAGCCTCATCCCTTATTTTCATATTTGCTCCAGGACCAGTTCTAGCTCACAAGGTAATGAAAAAAGCCACTCTATATTTATTATTTAGTTAAAGAGTCAAGAGGAAATGGATGGTGATTAAACAGAATCACACAAGAAAGGCTCTGTCTGAAATTTTGCATGACTGCCTCAGAGGTTCATTTTCTGTTTCCCTGCTTCAGTGGAGGCTGTTCTCTCTTCAGGAAAGAAGAAATGAAACATCCCATCTCACATTTTTTTCAGTGCTGGACCCTCCCCTCCTCAGCATGGTTTATAAAGCTTCCTTAGAGCAGTGTGAGACAAAGGGGTGGAAAGAAGAGTATGAACATCTGACTGCCTTTGTATTTTGATGGTTATTAGAGATGCACTTTCCTCAACCAGATGCCGAGTAAATGTACAATATTACTATTTCTGGAAGTGTTGAAGTGAGAATCACAGCACAGTGAACACTTTGGATGTGTCTGCTCTGCTGGGTAGGGTGGCTGGTCAGATAAATCCCTGCTGCACTGTGCTTTGGTGACCAGCACAGAGACAGGCTTAAATGCCATGGGCCAGCTTAGGAAAACAAGAAACTTTATGAATATTTTGAAATAAGTGTGGATTTGTGAAAAGAAATGTCTACGGAGCTGCCCCCGCAGTGACTTCAGGGATGTGTCCTTCCCAGAAGGGAACACAAGCCCCTGTCTTGTACAGGTTAAACAGGATAAAAGCATGTTGAGATGAATCCCTAAAAGTCATCTCTTAACTTTTAAATATAAGCCATGAGGGCTATTTTATCTGAAGGCAGTCCTAGGGGAGGTTCACTTGCTTCCAGAGCCGTGTGGCACCCACCACGTTGCAGCAGAGCTCAGTTCAGATCTATGGTTTGGACAGCCACTATATACAAAGCCCTATATACAAATAAAAATGCTGAACATGTACTTTATATGACAACGTTACAGACCTGGGACACCTGTAATTTTTGGAACTGAAATTAACACCGGAGATTGAACTTCTTAACCTTTTCCCTTCTCCCTGCATCTTTCTTGGCTGAAATTCTGTCTTTGGCCAGTAGTCCCTAACTTGACAGAATCCATGACCTGATAGATGATGTTACCTTTGGCATACTATTCTTTCTTCTTTTTACTAACCTTCAAATAACAATTTGCACTCTTTCTACTTCTTCCAAAATTTTTCATCTGCCAATAGTTTCTAGTGAGGTACTGACAAGTTGGGAAAGCAAAGTCAATTTGCCTATCCATAGGTTATCAATATGTGGCATTTAATCCAGAAGAAGCAGTGAAGAGAAAACTTGAAGTTTGAATCCACAAGTACAGAAAGGAAATGATGGCATTATTTTTCCTTATCTGCTTTAAGTACCTATGAATTAAATTATTATTTTTAGATTGAATTGTGGTGTTAGAGACAGTAATTGTAGGAAGGGTGTAAGAATGATATTCCAGCATATTAAAGTTTGTAAGTGAGTGTTTAAATGAAAACTTTTAATTTTGGTCAATCAAAATGCCTCCATATATGATTATTGAGGGGAAAAATTCCATCAGATAACACTTTTACAATGAGGTTTTATTATTTTTGTAGGTTGATATGAAATGTATTGAAAGCTCATCCTAGGAAGGGGTGCCAAAATACCTTCACTGAACCTGTGCTGGAGCGGAGAATGACACTCTAACACATGAAATCCATTTTACCATCAGACTAACTTCTAAGTAAGCCTGGACTCTCAGCAGGCTTTAATACCCTTAGAGGAAAAAAAATCTGAGAGAAATAGCTCAAAGCCTACAAACAGATTTTCTCTAATGTCTGTCTTGGAGGAATGCCTGGGATCAAAATGTGAGCAACTAGTTAAAATTCACTTTAAAACAATTTGCTGGCAGCAAGTCATGCACAGCTTCCTCTGAGAGTTATAAATGACTGTTCCAGGCAAGGAGGAATGAGCAGTACTGGGTCAGGTGTCAGGGAGATCCTCTGTGCCACCTACAAACCCAGGCTGTGGACTCCAGCCTGCTCTAGAGCAGAAAAGCATTAGTATGTTGAAGCCAAAAGTACAAGATTTATCAGTGGGATTAAGATTCTGCGCATGTGGCAATCAAGGAAAATACAACTCAAACACTTCAAGATTATTATTTTTAATTACTAATTGCTCCTCTAGTCTAAAATCAGACATGTCCCGCCGTGGCTTTGAAAGTGCAGCTGCTCCCACAGAGCAAAGTCTAGAGATCTGGCAAAGGGCTGCAGTGCTGCTGTGAACTCTGAGGAGAAGACTTCTGCCTCTGAAGCCTCCATCAGGCTCGTCACCAGGCAGAGAGGGCCACTAGCTGTGCTCCAGCACAGCTCATCTCTGATGGTGTGGGGAGATGCTGCTTGTGCCCAGGTCAGCAGCTGATCAAAGCCAGTGGCTGGAGGCTGCATGTGGAGAGTGAGATGCTGCATCCATCGGAGACCAGGGGGAACCAGCTATTCACCCATGTCCTAAGCTGTGCATCACTGTACCTTTCATTTTTTTGTCAATGAGAAATGTTTTCTCTTAAAGCTAGGCTTTATCTTTTAAATATACTTTGTGTGAAAAATATATCAACATCACTGGAATTGCCTGTTTGGTGACAATTCTCTCCCCTGCCATGTTTTAATCAAAAAGTTTACACAAACATAAAGAGAATGTGTTATTTATCATAACCCTCTTTCTTTTATCAACAAAACATGCTGTTATTCATGTGGCTTTGGGATTTTGTTGCTGTTGGGAAATTGAAATCTTCAAGGATGATTTAAGGAAAATGCTGTGAAAGAAGTCAGCAAAATATGAAAACAGAAAATGAATCCCAGGAGACAGAAACAAGAGATCTGTCAATAATGGTGACAGATTTTCAGCCACACTGTGGTTGGTATGAGTCTAGAGAGGCTGTGGTTCCTGATGCATCACAAGATATATTCTAATTCTGCTTCTAGAGGTCTGGAGTCCTATGGTCCCTGGCTGAAGAAATTAAATCTTGATCACCAGGAAATGATTCTTGTTGGCCTTAAAATACTGTAGATTAAAGTTGCTAAATTATTGTGAACAATTTTATAGCAGTGCATAGAAAATACAATGTTTTCCATTTTAGTATTGTACTCTCAGCATTAATTAGCCTTTCTCAGAGCTGTGATTGCTGAATACCTTTTATTCCCATTTTATGGGAATTACCAGAGTGAGGTGAGTTGCCCCAGACTGGCTAGAGAAGGCAGCTTGCAGGATCATGGTTAGAATTAAATCGTTTGTTACCCATACAGATGTCTTCAGATTTCTCTCCTAAGACTCAAAGAAACTCCCTGGAAGTCTAAGGACTTCCAGAAGTTCCACAGAGATCTTAACTGGACTTGGAGCTGCCTAATAGGCTTTCTAATACCCAGCTTACGAGTTTTACCTGTGATTCCCACTCAGAGGAAGGGTAAATTAGACTAAATTAGATCTGCGTGGGTGTAGTTTTCACCCACAGAGACTCTTCCCAACTATGGTTTGGTATTTTCCACCAAAAAAACCCGTGCCCTATTCAGGTGCATATCTGTAGGAGGCTATGGGATGTCGAGGTGGAATGGGGGAATGTCCAGGAGCATGTGGTCACTTTTTCCCTGCTGCAGGGGGCTTTGGAGATGCCACTATTCCTTGGGCTGGACACAGCTGGGGACAACGAGCTTTTCTTGGTGAAATTTTCTACTGCTATTCTGAAAACTTCTCAGGCATGGTCTTTTGCTGATTAATGTAGCCTTTTTATCACATCTGAACATTGCATCCAAATGCAGTGTTTTACAAAGCAGCAAAACCCATAACAAAGCAGAATCAATAAATACAGTGCAATGCCCTTCGGCGATTCAAGAATTCTGTTAAAATTAGAATCTGATTATAGCTGTGGAAACCTGTTTCCCTGAATCCTAACAAACACATTTTGCTTTACATGAAAGCTTTTCAAAGCTGTGGCCAATGCTGGCTCTGAGCAATTCATAGTTTTCAGCATATTCTTTCTCTTTTCCTGGATAGACACACACTGCACTGACATACACTTCTAAAAATCTTATTTTCTACTTCAAACTCCCCCTGAAACAACAAAACTCAAATAAGCAAAAGCAGCCAAGAATATCACAAGGAGAAGGAATTGGGACATTTTCAATGCATTGTCAAAGGCAAAGAGTTTTCTCATGATATGTCAGTACTGACAAAGTTTTAAAACAGAGGGTTAAGAAAGGGAGCTGTCTAGCTCAGCTGAGAGGGAATTCACTGATCCAGGACTTGGGAGACACAGATCCAAGTTTTTATTTGATCCTAAGTGGCATTGAATGAAAAAGCCTAGCCTGAACCAGGCATGGGAGGAAATGAAACAGGGTTTTCCTAGCCCTTGTTACTGATAACCAGGAGACAGGAGAAATATAAGATGCGATCCCAGTTTCACACAGCTATTTTCTTTTAAATTTTGCCTGACAGGTTTTGATGTCTCTCCAGCCAGTCAGTACTTTGAGATCTGAAAACTGTCTGTGAAGGGAAGTTGTTATTCACCAGTCAGCTTTAGCAAAACTCCACTAAGAACCTAACTACCCAGCCTGGTGGAGATTAATAATGGAATATAAAGCAACAGCAAATGTTTACAGGTTGACTAATTGCACTGAAAGCTTCAGGACTCCAACACAGTGAAATGAGGGCCTCTTTCCAAGGTGCATTCTGGGCTCTAGCATGATACTACCAACAATAAAACCAGGAGTGTTTTCACAGTTCTCCTAAGCCTGGACACCTCTGGTTTCTCTGGTGGGTTTAGGGACTAGAATAGACCTTTGGGATTGGCAAAAGGTCTAGCATGACAGGCCATGTAAGGCATCAAACCTTTCCTTTGGGTTACCAAAAGTGATGGGATTTCCAGATCATGTGAGCCATATATTTGCAGACCCTCTGGCACTGCTGCTCTGTCTGAGCAATGGGTCCATCTGAGCATCAAAATGCAACAGCTGCTGCTACTGATGCTGCTGCTGCAGATTTACCCTCAGGTGGCATCAGAAGGGCTCCGGGTTCCCAGCAAAGGGCTTGGGCCAGTCACCGTCTCCATTCTGGAACCCCTGACAGGAGTCTTTCCCCCCTTTTCCATTCTCTCCCTTTCCTGCAGCCTTGGATGAGCAGAGAGTGAGTAGGAGAGGCTGGGGGAGGAAAAGCTTCTTGCAGCACTGGAGATGGCTCCAACCAGTGCCTGCAGGTCCTGTGTGGGTGTTGTGCATTGGAAGAAGCAGAGGGGCTTCACTCATCTTGAAGAGTTCCCCCACCCCTCACAGGCTTTATGTTGCTGTCTGTCGCCCACTTCCCCATCACAGCTGAACATCACAGACCCACTCTCCCTCAAACTTTCCCATCCTCACTGTGGCCCTCCTGTCCCAGGGTCCCACTGATTCCTCTCAGCCACGCTTTCTTCTCCTGAAATCCCTTTGCCCACCTTTCCCAGAAGCAGAAAGGAAGCAGAAAGCTCTCCCACAGCGCTGGCATGGATTTATTTTAGATGCTGGAAAGAAATCTTTGAACTGTCTACAGGCAGCACCACTTCCACACCTGGAAAGCCCCGAGCTAAATCAGACCACTGCTCAGACCTGCAGTGCTTGTGGGGACAGAGGACCACCACACCTGGGCTGGGCTCTGCTGTCATCTTTGTCCATCCTGAGCAGGAGCACACGTCACCTCTGCTGCCAGCCATGGGTGAAGTGTGTAAGTGATGGAGAGAATGAACCAGAGGGAACTGTCCTGTGACCGTGCTTTCCCTACCAAGCTAACTTGAGTGAAAGCAGGCACACTGAAAGAGCATTTCAGCAGCCTGGGAAGATCGACTTAGAAAACAGGGCAATCACATATAAACCTAATGCCTGCGAACAGTCCTGAGCAGGGGCACAAGCTCCTTGACAGACCAGCCTCTAGTTAGCAGTGGAAGGTTGCTGCATTTCCTCTGTGTTTATTTTGGCAGATTGAGGCTGTGTCAGTGGCACAAGCAGAAGGGGCCATCGCTTCCATGGAACTTGACCTCAAAGGAGGATGACAAAGGCTGCTGTGCTCATACTTGAACCCAAACCTTTTGGATAAGACCCAGTAAAGTCTTAATGAAATGAACGGACAATTTCCTTCTATCTTCTTTAATACTAATTCCCTAGAATGTGAAGCAATGCAAGAGCCTCTTGCTGTATCTGCAATTTCTGCAGCATCCTTTATATGACAAAGCAAACTGGGCTGACCACAATAATTCATCCAGAGCTGGGATTATTTCTCCTGAGGCAGTATTCAGCACTACAGGCTACAGTGCTGTATGCATTTTTTTAGTTTCCTGTTATTCCTGGGCATGGTTCTCTATGATAATTTTCTTCTGAGATCCCCCAAGGTATTGTTCTGCTCAGTCATATGAAAAATAGGAAAATAATCCACCTTCATCCCAGTTGCACAGACGGGCCATTCATCAGCATAAAATCAACTTTACAGCCTAGGAGGAAGCTGCTCCATGCACCAAATAGCTACGAATTTCCAAGATGGTTTCCCAATCTGCATCAGGCCAACAGCTGTGACGGAGAGATGTGATACCTGGGAGCATTTGTGCAATGGGAGCAAAAAATATTGTCCAAGTCCAAGGGATGACCTATGGTTATCTTCAATTTTTGTAATGCGAAAGTTTATCACTTTGTTAGAACCTGATTTTTTTTGTAGTTCCAGATACCTAATTTCTTTTCAGATCACTGAGTTACTTAGATGGTTCTTCTTGAAGTGCTTTCCCCTTTTATCAGCTACTCACAAGAACAGAATTTGTGCATTTAAAGAAAACACGGGATTGGCAAAAGGAAAGCAGAGATTTCTTCCCCTTGCACATCCAGAAATGTTTACCAAACCCAATGGTTTCGGAAGTGATTCTAGCCTAGTTACTGCCATAAGCATCCTCATTGTATTTCCATCCTGATAGCTCCCTGCAGGACACTGAATGCTGAGTTCTGGGGCTGAGACTCTCACAACAGTTTTAGGAGATCATCTGAGTCCATCTCTTGGAGATGGACAGAGTCCTTAGAGGATCTCTGTGTGAATCTGGCCTTCTCCAGCCAGTCTGCTCAGGATATGACTTTCAGGGATCTGCTTTGGGGATGGTGCAACCTGGGTCAGACCCATCTGAACACAGAGTGCTGAGTTACAGGTGTGAACAGGCACAGTAGCCCTGGATTTGGAGGCTAACAGAGCATTTTTTTCTGAGAATGGAATGTAAAATCCAGCAGCCAGGATCACAAGCAGGGAAAGCACAGGTCTGCACAGTGAAAGCACACTTGAAGTAGAGAGCACAAATGTGTCTTCCTGGGTACTCCTCAGTTCCCCAACTTGCTGAAAGCTGCAGTGCACATCTCCTCCCCACATCACCTACCAAGGCAATGATCTGGCTCACGTGGCTGCAAGTGGGTCCTGCTTAGATGAGAGCTCTGTCAAATGTGTGTGCATGAGAGCTTCAGCACAGCTGTAGGTTAATAGACAAGCAGGAGAAAAACCCCATGTGGAGCAGATGCAATGGTGTGTTTCAGACCTAACGGAAGTGTGGGATAAAACAGGAGCTGGGCTATCAAGGAGTCAATGGCACAAGGCAATACAGCATGTTAGCAAGAGATAGAAAAGCAGCCCAGGGGAGAAGAACTGAGACAAGCCCTGGGGCAGATTCTGTTTGTCTTTTTGGCAATCCATGTAGTGAAAAGGAGAGAGCACATCTCTAGAAAAAAGATGGGCAATGAGGTAAAATACTGCCAGGGAAGGAGGAGAGGGGAAGTAGAGGATTTTTTTAGCTCAAATTTTCAAGCGATTCATTTTGCTTTTCAAGAGACTTAAAAAAACCCCAAAAAACCAATGAGTCAAGAGGCACTAAATTAGCTAGGATGGTGCTCTAGCAAATCAAGGGCTTGATTATTCCGTGGTTTGCCCTAGATTTAGGAGAAAGTGCAAAATATGCAACAAATACTACAGGGTGTGCTGCCCCCAGGGCTCTGCCGCATGAGCTGGAGCCTGTGTGCCATAATGGGAAACAGCAGCCCCCTTAGGCCCTTCAGGAAATCCGCGATAACTTGATGCTGCGATACCGCCCTCAGGAGAGCTCCGAAATCCAGGCACACCTTGCTCAGATGTACACAAAGGCAGAAGGCACCAGAAAGGGAAATGTCCCAGGCTCCCTGACCTGCAGCACTGAACTGAAGCAGGGGAAGAAGCTGAGTCTGTGAAGGAGCAGTTAGAGTTGTGAGGACACCGGGAACATGCTGCCTTTTTGTCATAGAGCTGTGCTACAACCTTGAGGCTGACCTTGGAAAATGATGAAATGTTGTGGTGAATGAACCAACCAGGGGGCCACAGAGCCCAGAGAAAGAGGTTTGGTGGGCTGGTACCAAAGAGTAAAACCCCATTCTGTGAAAATGGCTTCTGCCATTGAATTCCTAGGATTCCTGAGGGGTGGTTCTGTCTACAGTTGACAGACACCCCTTGTGTCCCCTAAGGGAAGGTGTCCTGGCCTGTCCCGCCTTTCTCCTCTTCCTATGGGTCCCTTCAGTGTCACCCCGCACCGTTCCCTATCTCCCTTTAAAAAGTCCCTCAGTCGCTTGTCTTGCTCTCTTCATATCCGGTCCCCTTCGAGGAAGCTTCTGCAATAAACCCTTGGAACATCGGTTGAAGGGCCACCTCTGCTCATTTATTTCTGGTCGCGCCTGGGCTATCCACAAGCCCCAGGCACGCTGGGCTCCGTGCCCTCCACCGCACAGGCTGGGAGGCTGGCAAGCGAGGCACCGAGGTGCCACAGGGTGTTCTCCCTTTGTGTGGGACACACCTGGACCAAGCTGCGCCCCCCAGCCTGGCCAGCGTGCCGGCGTATTAATATAATGGAAAGGGTCTTGGGAAGGAGACTGACTGGAGAGAATGAGCCAGGACAAACCCATAAAAAGCATCTGAAACCCCTGTGGCATTTCCCAGCCTCATACTCCTGCAACACCGCTGACCCTGGCTGGTCTCCTCTCCTGCTCTCAGGTGCTTTTGCCTCTTTGCCCTCAGCCTCTTCCAAAGCTCTGACTTCACTTCCCGTAAGCTCTTCTGACCTCCTGACCTACCAAAAAAGAGTTAGAAAACCCTTCCATGCTCAGAGCAGCCCCAGTCCAACTGGATTTTGTCTCTTTTTTAGAGCGGCCTAGGGATGTATTAACAAACAAGTCAGCTTACCTCTGAATTGAGAAGGCCATTTCTGCAAATTAAAGCAAGATTTTATCGCTTTGTTCCTAATCTCTTACTTTCCTGCATGAAGCTGGCATGGATGTGGGTTCCCTGGACCTCTCCTCTGCATTGCAGCTGTCAGATTTTACACATGTCACAAACTTGGTACTCTGCTCTATCCAGTAAGAAGTAAACTGGGTTTTAAAAGCATGCTAGCTTACCTCCTTCCTTTACCAGAACAAAGCTCATAAGAAGGAAATGTGAGGCCTCCCTGAGGGTGCTGGAAAGACATGGTGGATAATAGGAAATTTTTGGAAGGAGATTTGAGAAGTGGATTTTACTCACTCCCTATATTGATAAAGGCTTATCGTATTCCTTCTCAAAACCAGGAACCACATGGTGAGACACCGTTTTTAAATGTTAATGCATCTTTAGAGAATAATCAGTAACGTTTGATGGCTTGTGCTAGCTCTAGGAGAGGTTTCTTTGTTGTTTAAGAAATGAAACAGCATTCATCTGGAGTTTCTTGTCATTACTGGATGAAAGAAAGGTTATTTCTTTAGGAAAAAAAAAAGAGGAAAGGGAAGATCTGAATGATAAACATTATAAAATACTTATCTTCCCAGATGTCTCTGGGATAATATGAGCTGAAAGGAAATACTTATCTCACTGAAGGACAGCTTTTGGCAACATGGCTTTCTACACAGTGCTAAATTATTTTAAGAGCACAGGACAAAGGTAGAGGGATCTGTTTAAAAGAGTGAATTACGAGCCAGGTGTAGCATCTCTTCAGGTTCTGCTACTGAATCACTGTGTAACCTTGGCCAAGCCACACAGACCTTTCTGCCTCAGTTTCTACTTGGGACAATAATTAGTGCAATAACCAACAGGAAAATTATTTTCATGATTATCTACAAGTTTACTGTCTGTCATGTACTGCGTAGTTATATATTTTTAAACGCAGCTGCTTGTATATCTTGTTATCTAAAGAAGCACTCCCTCTTTAGCTGGGAGATTTATCTGGTCTTTGAAGAAATCCATGAGCCAAGCAGGGTTCACCTCCAGGGCTGGGTTCAGCTGCATATAAGCAGGCAGCACGGGCTGTCAGCTGCCCAAAGCACCGACTTCCTCATGCAAAGAAGAGCAGAATCCAGCCTGGACAGCCTCTGGTTGCTCTTGAGAATGGACCACATTTTAAAAATAATTACAGATTTTGGTGCTTCCAATTGTGATGTCAGCTAAGGGGTGCCCCAGGAAACCCACCTTCTGGAAAACATGAGTGCCTTTAACCAAACATAAAGCCTTTTTAGAAATCTCTTGATACATCTATAAAGTGGGAGACCAAAGATCACTATTGTTTTTTGATATTCATAAGCACTCCCTTTTTTATTTTTAACTTTGATTTAAGATGATGCTATGTCTTTTCATTTTGTTAACTTGTCAGGAATTTGTCGATTTGATTTTGCGTTTTAAGCATTTACTTGCTTTTGTTAATTTTATAAACCCTGCTGACAGAATGTAGACATCATGTCAGACAAGGACCGCATTTCCTTCCTGAACAGGTGCATTCTGCTTTCTTACCCCAGCAAGCTGCTGTTTCACACATGAAAAAAAATTCTAGTCTGGGCAGAATAATACCTAATCGTTAATACATAACTTATACAAATAAGAAATCACAAAGGAGTGAAACTGCTGTCTGATGGATTTGCCTGTGACGAAGTGAGGTCGTTGTGTGACCTTGGGTGATTAATGTTACATTCCTGTGTCTATGCTTCCTCCTCCATGCATGCTTTTGTCTTGCCTGCTTCACATTCAAGGTAGTCAGGGCAAGGACTATTTCTTCTTATGTGTACATTTGGCAGCCAGCACGATGGGCTTTGCAGCGCTGTAAAATGCACGTATGAGGAGCAGTAGCTGGGGGAGAGGTAAGAGAGTACCTTGTGCCTTGTGTATTGGATCATGGGATGACAGGCATGTGATAACAAGGCACAGATCTCTGGAGTCCCCTGTCCCTTGCTGGTGGCATTCCATGTGGCTACGCAGGGACAAAGCTGGTGCAGTGGGAAAGCAACAAGGACATGCCTTTGCCACGGCAGGGCAGGGACAGGAACATGCAAGTTTGGGGAGTGACAAGGTGAGAATGCTGGGTCATGGTGAAGATGGGATTTGTCATCATGGACAATAAGCTCTGCAGGTCTGTTGGTGGCACACAATGGCTCAAGACCTGATTTGTTTCTCATTTGCAGGATCACTTCTAGAGAAGAAATCCCTGGAAAATCATGTGTTTGCTTGAATGCCACAGGTATGGTTCCAGGGACTCTAAGGCTGACCTGGTGGTGTCCAGCAAACCCACCTGCCATGCAATGACCATGCAGTACATTTGACATAGGCAGGATGGCTTCAGTCGGATCCTTTCCATAAGGGTCTTGCCATTATTTGCTGCAAGTGCAGGTGATATATGGAGAGAGTCTGACGAACAATCAACACTAAAGATGTGCTGTATCATATATTATATCATACCATATCATATCAGTGCTGTACCTCAGACTCCAGCTGGTGCAGCCTGTTTTAGTGAAAATGCAGCCTTTCAACCCATACATACTCAGTGAACCCTGAGAAGAGTCTATTAATCTCCAGTTAGAGCCCTCATCCTCTAGTCCAGCCTCCGGCTGTGGCTTCAAGGATCTCTTTAGTCATGGGGATCTCATTAATCATGCTTTCCATGCTTTTTTTTTTTTTTTGTATGTATCAAGCAGGAAATGTAGGGATGTGTTCCCCAGCAGAGCCATGGAGCCCTAGGTGTGTGCAGCTGCCTTGCCCAGCTCTGATTTTCCTTGCACACCTTCCCCCAGCACACAGGACCAAGCACCAGTTGCACAGACACACACACACTCTCTCTAAAGCCTGTAGTGTTTTTGCTCTCGAGTGAAACACTTTCTGCCAGCAAAGAAGGAGAGCGAGAAGGATCTTTAAAAGAAAAAACAAAACAACCAAAGAAAGACAAAACGCACACAAAAGAGGAAAAGAAAAGGGAAGTTTTTTTTCCTTACAGTCGGTTGTGATTTCGTAGGGGGAGTTGAGGCGCGCGTCTCCGCAGGGTGAAGTGCTCACATACAGATGGAACAGGATGTTCTCCCGCAGCCTGTAGCCTCCTTCTTTTAATCGCACGAAGATTGATCGCTCCCAGTCTTCTCGCCGTTTGCTATGATCACAAAAGGGGTTCCAGGTCATTTGTTACATGCCAAATCAGAAACATTTCCGTGCTCTCTCTCTCCTTTTCTCCCTCTGCTTGTTTGTTTGTTTTTATTAGCACCTGGCATCATATATTTTGCCTAGTGACAACAAGAGAAAAACAATAAGCTTCTCCAAGTGAAGAAATGTGTGAAGGAGGTCAAAACTGCCAAAGGGCTTTTGGCTTGCTTACCTAAGATATACTCTAATGATAAAATGTGGAATTTTGAAGGGTAACTCTCTGTCCTCACATGCACGGATGCATAAACACACTGATTTTAAAGTGGTTCTGGTGCATGAATAAAGAAGAGGTTCTCTTGGGCTCTCATGTGAACACATCAGCTCTGCTGACCATAATGCCTAGGGCACGTGTTTGAATCCCATTAACATCGATCACCACAGCTGAGGTGTATGTTCACATGCTCCACTGAAAAGGCTCTCTAACGAAGCACCCAAATTTTATGACCACTGCCAGCCCTCCCTGCTCCCCAGGTGTTGCTCTTTTCCCCCATTTAACCAGAGCCCCCTACAAGCGCTCCACCTAGGCCAGCAGGGTCCTCTTGGTCACTTGGCATTTTTGGAAATCGGAAGCCATCTTAAGAAGGGTGGACAAAACTTGTGCGGGCTTTTCTCAGCTGAGTTGAAAAAGATGCTTATCAAGATGAAGCTTTTATCTTTGCAGTGGTTCAGCAGCTAGATGGGGATGCAGTGCACATATTCCATTAGCAACAGCTGCCCGGGAGGCCAAACCCTCCCAGTGCTGCCGTTTGCAGCAACAGCAGAGCATTAAGGCTCTGCTGCTGTGCAGTTCCTCCAATGAGTTACATTTGGGAAGATATTGGTGATTTCTCTGACAGACAGCTGTCTCTAATATGTATATTTGGGCGATGGTCACAATTATAATTTTGAAGGTGAAAATGTGATTGGTGAAATTATGATGAGACTCCTTTCCCTCTCATGGCCTGGTTCTTCCCTCTAAAACTCAAGGGTCTTTTTGGAGGAATATCTCTAAACAGAATGGCACCTGCAGATAATGATTTTCCTGGGATGCTGTTAATAAGGCAGAATTCCACCCGTTTAATTCACTACAGGACAGCCCATTAACCAAGGCGATTTCTGCCTGTCTCTCTGCCTCCTGATAGTGCAAACAGGGGTGCTTTTTACTCAGCCTTTGAGCGAGTCCTTGGCTTTCATCCAAGCTGCCTCTGCCTGTTTTCTCCCAGTGCAGCCTCTGTGCTATTGAAGCTGTTTGGCTGTCAGTCTTCCATGGTTTGGGTGTTTTGTCATTTTCTGATGCCAGGATGCGTTTGCTGTCAGGAGGAATTTACAGGCACATTAGCTTGCCTGTCAGGGACAGGGAGTCACACCGGCTGCTGAGCTGGGGCTGCCACATGCAGCTCCTTCATTTTCTGCTGGCTGTGGTGGAATTTCCCAACTGCACTAATTATATTATCGCCCTGATACAAGTCTCTGAAATAATAAAATCTCTGTAAGTCCTGCTGCTTGGACTTTGGAGCAATTGCAGGTAGTTTTAAATAATTCACTGCAAAATCAGCTGGGAGAATTCAAAGCTGTGCAGTCCAAATGCCTGCTATTATTACATTAAATCTCACCAGAGTGGGGGGCACAGCTTACAGTACTTGGAGACAGTTGCTAGGTAGGGTTGGAACAGTCATGCTTTGGGCTGGATTTCAGGAGTTCCATCTTGTTTTCACTGGTCATTGTTTTTCATGATTAACCTTGCTCTCTTACCTCTTCCTGAGCACCAACAAGGGTCTGTGGCCAGTGTGGCTGCCAGGTTGGGTGATAGACAGCTGCTCTAAAAATAGTTGGCAGGGCTAGAGGTCAAGTCAGCTTGACTCTTTCCTCCAAGAGTCTGAGGTTCTTCATATCACATAGAGTCCTGACCTGCCTTTGGGATGGTTTTTAGGAGCTGAACTCAAACATGAGGTTCATTCCTGCACTGTGGCTGAATAGGCTTAATAACAAAACTCAGCAAGTATTGTTGGAAAAGAGTTTGGGTTGCAACACCATCTGCCATGGCTTAGTAAAGATTCTTGTGCATGGGATGTTTGGTGTATTTCAAAACCCAAGAGGACCCAGGGATCTTGTAAAAATGGTCCAGGTAAAGCATGAAACGCACATCTGCAAAGTCACCTCTACTCCAGCACCAGTACCCTTGTGCCTTGCCTCTGGGACAGGCGTTTGGAGCTGTGAGGAGGAAGATGACCTTGCAGTAGCTGTCCTTTGCACAGCCATACACAACCTGCACAAAGCAATGGAGAGAGGAGCCCACAGTGAACCTACAGATCCCATTCATTCAGGGGGTGGCATTAAAGTGTCATTTCTGCATGCTGGCAGTGGCTAAAAGAGCAGAATTCATCCTTCAACCTTTGCTTGTTATGAATTTCTGTGGGAGTTAGGATTTAAGGCTGACTCAAGAGGAACATTTAAGAACGTGCTAAATTCTGATCTTGTGCTTAAGTTCATTGTTCAGCATAACACATGCCTGTGTTTTGAGCTGACTTCAAGAAGATACTTAAGCACACACTCGTGGTTTAATATATATGAAGCATTTTGGTGAAACAAAGTTTGACAAGCAGAGGAGCTGTTTTTAGCATGTAAATATATGTACAGGAAGTTTCTAGTACTACATACTACAAGAGAGCATCCTAGAGAAACTAACAGCAGGCTTAGCAGATGTGTAACAAGCAGCTGGTTTTCCTGGAAAAAATAACTTAGCTGGACTGGATTAAGACTATTCCTTGCTTTTTATGTATAAAATAAACAGTGGTTTGCATCTGACTTGCTGAAAGAGCTTACCTTCTGGTAAAGTCATCTCCCTGGAACCTGCAGGGCCACTACAGCAGCAAGCCTATAATGATGCTGATTTATTTTAAGGATAGTCAATTAATTTTATTTTTCTTTAAAAAAGAAGAGTTGTATTTTCTTTTCTTCCCTATTGGCCAGTTGGTATAAATAATAGCACTGAAAATGATGTCAATTTTCCTACCACCATTGCAAGAGAATCAGACTATGGTATTTGTGTGCTTTTTGACGGTGATTCTTAGAAAAAGCTTCTCAAAAGGTCTTTCTTGTCCTTCTTTTGTACATCAGAAAATTTACGTCTTACTTCTCATCTCTTTCATGAAAGTCTTGAGAACTGGAGGATTATGGTTGTCATAAAAATGAAATCTGGGAGGGCTAAATGTTTTAATCAGACTGGTTAGAAGCTGACAGGTTTTAGTTGTGCTTTTAGCTTTTATTTAACTCAAGCTCTAGACAATGAATTGTTCAAAGAAAGTTTCCTTTTGAAGTATTTGTCACTTTTGCCTCTTAGAGAGGATAAAGTTCCCATTCTGGAATTCTTTCCCAAGAAAAGTCAGGAAAGTCACACCTCTAACATTTAGCAATAAGAAGAGAAGGGGGAAAAAAAGTAATTTACACATTGCTGCAACATTGGCTTGTGGATGGAATTGTTCTGCAGCTTAAATATGTGAAGAAGTTGCTGTATTCTTTCTTTAGAGAAGCGGAAAAAAAATTTGCCTCAGTACAAGGCAATTCATCTCACCCCCAAGAGATACCTGAACAGGTCTGCTGAGTTCCACCTCAGAGACGCCCATCTCTCTCCACTGATGATCAAAGAAGCCTTGGGCATCTGGGTAACACCTGACTGCCAGGAAGTAAATTCAATTCAGTGAATCGCCGTCTCCCAGTCATTAGTTTTATATCCTGGCCCTTGCTTTCTCCAACCTGCTTGCCCTTGCTCTTAGAAGCCTTCATGCTACCCTTACCCAAGTGTGTGTTTTGCTTCCACTGAGATCAATGGTAGTATTTGTAAACTCTGGAAAAGAGGTTCCTTTTCAAAGACAGCATCATAAAGAAAAATATTTCTTGCACTGGAAGTTCCTGAAGTTTGCAATACAGCTGCAGAGACCACTCTCAGCAGGTAGGCTTGGAGGGAGGAAGGCATGTGGAAAATAGGAAATACTTTCCACAAGACAAACTTGCCTGTTCCAATTTGAGCTCTCTGAGTCAAGAACGATGCTGCATTCTGTTTTTGAGTTAGAGAACCATCTTTTTGGTTTCAGTTCATTTATGACTTTGTATAAAAGTTTACTGGCCTGGGAGAGGACTTTTATTTGGGCTAGGTTAATGCAAATGTATTACAATAGCTCTGTGTTTCCCCCAAGCCTGAGGAGATGATGTACAGGTAGCCCCAGTGGAGCTGAGTTAACATATCTGTCCTAAAATCCCTGTCCTTATAGCTATGTGGCAGCACTCTGTATTTTCTCTCTGAATAGATGTCCCTCTCTTTCCAGCAAAAAAAGGAGTAAATGTGATTTCAATGTGCAGAAAATGCATTTTTATTTCATTTTGAAGCCCCTCATTTAGTCACCATATGACAAAGCTCCCAAGGACGGCAGAAAACTGTGTGTGTAGCAATAAATATTAGAATTAAAGAATGTATCATAACACACAATTTTGCTTCCCCACGGACTTTAAAGAAGCAAAATCTGATTTGACAATATCTCCGACTCTGCCTTTCAAAGATGCTTAGCCTCGACAATTTTGGTTGAGATTTTTATGGTGTGTGCTGGTCAGGCAAGTGGTGGTGCCTGGTCTTGGCTGAACAGAGAGGGATTTGAAGTTATTGTGAACAGAGCTTGTGCTGCACTGAGGATTCACTTAACAAAAGGCTGTTAACATTGATCCAAATAAAATAATAATATGACTGAACATGTTAGGGAGGTGGATCAATACAATAGTTTAAGATACAGTGTTAGCACTTGTTTCCCAAGAGACCATAGCACGAAGCAAGTACCAGGGCTGCTACACTGCTGAAAGCATAATAATTTAATGTAAACTTGAAAGCAATTCAGAATGAAATAGAGAGAATATTGGTTTTGATTAAACCCTTCAATGCTCTTGTCCCCCTTTGTTAGCCAAACCCATGTATTCAATATACTCTCTTGTCTTCAACTCCAGCCCGAAGTGAAAATAGCCATTATTCCTGTTATTGTTGCTTAGGCGCAACAGTATCACAGGTGCTTACTAGAACACACAATCCTGCTTATATTTAACCCTTGTATCTGTAATCTGAAGCAAAACCTTATGAAGTCAAAGGAAGTTTTTGCACTGAGGTTAATGATCTTCAGAAAAAAATCACATGAACATGCACTCAAGAATGGAGGGCAGAAGAATGACATAGAGAAAGAGGTTTATTGTTTGTTTTCCTTCATTTCTTGGTTCCTTCCACATAATAAATGCCACCTCAGCTTCACTTCTGCTCAGTTTTCACATTATAGGATAATTCAGGCTGGTAAGGACCTTAAATCTCTATCACTACGTCCTTCTCAAAGTAGTTTGACAGATTGCTCAAGGCTCTATGCACTCAGATTTTGAGAATGTCCAAGACAGGAGGGAGACTGCCTAGCCCTGCTGGGTGACCTGTCCCACTGCTAGGCTATTCCCATGGGGACAATTAATCCTCATACTCAGACTGAGCTTCTCTTTTTTCAGTGTGTGCCTCTCGTCTGTCACCTTCCCACTGCACATCTCAATAAAGATGTCAGCTCCATTGTGTTGCTGACACGTTTTGCTGGCTCTGCCATCCCACCTCCAGGCTGACCAGGTCTGGATCCATCAGCCCTTCCACACAGTCCAAGTGCTCTGGCCCCTGAGAACCTGGGTGGCCCTGCTGAGCCTGTGTCAGATGGTTGATGTCGTTCCTTTGGGGCACCCAAAACTGCACATAGTATTGTAGCTGTGGTTTAATGCATGCTGATTAGTGGTGGATGCTCAAATCCCTTGACAGACTCTTCACACTGCCCAGGATCCTGCTGACCCTCTCTGCTGTCAGGAACACCACTAGCTAATGTCCTGCTTCCTGGCTGCCTACCAACCCCGTCCCTTTCCAGCAGAGCTGCTCCCCAGCCTGTAATTTCCTTCTTGCTGGAAAGGAGGAAGGTCATTCTTTCCTCCTTGGTGTGGGACTTTGCATTTGTCCTTGCTAAGTTTTCTGTCAAAGTTCCTGCTGGTCCAGCCCTCCAGCCTGCTGGGATGACAGACCAGTCCTCAAGCATAGTGACTCCTCCTTCCCACATTTTGAGGTCCTCTGCAAAGCTTATAACCAAGCACTACACAACCTCTTCCAGGTTGTTAATAGACATGATCAGAGACAAGACAGCATTCTGAGGTACCCCACTTACTACCATCATCCAGGCAGTGTATGACCCATTAACCATTTAAACGGTAACAAGGTGGATTTGGCTGAAGACAGGAACAATAATTCCACTGTAATGATTCTACATGCTATAACATTTTAAAACATCATAAAGAAGGAGTGAATGATAGCATCCTACACTTTGGCACAAAGTTTACTGTGCTGTTAACACTCATTGGTTCTCTAGTGAGTCAATGAACACATTAATGATCAATAAATCACTTCTTTGAGATCTTTGAGGAGCAGCAAGGAAGACAGGAAAATGGCTGCATTAAGCCAAATGACTCCCTTCAAGTCTCTGGTCAGTGAATGATGCTAATAAGCCTGCACGTAAAGATTTGTACAAAATCATCAGGCTTCATAAAGCCCAGCTTTATGAGTCATATCTAATCGCTACTGAAAGAGAATCAGCTGAAGTAAAGCAGCTCATGACCCAATACTTTAGACTACCTAACTCTCAATTTTTTTTTTGTGAAGTGCATTGTTCCTTCATCACCTAAAGACTCAGAAAAAATGACACAAAGAAACAAATAGTGCAGTTGTCTGGAGGATGGATCTGTTCCACTGAAGGCCATAAAACAGCCCCCAAAAATCAACAGAATTCAGTTACCTTAAGTGTAGCTCCAGCTGTGAGTAGAGGAAGTGAACAAATGCCCTTCTTGCCACAATTTCTGCATGGCAGTCGTTCACCGCAAGCCCTTGGTCATTTATGTATTCCCCATTTATACATTTGGTACCCGATGACAGCACAATAACCTGAGCTTGCCTGATGTCCAAACCTGTAGGAAGAAAAACAAAAGTGCTGTGAAATTGCTGGAGGTGAGTATGGTACTATGATTGTTAAAGTCCTCATAGCACACACTTTGATGTGGCAGCCAGACAGCCTTAAGGGATGCTTGTTAAGGTGATGATATGGCCTTTGGAATATGCAGGAATCTCACATTTCTGTGTTATTAGAATAATAAGGTCTATATTTCAGTCTTGCTGCTAATTCCAAGATAAAAGCCCGCCACAAAGTTTACTTGTTAAACCAATAACTACATCATAGGAGAGCATATGCTGTCGGGAGGTAATAAAGATCTCCTGCAGTGCCGATAAATGGCCAGGTCTTTATGAGCTGTCGAAGACATTTTCTGGTGGGAACACATACTCCCTGTAATGTTAGGTTTCATTGCTGTTGCACTCTAAGTACTAAATAAAATGCAAGCAATGCTTCTGGGGCTGCTCTTTAAAAATCATGAAGAAAATACCCCGACAGATTTGACTTTCAGTCCAGTTTCCTTTTAGCTTCTCCAAGAGCAGCTACATCAGTGCCCTTTTCAGTGTGGTCTCAGGGATGGAGCATTTATCACTGAGACCAGCTTTGTTCATCTGTTGGCTCTCCACATAATGGTGATGGCAATTGAAAGATGTCCCTTACTTGGTCCAGATAGACACTTTCTAGGAATAAATCCTAATTTATTTGGAGTCAGTTAAAAAATGCTTACAGACTTCAACATGATCTGAGTTTCACTCTAAAACATAGCTCATTCAGCCCTGTGGACAATTTCAAAGTAGAATTTAGAATGAACTGAGGCCAAAATGAAATTATCTTCTGAAAAACACATCTCAGGATTCATCTCTCTGAATACCAAAGAGCAAGGGAGCAGCTCTTGGGAAAAAGAATTTTTTTGCCTGATGAGTGCTTCCTCTAGAAGTGATGAAGTAGCTTCTGAGTGTTGGGCTATGTTTGACACAATGGCTGTGTGTAGGCAAACAGCTGCACAGTACAGCACAGTGGCTCAGAATGTTGATGTTGGTGTGGCTGTGCCCAGGTAGTGTCACCTGAGATGCCCTTGATGTCCTGCGTAACGTCTGGCTGCTGTCTGGGAGGTCCAGGAGGTTCTGCACACTCCCCATGCATCTCACATGGAAATCCATAAAGAGGCTCAGTGAAAACACATGCCCATGTTTAGGCAACTGAATCAAGACCTCAAAGTGTGACAAGTCAGTGATGAAGACAGGCCTGAGACTGCAAATACCCATAGGAGGAATGGAAACAATCTTCCCATGGATTGTGGTGATGCTGTTTCTATGGTATTACTTTAGCTTTAGAAAAGCTTTAGGAATAATTTTATGGAGTCAGCAGAAATATTTTTTTCCTCTTATGAGGTCTATTGAATAGCAGAAAAACTGAAAAATTGCAGAGATTTTTTTGGCTTGGTATGTTTGAGGCCATGTTCCCTTATAAAATCTATTAGTGTTAAATGACAGAAAAACTGAATGGAGAAAGAAATATTTCAGACATAAAAGATTGGTGCTGCCAATGATTTCCCAGTTAGTAAATACCATCAACAGCCCTTCATAATCTCCACAAAGCACTGGGACTAGTAATGGATGACATGCTACAGCACTGTTGCCATGCTTAATGTATATAATTGCAAATGATACCAAAATTATTTCATGCCTATATCAATATGAAAGCCACATCAGTAATCCAAAAGGTTTAGTAGCAATGTGGCATTGCAGCATTGTGACATTCGTAGGAGAGGTGTTAAGTATTGTGAAAAATTCAGTTAATCACATCCGAGCCTCTGGCTGTGAGAGTCTCATATGGAAGTTGTTACAGGTACCAGTGACAAAGTACACATCACTGTATGCCTGTGCTGAGAGTTTAATCTCTATTTGTTACTATAGATGTGGCCCTAAAAAAAGTGCTTTGGAGTATTTATTGGGGGGAAAAAAAAAGATCTGGAAATCTTGAAAACCCAAGAACTGAAGATGGTAACACATGGGAGAAATGGAGAGGAGAAAAAGCCTTTGTGTTAATTCCAGTTTTACTACTAGGTAAAAATTTGAGGTGGAAAAATTACTCCTTCCCTACAAAGAAAAGTGTTTATAGTCTGTACATTAAAATTGCTTTGCTTTAGGGTCACTGCTTTCATGAGAAAAATAACAGGTATCTTAGATGGTGACATGTTCATCTAGGTAACTGTGTCTTTCATACTGACTAACGTCAAACATTTCATGGGCCACTGCCTGCCACCAAGGTGTTTGAGTCCCACTCAGCATCTCAAAAAGTACTGTATATTTTCCTGAGCAGTATGTAATATTTTCCTTAGTTGGAAGGTCCATGAAAAGAATCAGCTATTTTTTTGTTCTATTTTATTTATTTACCACTGTAGATAGAGCCTTATTTACCTCAGCACAGCAGGAGTACACCAGGAGGCAATTCCCTCCCACAGAAACCCCTGAGTCTCTCTGTCTGCCCCTGAGGACCTCCATCAATACTCCTCCTCAGGGCAGTGAGACCAACTGCTTCCTTCTCCTAACATTAGCATGCCTCTGGTGTGCCTCCTCCTCTCCCCCTTCACCTCGCAGTCAAAGCACCAGGCTCTGCAAATACAGAGCAAACCACCTGGGTAAGCTCTCCTGCTCTCCTGCTCGCTGGGATCTACACCTTCCTCACCTTCCCAATCAGCCCAGCACACAGTGTGATGTGTTTTATTTTTTCAATCATTTTATCTATAAATAAACTTTTTTTCTCCTCTCGTGTGAGGGTGAGCTGATGAATGCGCTCAGGATTTTCTGTAAGGTCTGGATTTATTCACAAATGAAACAGAAAGACACTCAACACCTATTAGATGCAGCAATAATACGAATCCCTCTGATGTTGTTTGCTATCACAATGTCCACCTGCACAGCAATAGCCAGTGTGCTTGGGGTGTTCTCGTTTGGGTGAATTAACTCCATGTATTGGCTTTCAGTGACATGGATCCCAGTAGGTAGTCATGTGTGGACACAGCCTGGGGTGTTTGCCAGCCCTGGCAAGGTGCACGTGTTTGCAGAACATCACTTGGATGTTGCCTGGGGCTGGGAGGCAATGGCTTCCAAGAATTTGCAGAACTAGTCTGAGTGTTAAACATTAAAGATCTCCATGTATTTTCCATTTGCAGTGTCAGAAAATAACCCATGCTCCTCTATGCTCAGAAGTACCCAAGAGTTATGTCTCACTGCTGTGGCACTTGGAAACCCAGGTGTACATGACTTATGCATTAGCTCTGAAATATTTACACCTCACTGGGGAGCCAAATGGAGAAAGTGATCTGTGACCAACGTAGCACTGTTCAATGCTGCCTGTGAGGGCACCCAGCATGATGAGAAATACTTTCAAAAACCTGACAGTTGCCCACTGTGTTCAGGAGCATACATGCTAACAGATTGTCCTTTTGCATGCCTTGTTTGGTACAGACACAGAGTTGGAGGTTTATCCCCTGTGTAATGTTTGATATTATTTCCAGTGAACATGGGAGGAATTTTTCTCTGAGAACAAGACATGTGATGCCTAGCTGATGAGGGCAAATTTTAGCATTGACTAATCACACTGGCATTTTAGGCAGCATTTCCAACTCTGGAGCCTAGATATTTGCTTCAGTGATTCAGAATTAATAGGCACTTCTGTACATTTGTCTATTTTGCATTAAAACCAGTAATTACTAGCTCTTGTTATTAATGTTTACTTCCTATTTTATTTTGCTTGCAGAATACTTCAAATTTCTCAAGTCATTTCTATTTATGAAAGCCGAGCTCCCTCATGAACATTGATTAATTTAACCTCAGACATGTAGCAGATCCAGACTGTGCACAAGTTCCTCAAGCCATGCCTAGGAAAAGCTCTGGCTTTGTGAGTGGCAGAATCCTACATACCAGTAACTGGCACCACCAGCCTTATGGCACCTACCCCTCTTAGGGTTGTACAGCAGGGTATGACCCTGGACAAAGATTGCTCTCCACAAGACTCATGTTCTTACTGAGGGGAGTCAATCTCGGGTGAAAGATCCAGGGATGTAACTGCATTCAGGTTATCTGACAAACAAGGAGAAATGGGCTACATTATTGTGACCTTAACTCCTGACCCACTGATTGTCAGACTTCATGAGGCATTTCCTACTCTCACTGCCTTCTGCAAAGTAATGTTTGAGGAGACATTAGGTTAAAAGTAACTAGCGAACGATTTATAACAGGCACCTGCATTAGGTTTCTATTATTTGCCTAAAGACTTCTAATAGTTTTCAATTTGAAAAGGAAATGGAGCAGGGGAAAGGAAATTGGGAAGCTGTGTCAGCGTAGTGGCTGGGTCCTGGCTAACACCCTGTTGTTGAAGACAGCTGAGACAGCAGGGAGGGAATTCACTACATTTTATCTTGACAAATGCTGTCAATTAATTAGTTGCATTATAAAACAAAAATGTACACATAAATGGTACACTGCCTTTGATCACAGATTCAGTCTAATGATCCAGTGAGGTAACAATCCTTTCTGGTGCTCTGCTGAAAGCCTGAGCCTATCCTGGGTCTAGAGGCAGGGATCTTCTCACAGCCAGGCGGGTGGAACCTCGAACCCCTGATGTTTGTTTTTTGTGTGTCAGTGATAGTGCAGACTTTCACATCACAGCTAAGCTGTTGAAAAGAAACTGGGTTTTATTATAAGCCATTTCCAGTTTGCTGACATCACCACGGAGATTCATTTCAGCTGTTCTGGATAACTAGAGTTTAGATGTCCGTAGCTGAGCTAATTGCTGTAGACTCTCTTTATAGTCAAAGGAGAGGAATTTTGTAGGAGGTGATTCATCTGGCCTAATTTAGAGATTTGCTTTTTGATAGTCTACATTACACCTCAATATTGCCAGCTTCTCTTCATGAACTCTGAAGACCTATAGACAGCCAGCAGAAGTACACCTTTCTACACTGTAGAGAGATGCTCTTAGTAAGATTTCTCTTCCAAGTAGTGAAATACTGATCAAAACTCCCCAGATTATAAGAGGGCATGCAGAACAAATTTAGGGCCTTTACAATTTTTTCCCTTATGTTTAAACTTCTTGAGATAATTTTTTTCAGCTTTTTTTCCCTCACAACAATTAAGGATAATTGTATCAATGCTAGTATATTCAAGGACGGTCATTTTGCCTTGAGCTGAGCTATTACACCCAGAAAGCAAACAGGGCTGTTTTCCTTATGTGACCTCCCAAAACTCCAAGCCTGCAGCCACAGAGCTTGCAATAGAAATGATTCAGAAAAATGTTGACAGAAGAGAGAGTAAGCAAGAAAAAATATGAAGATTTGCTCAGCAGACAAGCTGGATGTGGAGAATGAGCTGACATCTTATGGACTATGGTTACCAACTGGGCTTTTAAGTCAGTTCTGGCCATAAACACAAAGTGCCTACATCCATCTGCTTGGAGACACAGCTCTACCAGTAAAATGGGTTGAGTTTTGGCTAGTCTAGTCAATGCTTCCACTGATTTTAAAAGAGTTACTCTTCTAGTGGGCTATGATCATTAGGACCTTCCATAATAATGAATTTGTAGCCCAGCATATTTTTGTGTTGGAAAAGGAAAATCAAAACCACGAGGCAATCGCAAGAGGTGGAGACTGGTACCTGCAATCAGAAAACAACCACACTGGCTGTATTTCAGAGAGCTGTGAAATTCAGTTACCCTAATTCACACAGAACAGGATGGAGTTTACAACTGCTAATGCCAGAATACAACTGGGATCGCACTTTGGTTTCTCAGCAGCTGGCATAATACGCAGAGAAGCACCAGTCAGTATGCAAGCGACTACTGCAGTGCATGTTTTAGACCCCGCTAGCGGTAGTGAAATCTATCTTCTTTTTCAGCGTGACACCGTGAAGACAGCTCACTGCTAGAAATATATTCATCTTAAATTAGAAAAAAATAATCAGAAAAATCAGGTTTGATTAATTAAGAAAACCCACACCTCTTTTATTGGGTGGGAGACAGCTTACACAAAATGCAATGCGGTAAAAAGGAAAGCCAGAAATAATGATAGTGTAACATCAGCCCTTGTGAATAATTCATGGGATACAATTTCATGTTATTTTAAATGGTGCTGCTTCTCTCTCTGATAAGCAATAATTTTATGCTCTTTCTTTACCTTTTTTAACAAATCAGTCAAAAGGAATGTCTATTGTTATCTGCAAAAAAGTGTATTTGGAATAATTTTCAAGGCAGCTTAATTGAGCTCTGATCACAGAGGAGGGTGGCTTTTTTTTTTTTTTAATACCCTCTACTCACAGCTGAATAAGTTTTCAGGTTTCCATTTCAGGTTTGTTTAGGGAAGGAAAATTTCTTGATATCACGTAGCACTGACAAGTCCTGCATTATTTTCTCTTATCATCTTCCCTGGCAGCCCTATGACATTCTTAGAATGGCTTTAATTTTGTAATAAGAGATAGTCAAGACATGAAAGGGCAGTGATGCTGGGAAAGCTGCCTGCAGGGACGTGCTGTGGGCACAGTCCTGCACCCCACTGTCCCAAGGCAGATCCTTGAGCCCGTGCAGAGCCCTGTGGGCACTGTGCTGCCAGGCTGCTGCTTGCCACCCCGGGAGTGGGCAATGTCCCATGGAAAATACTGCTGCCAAAGAGGCAAAGAGCTGTTCTCCCCATCTTTTCCCTCAAAAAAACCCCAGGAAAAGGACACATTTCTCCGGAAATTGAAACCGTTGCCCCTGTATGTTAGTGCTCACATGAGGGGTAGGTCTATGGTTAGAAGTGTTAGAGGGATGTGTTTACTCAGGTCCATCAGTCCATTTTCCCCACAACTTGGTGATGCACCTACAACCCTCTCTATTCTGAGGTTTCAAGAGGAGTGAAATCAAGATGTTTGTGCAAGGAGGGAGCTGAGGATTGAGGGGCTGGTATGTGGCATGGTGTACGTTGCTCTTCAGTTTTGATGTGGGATATGAACTCCTGACCCAGGGAGCTCTGCTGTCCCCACCTCTCCGTGGGGAACAAAACCACACTTATGACTGAAAAAAGAAAAGTAAAAATGTGTAGCCATAAGGGAAGAACTGTGTACAGCAGGGATGATTAACAATATGCATATATCTATTCACAGTATGCATCTATCTGCCAGCCATAAAAACTGCTGCAGCTCATTTTTTTTCCTCTCCATTTTCTATTGTATTTGTGGTAGTGATCATGGTAATTTCAGTGCCAAACAGGAACCTGGGACTTCAGTGAGCACTCTGGCTGTAACCCCTAGCTCACACTGGATGTCCCAAAGAACATCCCTGATGTGGATGAGAGCAGCTGATGTGAAATAGCTGACTAAAATCTGGGAAGAAAGAAGCATGTTGAGGGCTTAGGAAACAGAATATCAGAAGCCTGAACAAAAGGCAGATACACAGCTAGAAAATAATAGGAACAAAGAAGTGGCTAGCAGTGAGGTTACAGATATTTAGGGGTACAAATGGAACAGTCTTTGAAACACTGGAGTTGCACAGGGATTTCTTTTCCTGACATCAAACTGTGGGTTATGTGTAACTGAATATATTGTGTTTCTGTGGAAAAGGGAGGGTGTAGAGGAGGCCTCTGAGAGCCTCATATTTTCTTCCCTTATTAATGTTTTGAGTAATCCTCCCTCTGACTGTGCTGCCTAGGGAAAGCTATTCTTTGCAGAGTGCTTCATCTTCATCAGTGAAGGAGCAGGGACAGAGTCACAGTCCTCTCTACCCTGATCTCTGACCCCTCTGTGCTGGAAGCAAGAGCCAGGGTATTGTCTGAGAGTGGCTGTGCCTCTCCTTTCACAGCCAGGCATAGTAAATTTTGCCCAAACCCATGGGGGATGGGGAGGGGTGGGGGAGTGTACTTATAAACAAGTTCCAAATTCAGTTCCTCTGGAACAAAAATCCCTATCTGACACAAGCCCATTTTGTACTTCAATAACATCATGGGATGCCTAAGAAAGGATTCTTGCACTAATCCATTTTGCAAGATATTTCTGTGCAAGCCTTTCCATTAAACATCATTCCAAAGGTGGAATTCCAGTGCAGAAAGGAATGGTGAGGACGTTGCCCAAGTGGATGGGAATCAGAAAACAGAGGCAAGACTGCTGGAGGCTGCAGAGAAGAGAGACCCAGCAGGAGAGAGGACAAAAATTGAATATGCAAACTATGAACATGGTGTGCGTGTTTCTGAGTATCTGAAAGGTACAAACCCCAAGGAGAGAAGCGGACAGTAAATTTAGAGCAGCAGAACTGAGGTCCTGAGATGACATCAAAGAAAATAAAAGTCAGGATGAATAACTGGTGAAAATTATTAACAATGAGATCCATTAGGCTAGAATGGTCTCCCAAAGTACTGTTGAAAGCCCCATTGCTAATTGATTAATTTAAATCTAGACTGGAAAGAGCACTTGGGAACAATCTTGTGCTTGCAGGGAAATGGACTAGATGACTTAGTGGTCTCTCCCAGTTCTAATTTCTATGGTCCATTTCTTCCCTCCCCTCAGTGGACCGAAAGGATGAAATCCCATCAGCTTGGCTTCTGAGGAGTGTGGAAGGAGACAGTGCTGTGCTTGTGAGCACCACTGCCCTTTACCTTCCCTTGCTTTCCTCCACGTGGGCTTTGGAAATCCAGAGAGGGAAGAGGGTCAGTCAGCCCAGGCCCCTGCATGCTTTACCCTCATACCAAATCCTTGAGGATTTTTTAAAATAATCTAAATTTATACTGGCAGAATCAAAGTTATTTGAGGGCTTTTTCCTTTCTTGTGAATTTGAATACTGCTTTTCTCCTCAGGAAGAGAGCTTGCACATAATTCTTAATTTTAAAGTAGGACTGAACTGCACTTTCCTGCCATGTCCTGACTGAAGATATCTGTGTTTCTCTAATAAATGCTGTGCCACTGTTATCTGAGAGTTAAGTAAATTGATAGTCTTAGATGCTAGTAAGATCCTTAACTGCAGTGAGAAAGAATGAAATCCTGAATATGAATTTTGGCAGTTAACTGCAGGAGGAACTTAATTTTATGTGTGATTATTTATCTAATTTTTTTTTTTTTTTATTCTTTGGTGCACTTGCATCTAAAAACATCTTCCTACGTGTTTTACTAGGTCAGTAAAGTGAAAGCAATGGTTGCCAAACCTTTATTCACCAAAGAAATTTCTTTCTTTAGGGTGACATGCACTCTTGGTATTGACATTGGGACAACTTCCAGTTTGCCTTATCACAAAGCAGAATGAAAGTCTGACCTTGCCAACTCCTTGCTTGACACACTTAGGAAACAGAAGTGTCTATTTTTAATTTCCATGTTTTATGCTAATTATTATACCCATCCTTGTGCCCAATGCAGTTATATGTGAGACAGAGCCAGGGCCTTGTCTGCATCCAGGTTTTGAGAGGTGTTTCAATCATAAAAATACTTTGAACAGCAGGAATGGAAAACTAAATCCAGAGACAGTAAATGTTCAGAGAGGTAAAAAGGCTCAGTGTCTGAAGAGAGATGGGAACCAGAGAAACCAGTGGGCATGGTGGGGAGCTGAAGGCGCCCAGAAGCCAGCAGTAAGATGTGCTGGGGACACCCACAGCTTCTTCAGCTGGTGAAAAATGAGGGACTCAATTCCCTTCCCATTTGGGTCATTCTCCTGTGGAAGTGCCTAAAACTGCTGATATGAGAGGGGTGTTTTCTCCTCTTCTTTCTGAACCTGTGCCACCAAACAGCTAAGAGGATGGAATTAGGTTAGACAATAACAGCAATGAGAGGCTGTGTATGTGTCGGTTGGGGTGCTCACCTCCAGAAGTGAAGCTCTGGTTCTGTACTTACTCCCAGCTGGTGCATGCATTTCTCTCTGTTTTTGTTATGCAAAACATATAACCTGGCCTGGAGAGTTGTGCCTGAACCTGTTTTTTCCTACTCTGTGCAAGGCTACAGGATTGTGTCCCATCTCATATTTTCTGTTTCTAAGTAATCTGTCTTCAACTACTTTCTATTCCTTAGCACTGATTTAACAGAAAAGATGAAGAAGTCAGTAATGTCTACAAGAATGTCAAATGACTTTGTGCCATGACCTTAGGAGCATCAGGCAGCAGTAGGTGAAGAGACCTTCTGAGATCTTCAAAAGGGCGTCAGCAGTTTGGGCACCCAATTTTGATTTCAGAAGTTTCAATTCTCATTGAAACACTGAATCTCACTGGGACCAGGCTTATAGCATCCATCCAACCATGCAAATGGGATCTGAGAGCCTAAATTACTCCTTTGCCCCTTTTCTTGAAGGAATCTGCTCTGGACACTAATCTGTAAATCGTTCACATTTTCTCTAACCGGTTTGGCTACTCGAGTGCATCATGGGATGGAGCAGACTGATACTCTACATATGGCCTGGATGTTCTACTATATTCTACAGCTTTGCAACTTCCCTCCTCATACTAAAAATTAGAAATCAATTGGACATCAGTATTTCTGATTGTACTTAAACGTCAGGCTTTGTGAATCTTAGTGTGACTGTAAAGATCCATGGAGACATATTGTCAACTATACTTTTTTCTGTTACTCCACTTAGCAATGATTAAGATCCCTTCCATGAGATACAGATGATAATTTACCATCTTTTATCACAGCATGAAATTCCTATTTAGGGCTCTTTTGTCCAGTTCATCTTTATTTCATACAAGATAACTGAGAAGACCTCCTAATTTGCTTTTAACATCAAAATGACTGTCAGCCTTAAAAAAAAATATATAGAAGAGAGAAAATTGAAGCGAGAAATCAACTCATAATCTTTTTCTATGAATGTTACACTGCCATGAAAAGGACTGAACTTTCTTAATGCTTCATTTTTAACAGAAAGCATGACAAAAAGTTCCTATCAGTATTTAAACTGCTAAGATTTGTCAAACACAAATGGGAAAATTGTGTTTAAATAGCAGTTTCATTTTGTCCCTAATGATTATGGGAGGTTTTTTTTGCAAATAGGACCTCAGCAATAATAGATCATCTCTTTACTGAGTGACAGGAATTCTTTACTGTGCCTGGTGATTTCAGGTAGAGCAAAGGCCAAACTCTCTCAGTGGTGCCAATAAACAATGTGAATGCCACCAGGCTCTAGATCACAGCACTTAGTGTGCAGCTCACAGCTCCCACTCTGCCCTGCCCTGCCCTGGCATTTCCCACCTCCCAGCTCTGGGGGACAGGCAGCACTGCCACGCTCTCCCCTCAATGCCCTGTGTGCTGGTAAGGGCGGCTGCCCAGCCTGGTGACCCGTGGTGGGACCACAGGGGCTCCTCCTGTCACCCCATACTCTGGGACTCTGGGCATTGGGCCCAAGGTACGTGGCAGTGCTGGGGCTTTGCATTTGTCACCTTGTGTTAGAAAATAATAGCTTGCTTGTCCTTCATTTTTTCAAATGAATCAACTGGCATAACAACCACCACCACCACAACAACAACAACAACAACATTACTAAAAACGACAACTTTTCAATAGAAAGATACAGCAGACCAGTGAGTCAAAATAAGATGTCCAAATTGCACCTGAGAGACAGAAGGATGGGGAGATGGTGGGTCATCTTTCCCTGACAACAAGAAACATCAAGAAACAGCTGCTGTTGAAATGAAATATTGGTTGATCCTGGTCAAGAGCCAAACACCCACACAGCCTCTCACTCATTCCACTCTCCTGTGGGACTGGGAATAAACAGAAGGAAGGCAAGACTAATGGACTGATACAATGATAGTTCATGGTTTCTTTGCAAGACAAATGCCATAAACCCAATTATCTCCCCCTTCCCCTTTCCCCAAATTTTTACTGCTGAGCACAGTGTCCTGTGGCAGGAAATACTCCCTCCATCAGCTGAGGACACCTGTCCTGGCTATGTCCCCTCTCAGCCTCTTGCTCACCTCCAGCTTACTAGTTGGGGATGGGGATAGAAGAGACAGATAAAGTCTTGACACTTTGCAAGCACAGTCCAGTAATAGCCAAAATATTGGTGTTATCAACCATGTTTTAGCCACAAACTCAGAATATGATGAGGGAAGTTAACTCCTTGCATCATATGGTGCAAGTTCTGAGCTGATGGTTTGTGTTTGACATGGTGTTATCCAGAATGTCTTTTCCACAGGTGAACTGATGTTCTTAATTTACCATGTGTGAATTCATCGTATCTTCAGAGAAATCAGCAGATCTACTGTGGAGAGTCCATGTGCAGTAAAACATAGGTCCTCGCATAAATATTGTGTTACAATGACAAGTATACTTATTGTTCTACTTGAAAGTAGTATCTGGATTATAGCTTGCTGTATGTGGAAGATTTGAATGCCCTTTCTTACTTGTTAAACAATTTTTCTTAGAGTCAATCAAAAAATTTTTGATAGAAAATCTTCTTGGAGTGTATTTCAACAAAATTAGAATATGTTAGAGGACTGGCAGATTTCAAATACCTCATAACATTATGCACTATAATTATTAAATAATTGACTTAAACTCTTCAATATTTTGAAACATTTAGTTCAAGATCAGTTATGTGAGTTTTTTAGTTATTATCATATTCAATTATTGTATTACATCAGATAAGATCACATCAGCTGGTATCTATTGTGGTAAATTGCTCCTGCCTAGACCAATATTTTCAAGATTATCTTGATGTCTTCCAATTGAATGTTTTGAAAACGTACTTTCACAAAAATGCATGGAGATTTTAATTGTCATCACAATTCAGAGAAAAGCATTTCTAAATGCTTTGGACTGCCTGTTTCACTGACTAGAAATTTATTACTGCAGAACATTTTCAGTCCATCAATAACATAATTTTCCCCTTTTTTTTTCTTTCTTATACATTGGAATTTGCCTCGGGAGCTACAGCATAAGTCAATTACAGTGCCCAAATGTAACTCTCTTTGGTTTCCATGGGAAATTGAAATGGCAGAAAAAATGTCAGAGTTCAGAAAAAGAAAACCAATCTAGCACACTTCTTTTTTGTCTGTAGAGATTCTTGCATTATCTTAACAGCAGTTATCACAGAATCCCATTGTGCTTTTTACCAGCTTTGCCTGAAAACTGTACAAGCACAGATAAATCTGCTTCTATCAGGATGACATTAAATTTAAATGAAGGTAAAAACAAATCAGTTTTTGTCAGTTATGGTACCAAATGCCACAAGACATTTCAAGATTTGTTTTTGTTGATGTCATTAGTAAATTGTTTGCAGAGATACAAGACAGCTTCTGCCAAAATTTTTGTTAAAAACACAGGGAATTGGTACTCGTTTGACTGCTTGATGTGGAAAACCTGCCTATGCCATCTTTGAAAAGTGTGTGTCGAGGTCCTTGCTACTTCTGGGAATGATGGTGAAGAAGAGACCACAAATCTACAACTTTAGTACAGAAAATAATGACACAAATGGCAGATGATTCATCTTGCCTTGGCTGGCTGAGATTCTTGTGCTGGAAAGAACTCAAATCTTCCTGGAGAATGTACTAAGATAAGGCTGTTTCTAGCTTTGCATCTTCTGTGAATCACCTTATATCTGCAAGTATTTTTTCTGGGTTCCACAAAACCAGTGAGATATTGACAAATTGGATGGCTGACAGATTGAACGAATTCACGAGAGGGAATTCAGAATTGAAAAAGAAGCCTTGAGGGAAATAGTTTGTGAACATAAGTAAAATTATACTTTGTCTTAATGCTGACTAAGATGAAATATGAAACACAAATTTGTAAAATCCCGCTACAGGCATGGGACTCATTAAAAGAAACAAACAGCATAAGGACACTTTCAATCCTTCCCTAAAGAAGAGACATAGACAGCCCCAACTGCCCAGAAAAGCTAAGAAAGTCTGGAAGTGCCCTTTTCTTCCCCTAGCACAGGCATTCAGCAGCCACGACTTTGGAAATTATGACTCCTTCCAGCGGCTGTTCTTCTCATATATTGTGGGGCTTTAATCTACTTCTTTGGACATGGAGAAATAAGGCTCCACTGGCTCAATCATGCTTTATAAAGCTGGTCTAGACCTGGGCTAAAGAAGCAGGAGTAGTTCCTTGGCAAAGTAGAATGGGATGAAATTCCTACAGGGATTTCTTAAAATTCTTACACTGAGTAAATGTAACCTCCCCTGTCCTCTCCCCCTAAATGTGGTTAAAGCAACAGTTCTTGGCTCCTGTAGCTTAGTTTCTTAGCAAAAGTATATTTAAACATTCTTCCTTGTGCTTCTGCTTGGAAAGAGCTCCTCTAAATAAACTATAAATAAACTATAGCACTTTGTTTAAATCTGATGAGAGCCACAGTCAAGAAATCTGACAATGACAAGGCAGCTGGCATGCTGGGTCTAGTGTGCATCTTTCACATAACAAAGTCAATCACACTTACTTTTTATTTTTCTTGATACTGAATATGATTACTTATTCTTTTCACATCAGAAAGGAGATGCTCAGCACAGAAATCTTATCTGAATTTAGGCTCTGTGGTTGGAAAAGATCCATCAGAAAATCCTGTCTCCATCCTGCTGTCTTGCAATATTCACAACTGTCCCTGTTGAATCTAACTAATGTAATTGTTGAAAGGAAGGAGTAAGACAAGCCTGGATGAATTATATATGCCTTTCCCCTCTGAGCCTATCCTCTCATTTCTCTACTGGACCCACTGCTCCATGTGTCAGAGTGAGAATGAAGTTTATGGAAGCATCTCCACTGCTGACGTCCTCATAAATACTGAGGTGCCCCAAGTGAGGGGTGCTTGCAAAGAAAGGAAGACCATCTATGCAACCATCAAAGCACTAAAGACTTCCACATAGTACGTGTCAATCAGTCAGGTCTTAACAGGAGTGAATACCAAATTTTGGCCCTGCTGGTGTAAGTATTTCCCATGGCTAGAGAAGAGCAGAACTAAAATTACACATACTCTGGGTTTGTTTCTTTTGACTGGAAAGCACATTTGTTTCTGTTGCCAGCCTAAAACAAAGTTTATGGTAGCCTTTTACAACAAGAACTTGGTGTTTCCAGACCTAAGAAAGTAATTAATAAATAATACTACTTTTATTGATAACTAACTCTCCCCCATCTACAAGGAAATGAAAAATCAGAGAGGTCTGCATTTTGTCCTGTAAACAAAGAAACGTAGCGACATATTTATGAATAAATTTTCAACTCTGTTGCCAATATTTTTTCTGAACTTACTTGAGGTGTAAATATTTAATGCTTCTTTCGCTGCATTACTATTTATTTTTCTGTGTGGGAGTAAAGTCATCCTTCAGTATTGTGAACCGGGTAAATAATGTATTACTTAGTCATGAAAAATGCCAGAGGAAAATAAATGAGAGAGTATCTTACCTTTGGTCATCACAATGCCTGCAAGAGTTTTGTGGCGTGCATGCATGGAAGTGAAATTGTCTGTCAGTTCCTGGAACTTCTGTGCAACCATTTGGTATACGGAGTCAGCAAAATCCTGAAAGAGACAGTCAGAAAGAATTTTTTCACTTCTTTGATTGAAGAACTTGGGCATTTCTGCAGATTAATCACCTGATGTCAGCTGCTGAGAGGTCCGCTTTAGAATTAAACACCATCTATCTGAGCAAAGATAAAACGAGTAGCCCTCCTCCGACTTCCTACATCATCCTCAGAAATGGCAAAATTAACTGCATGAAAGCTGAGAGACACATATTGACTAGGACTGGGGGTAAAGGGAGAAGGCTTAAGAGGCTTTGCCAGTCTCTTAAGACATTGGTCCAGGATCAGTTCACAGGAACTTCAAGCACTTTATTATCGTAAGCTAAAGAGGTGGACGTGTGTCCTACAAAACCACTTATTTCTGTGAGCCCACTGAAAATTTCCATTAGCCCTCTGAAGACTGAGAGCTGAGTTGAGGCCTGGTTTATCAGTAAAACCCACCTATTCCTGCGTTCACAGTGAGTTTTTAATGACTCACAGCTACTAAGGCAAAGCGATCAGCTCAGGAATCTGTCAGAGGGGCACCACGATCTGTCCTGCTTCTACCTTGACAGGCACTGGGACGATGGGGAATCTCTGCCTGCACATCCTACCAAAGATGTTGCTTGCAGTTCATGGGTGTGCAGTAGTCTGGGAGGGCTGGTCTGCCATGTCTCCTCCTGAGCACAGCACCTTTTTTGAAAGGCCAAATTTTCCCATGGACTGGGCACTGGAGAGCGTGTGGTCTGAAGCCTCAGGTATGAGTGAGTCCAGACACCAGGGGCAGTTTTGGGAAGCTGGTTACTAAAATAGAGCAGGTTAAAAAGGTCTAAAAACTGAATTCGGCAGACTCTGCATGGATGAGCATGAACCTAAAACAGCTCTGGTGCTCCTGAGAACACCAGGACTTGGAATGATTCCCTGCTGCAATGTTTGGTATCTTTTCATTTACTTAATCTCTGCACTTTGTTTTGCACTGAGCCTCTCAAGCATACATTAGAGATAAGTCAGTGGAACGCTCTTTGTGAGCATGAGTTGTTCTTAAAGTGCAAGTCTGAACATGAAAAAGTAACATCCAAAGGATTTTTTTTTTTTTCAGCCATATGATTTCTTGTAGGGAACCAAGCTGTAACTACAAATCGTTCAGGAAGAGGTTCCTGGGAGCTGGAGCTTACTCTGGGGTGCTGACAGAGACCTCCTGGCATCCTGAAATCTCATTAGCCCCAAGTGATTGTGTCTTTGTTAGGAAAAGTGTCTCAACTAAACAACAATTCAATTTTTTTTCTGATGTTGGGATATGCTACCTGGAGGAGGTCCTGGTAAAACAGGCCCCCTTTAGTTCACCTGGTTTCATTAAGTGTGCTCATGGTACACATGGAGGAGAGGCTGAGTCCGATACACAACTTCCCTCACCCTGAAATATCCACAGCCACGTAGAAATAAGGAAATGTATTTAAGAAGATCATATTCATTCTTTTCCTTACCAAACTGTTAATGGTGATAAAAAAGGTTGGTGTAAAGCAGTGTTTTAAACTGGGAGAACACATAGCTATTTTTCAGAGGAAAGCAGGTTCTAACTCACAAATATCAGTAATGCTACTGCCATTAAGTGCCTCTGCAGGCTGTACACCATATGTTTCTACAGTTTGTTGTGGAAACTCAGCTTAATTTAAAAACATTATTATGGCAAGTATAAAAAAATCTAATTAAATAAAACATAACAACACTTAGGCAAAACCCCTTCATAAAACCCGGAATATTTTTTTCTGTGTACAGTCCTTGTAAGTGATTGCAATTTGCTCAAATACATAGAGGATAGGATTTCTTTGACACAATAATTTTTCTTTGTTTCTCTAAACCTAGCTTTCCAAGGTACTGTTCTGGGAACAAACCATTTGCCCAAAATACAGTTTAATATAACGTGGAATAAAATATGCTATCTTGTTGCAGAAGAAGAAAAGAGGCACATAAAGCCTTTTTGGGAAATGCATGCAAAATTCCACACTAGAATTAGATGAAAACTAAGAAAAATTATCAAGAACGGTTTGACAGTTCCTAAATGGAATTTCACTTTCACTGCATTTATACCTCTTCTAATCTAATTGTCCACAATCACCATGTGAGCGAGGTATTGCTCATACAGTGCTTCTGAAGGATGAATTTTGGGTCAATTCTCATTTGTCAAGCATCAAGGCACCCTTGCGATATAAACGCAATTATAGTCGCTTTACAGATGAATGAGTGAAGGCACTAAAAGGGTGAAGGACTAGTCCAGGGGAATAGCACAGAGCTGGGCACAGCCAGGTGTTCTGATTTCCTGATGCTCTGGTTAAGTGCTCAGTGCTGGAACACTGCCTGTCTTTCATAATATGAAAGTTTGTTTCTCAACTTGTTTTCCCTGCTGAAGAGTGACTTCATCCATAACGGAAAACTAAAGTGTATTTGCAGAACTGTTATAACTGGGCCCCATATGGTGGACTGAAAATCTGATCAGCTTTATTTAGACTAGAAAGACGGGGGGGGGAAGAAAAAAGAGTATCTCAATAAAAATATCTGCACCATCATTTAAAAAAAGAATCAAATCATAAATTTCATCTGCTGCAGTATTACAGTCCAATCCATGCCTGCATTTCTAGTGTACCCTCCAAATCTGCATCCCAGGGCATTTTGCGCTCATTAAGAGTTAATTAGCTCAGAGGCACATACAATTCCTAAAAGAATAATTTTAAAAATGCTAAACAGAACAAATAACTTTTAACTTTGGATTTAGAAATTCCCCATAGTCAGAGCTTTCTTTACTTCATTTGGCAGTAGGTTCCAAAGCCAGAGAGCAGAGACTCACTAAAGACGAAATAACGACATGACTTCAGATAACATTTAAGGATGATAAGAAATTCAGCATTTGCTGATCTCAAGGAGTGACCTAGGACATTAAAGAACAGCAAATCCATTAAATATGAAGCCTCTTAGCTAAAATAAGTCAGGCAAACATTTTTTTGTCGTGATTCCATTGCCTAAAAGGATGCCAGTGAAACTAATGGAAGCAAGGGAGCAACACAGATGAATACATGTAGGACGCTGGAAAAACAACCAGGAAGAGTGTCTCATCTGAGAGGTCATTTCCAGGATACCATATTGCCCTAAATCTCCAAAGGGATATTCCAAAGTAAAATGGAAAGGAGGAAAATGAGTAGTTTGTTTCTTCAAATTGAGAAAAATAAGGAAGAGGTGCATGGCTCAGCCCCGTAAGAGATTGGATAGTCTGAAGAGTGTTCCTTGCAGTGCAGCATTAACTTCAGAGCTCTGAATACTCTGGCCCTGTAAGCTGGCCCAGTGGCAGAGCTGGGTATGGCACTGGGTTCCTCAGCTACACCCATCCATGCAGAACCCTGCCGTCCCTCTAGCACACACCAGAGCAGCTGTTTGGCTTGAACTAGTTCTGTGAAATGAAAGCAGTGACAGCATTTCTGCCTATTTAGAGCCTTTAGACTGGTTTTCAATGCTTCTAGGAAATCTCAACTGGTTACAAACATGTCTCATGCACACAGGACAGCTATGGTGGAGATAAGAGTTGCTGCATTTACCCCTGCTCAGTCTAAAACCACAGATTTAATTCCAGATATTTTCTAGCTTTACTTTTAAACAATAATCCTAGACTACTAAAAGATACATATTCAGATGGTTATTCCTGAGGGGATATAAACCAGAAAAATTCAACTACTTATGGCTATTGTGAGTTTTGTTGAACTTTTAGGATCCAGGCTAGACTATATTATCTGCCATCTGAAGTAACTTATAAACCATATGCAAAAGGAACGGTTCTTTTCTTCTATCAAAACAATCTCAGAGAAAAGTTGTTTGGTGATACCACAGCTCTTACTGCCAGATATGAGTGAAAATAAAAGTCTCCATCTGGAGTAAATACAAGAGCCAAATACATCTTGGCAGCTTCTGAACAGTTATCAGGTTGGTAGAAGAAAAAGGGAAAATTTCCAAAGATGAGGGAAAAGTAAGAATAGAAACTTACCTTGTGAGAGAGAAATCCAGTGCAATTGATAGAGGTGCATGCAATTGCTCTGATCATGTAATGGCAGAGAAATTGCAGTTTGGAGCAGGGGGACAGGGGTGAAGAAAATTAAAAGCTATGGACAGTCAGAACTCTGAAAATTTTTTCCAAGATACATGGGAGAATAAATGCTGAAATTCTACTTGCATGCTGAACCCAGGAGGGACTTATGCTTAGGGGTTTAATCCCCTTGGAACACTGGGCTCTGGTACAAACCACCACTGAAGCCAGTGGAAGCATTCCTGATCCTTAGATGCTCCAGACAAGGCTCAAGTGGCAGGGATGGGAGCTCAAGCATGCCCATACCCCGGCCAGGCAGGGTGAGCTCCATCACTCTGGCTTTGGGTGGATGTTGGGAGTAAAATCATGACTCTGGGGAAGAACTGACCTTCAAGGTACTGAGATTTTTTAAAATGCCCAGCTTTGATTTGCCTGCTATTAAAATCATTTCATAGGTCCTCACATATATTCTTCTGTACAAAATATATTTGTCTCAGAAACAAATGCCAGTCTTGTTAATACAGTGAGTGATACGAGTAAGGCAAAGAAGACTGCTTGACCCCCATCCAGGGTCAACTAAGCCCTTGGCTGCACTCAAACCTTGAACATTGCCTAAATGCCCTCTCCCTCTGATGGAAACAAGTTTCTTGCTCAGGCAGCTGGCAGAAGAAAGAAAACATAATGCTACGTTGTTCATGGAGAGATCTTGCAGTACTTAATGAGCTGTATTTTAACATATACAATGAGTCTGGAAAAATGAAAAATAGATGTCATTACTATTAAAACTGCACTGTGTTGTCTGAAGTATTCATCTGTCCTTGATTACTATATCAAATTACTTGTGTTATTCACAAAGGAAAATCAAACTTTAGATCACACCATTACAGAACCAAAAACTTTTAGGGATTTCTCGGCACTAATATTTCAAATGGTATAAATAATTAAATGTGTTCAAGTTTGCAATGGGAGTCTTCAGGGTAAAACTGACATTCAACAGGAATAGTAAGGATATTAAAATCAATAGATTATAAAGGAGAAAGCCTTTAGTAAACATTTTCTATTGAAATCCTGTCTTAGGGTTTATAGAGTTGAAATATCAAAAAGGTTAGATTTGCATATGGATGGGAAGAAATATTCTACTATACAGATATCACTAAGGGCTCTGTTTTTGCTCTCTCCCTAGTACTTTATTTCCAGAATCTCACTGACATTTGGGGGCTAAATGTTGAACACGATGAATGGGGATCAGGTTGAATTAAGTTCACAACTCTCTTCACAGATAAAAGGAGGTGCACACCTAGTTCTTTTCACTGTGTGAAAGGGAAACACACACTCATTGACAGTGGGAGTTTGTATGTTTTTCCTGCAGAGAACTCGCACTGTCTCAATGGGAGGGGAGGAAAACACAGCACAGAGAAGATCAATCCTGAAGAGCTGCTCCTGGTCAGGCTGTATAGCAAATTGCTACACAACACATTTTTTTCCCAGGCTTGTAAATAAGTTTGCTGTAGTTAGTTGGAGATTCATTGATAAGTGATTGTACCCTCGAGTCAACGAATTAGTCAGGCTCTTCCCAGGCACTACATCATCTTCAAGATGCAGCCTTGAGCAGAGAAATAGCTGAGGGTCGTGGGTTGCCCTCCATCATCAGTCTTCTGGCATCAGTTTAGTGCCAGGGCCTCCCCCAGCACAGTGGAGAGGGCTGAACAAGGACCTAGAGGAATGGAGAGGCAGGATGACCTGGGGAAGGGAAGGGAAGGGGAGGGGAGGGGGGGGGAGGGGGGAGGGGGGGGGGGGAGGGGGAGGGAGGGGAGGGGGGGGGGAGAGGGGGGAGGGGGGGAGGAGGGGAGGGGGGAGGGGGGGGGGGGAGGGGGAGGGAGGGGAGGGGGGGGGGAGAGGGGGGAGGGGGGGAGGAGGGGAGGGGGGAGGGGGGGGGGGGAGGGGGAGGGAGGGGAGGGGGGGGGGAGAGGGGGGAGGGGGGGAGGAGGGGAGGGGGGAGGGGGGGGGGGGAGGGGGAGGGAGGGGAGGGGGGGGGGAGAGGGGGGAGGGGGGGAGGGGGGAGGGAGAGGGAAGGGAAGGGAAGGGGCTGCAGACTGATCTCATTCCTTGCCCTCTTTCCTGGTGGCCTCAGTGCAAACCACTTTCTTTGCCATGAGTCCCCCTTATCCAGAGGTAAAAGAGGGCAATTTTTACCCACCTTTCAGGGAAACTGTGAGTCAAATGGCACTGTCAGTGATGAGAATCTCCAAGCAGAGTCATGCAAGGACTTCTGCAGCCAGACTGGAGGCTGCAGTCCACAGCCCATCATAACTCAGCCTTCCTTCAGCATGTGCAGGCATTTGCAGAGTATTGCTCAAAGAACAAGGCACTGCCAGGGAATTCATTGTGGTTCTTTCCTTGAGATGTGCAGTAATTATTTCTCTCTGATCATAACTCCTACAGTATTGATCATTATGTCTGGTCCTGGCTTATCCCTCAGGGTCAGGGTATATGGGCTTTGTTTTATCTTAGATGGCCGTGGTTTTATTTTGTCTGGCTATATGTTTCATTTTAGCTGAACGTGCTGATATATCCTGTGTACATCCTGATTCAGAGAGGTCTTCTCAGTCATACTTCTCAGAGGGAGATGGGGTGTGTGCTGCACAGGCTGCATGTGGCAGCAGCTGGGTACACATTTCCACATGGAGCTTTTAATGAAAACTCCAATAAAGCACTTCTGACACTGAGTATCCTCACAGTTTTCTTATCAAGATTGATGAGGAAGATCAACTAGTCCTATTGATTCAGTCAAAAGAATCACTTTCACCACCCTCTCCCATCTGTTCATAGTCCTATTACAAATGTTTTAGCTACATATGATGCTGAACTACCTCCACAAATTCCTTATTTCTGTGATCATCAAATGTCCCAAATTTGCTCTGCATTTATGAAGGCTCCTCGGTGGCTTAGCTGACCTCAGCTGACCTGGCCAGCTTGTCCAGACTGTGCAGTCGGCTCCTGGGCTCAGAGCGATTATTTGCTGTCTACTTCCCTCTCCTCCCTCACCCCGGCTGGAGGCTGATTGCTCTGCTAATTTCCCAGGCCCCACAAAACATATTTGCCTCCACGCTGTTGCTTCTATCATTAGTGATCATTTACTAAATATCAGCACTGTGCTGGCTGCTGTGTGAGGCAGACTTTGAACATAGTCCCTGTGTGGCAGACAGAAGAATGATAAAATGCCCCAAAAGACCCAAGAATGGGAGTAAAAAAAGAGAATTTCTTCTCTCACCCATTTTTCTTTTGTGTCTCACAGTAAACTTAGGGCTTTATGAAAACAATAACACTGCTTGTGATGGAGTTGGGGGGATGCAGCATGCACGGAGAAATTAAGATGAGAAAAAGGTGGAATGGGAGGATTGCTTAAGGGTCATCTTTGGTAAATCTCGGCATTAGGTTTCCCAATGACTTCTTTAGGTTTTAGATTCGACCCTATTTTAATGAATGGGAGGTCTGCTAAAAAACAAGTAATCAGATTTTGATGAATTGTTCATACACCCAGCATATGCTCCCAGCAATGCTCAAAGGCTGCAGTAGGTTCTTCACTTATTATGTTTCTTGAATGGCTAAATGCCAGCTGAATGACCTCCACTGCATCTGAAACTCTTTTAGGGACCACAAAAGTCTCCTGCTAAAATTTGTTTTAAATATTTTCAGTGAAATTTTTAGTCATAACTGGCAAAGAGGTACTGTGCCAAAGTTCACAGAATTTTTCTTAAAATATTGAATTTTTACACACAAATATCAAGTTTGAAATGGGGGAGACACACCCCAAGTTTTACCTGGGTATTTGGAGATGATGGGAAGAAACCAAAAGCTATGATGTAAGCTCTTCCATAATGAAAAAGTTTCTGAATTTGTACCTGAGTACTACTGTAGGATCCTGTAAATGAGATTAATCAGTGTTAAATATCTCTGAAGAAATGTGTAGCCACAGTAGGAAGTAAAAAGATCAAAGTGAAATTTATTCTACAAGCTCAGTGAAAAAAATTGGTCTGTTTTCTCAATATATCCCTTGACTACAGGGAATCAATCAAACAATATAATGTATCTTTTTATTTGTTTCAGAAACCCCTGGAGTGACTGAAAGAAAATAGAACACATAAAATAAGCATACTATTGAAAAAGGAAACGCTGTCAAATCCAAATGCCTCAGCTCCTCCAAAAAGTAAGGTTTTCTATTTAGTAGGAAAGCATTTTGCATATAGGTTTAATTAGAATCTTTAAATTTACATTAGTGTGCTAATGTTAGGATGCTTATGTATGGAGCCCTCTATCTGAAGTTGATTCATTGCTGTCTGCATTCATCTTGCTCTAAAGAGATGCTACCAATAGGTAGCATTTCAATGAATTTAGGGGAAACAAGCTTTTCCACTGACATGAACAGTTGTTCCCTAAAGGAGGCCGTGCTAGGCTGCCAGCTTTGCTCCTTCTGCATACAGCTCTGGTAATGAAGAATGTCCACACCAATTTTGCAGAATCATTCCTGAAGTCAATACTGCACCTGCTAACAAACACCAGAAAGGAGTGGTTGTTTGTTTGCCTTTTTTCTTTTCTTTTACTGATCATTAATCCAAAAGCCTTCTTCCTAGAGAGGCACACATAAGGTTGGCTGTAAGTGCTGAATAATTCAAAAAATGAAGTAGTGTTCGCTTTGCAGCCTAGTGTCTGCTTTAGGACAAGCCTCAGGTGTCAAGCTGTTGTACACTACAGATATTAAATTAGCACCAACGGGTTTTCTTTAACTAGATAAAAGCTCTATAAAGCCACCAGTGTCTAGGAATGGCTAACTCTGTAAAAACGCTTTTACGGTCTATAAAAAACTAGGTTTTAGATTCGTATTATGAGTTGCCTCTCTTTAATAAAATCAATCCTTTATCTGAGAAATGTCTTTTCAGTTTTCAGTTTCCTTGCTTTATGTTGCTTAGGTGCATTAAAATGAATATTCTTTGGAAACTGATGGTGGCAAAGCCCTTGTCACATACAATTCTCTTGGCTGTTCGAGGTCCACTCTCCTCCCAAAGCCTAACCAGTTAGCAGCTCTTGGGTAAATGCTCAAAGCAGGGAGAGAACAGTGCTTGCTCAAATCCCTTGAGCATCATTTTGAAAACCTACGCCTGTGTGTTTATGGTTCTCATTAATGGTCTGCGCTATTAAGCGCCTTTCCCGTCACACATGTGCTTTGTTAGATAAAGCAGGGAGCAGCCAGTGTCCAAAACAAATTTAATCTATTCTGAACTGCTGATCCCAGCAAGGCACGGCACGACTCAACTTTCTGAATCACTGCAGAGCAAGGCACATAATACTTTGAGTGGCAATTACTATACGGACATTGAATTTTTTCCTTTCTTGTTGTTAAAGATCTTGCTGTCATTTGCTGTAATGAGTCTTGAAATTTGGCTGTAACCTTGCTAATAAACTTTCCCTTGTCTGAGAGGGGTGGTAAGGGAAACTACATTTCATGTTACCTCACCCTTCTCTGGGCTTCTTCTCAAATGTGTAATTAGCAGGGATAGTTCTCATCCGCGGTGGCTGTGTGCTAGGAGAGGCAGAAGAATGATTTCACCTGAATCCCAGCTGCCACTCAGGCACCCTCAGAGCCTTTTGGGACTGGTGTATGCCTGGTGCCAGAGTGAAAACAGCCCTTCTCTGATTTGCTGTCCCTTACTGGATGAACAAAAGTAATTAACACAACACTGCTGAAATAGTGCTTTTTAAAAAATACCTGTCAAGAACATGCATGTGAAGCTGAGAAATCAATATTACTTTTAGCTCATATTCTAAATCCCAAATATCGCTGTTCCATCACCTTCCCCTCCATCTCCACTCAAGAAACTCCTAACCAAGCGTTCACATCTAAAACCTGAGAATGTAATTTTTAAATCTTGTGTCAATACTCTTGGGCAAAACCTGTTGCCCCAGCAGACTTGCCTTTAAGCAAGAACTCAGGGCCAGGAGCACGAGGCCATGAGACTGGAGTTGCACTGCATGGGCTGTCCTCCACAGGCTGACCTTTCTTTGTGGCCATTCCTGTGAGAGAGGTGTAAAAATATCTGCCTGCAGTTAAGTGCAATGTCACAGTTTTCAGTTAGAGCTCAGATTTCTTACAGCAAATAAAATCTTCTAGAAAAATTCCTCATCATGGGAAAGTTGTTTTAAGCAATTTATTCTCAGTGGGCAGTAAAATAAGAGCTTTTTGTGAAGAAGAAAAGGAATAAATGGATAGACCCAGTAATTAAATTGGAAATTATTATTTCTATCTATTTCTGTACTTACAGAAAAATATCAAAGCAATTTACCTACAAATTGACCAAACCCCATAAAATTTATGTAAGATATGTAAATACCTTTATTTCCATAAATTGATCATTAAATTGAAAGGCAATCTGCTCCAGTATTTTGCTCAGGTAAGTCAGTGTCAAAGACAGGAAACAAAATGTACAATTCTTCCTTTACAGAAAAAAAGAAAAAGGCTAATACAAATATGAATACATTTCTTTTACCAGCACACTGTACTTGAGGAAGGATACCTCGAAGTATCTCTAAGGGGTCTGGCATTACACATCTGGGCTCCTTTTCACAGCTATGGGGTAAGAAAAAATCTGAAATTCAGGCGGCAATTTCAGAGAGAAAGGAGGAATACCCAGCTTCATACCCAGCTCTCAGAATATATAAAACTCTCTCACCAATCTGTGTTTCTAAGGTAATCGCTGGTTGTTAGCTCACTCGTTAAGCTGCACATAACCTAAAGGGCACTCCAATAAATTACTTTCAGCATGTTTCTCTCTCCTGCTCTGCTCCCAGGGATCCTCAGCCAGGAGGAGCTGGCACACAAGCCCTGTGCTATCCTTTTCAGTCTATGAAACTGTCCTGCCAAAACCTGAGCAAGGGGGGTGTACAACACAAGGGATACACAAAATTCTAGGACTCAAGAACTGATTAATATGGATAGCAAGGTAAAACGTTCTGCTTGGAATTCCTGAAAATAATAAAAGCAAAAAAGTGAAGGATTTCAAGGCTGTCTGCCATCGCACCTTTGTCTTCCTGTCTTTCTTCTTCCCTTCTCCTCCTGTGATTGTTGTTTAACCATTTTCTTCACTTCTTCTGTCAAGTGAATCCGTACTTTCCCTCACAGAGGCATTGGATAGGTGGAAACCCAGACAAACTATTATACAAATCGAAGGCTGTCCAGTTTCTGATAACACCAAAACTAATTTATTTTTTGTTTATACTCCACTACCTTTGACAAAGCTTCCTCTAGAGATTTATATCTCCATCCTTACTGCCTTCCAACTGTTTGTCATTTTTTTTGCTTCACAACTGACAAAAGAAAAAAACAAAACCCTGACATCAACCTTGGAAGAGGTACTGAGTACAGAAGGTTTTTTTTTTCAGATGTGATAAAATCTTGCCTAAAACCATGTCCAACCTTTTCAGCAGAAAGTCCAGATGGCTTTGCAGCCTGTACAACAGACTTTATTCACTGATGCCTCTCTAAGTGTCAGCAGGGTGTTGTCTTCCAGAACTAGTAAATGTGCAATGAAAGGCAGCTCTGAGGGGAGAAATAAACACAAACAAAAAACCTTCTCACTTAAATCCCCCTGCCTCCTCCCAAAAATCAAATTAATCTGAGAATTTCTACACACATCTGACTGAAAGTTCCCTCTGGGTGGAGAAAGGCTTTGCAAACAACTGGAGGTATAAGGGATGAGGTTGTGGTTCAGGCGTCTCTGGGGTGAGCGGTGATTTACACTCTCACTGCTGGCCTGGTCACCCTTGCCTGCACTGCAAGTACTTCATCTACAGGATCAGGACCCTTCCTGAGTCTGTATATAGGCTTCAAACTGCAGCACCTCATAACGCTGTTTTTGCTGTGGTCAAATTAGAACAAAGAAGCATTTATGAGTGTGAATGGCAGGCAGGGAAGGGGGTGGATAAACACTCAGGGATGTGGGATGAGCTTCTGCCTGCCCCTGTGCCTGTATCCCCTGCAGCCTGGTGATGCCAGGCATGCTATCAGCCCCGCCTCAATTTCCAGTCTGTGAAATGGGAACGCTCGAGAAGTCATGCATCTGACTTCTTTGACATAGGTGAGGGTCAAAGTACTGTTTTACTTCGGTTTATGGCCCAGCTCTGTCCCGCCCACCCCTCCACTCTGCATAGCACCTAGCTCTAGATGCAGGCAATCCGGGAGGCCAAGCAGAAAAGCAGCTCTGCTACAGCCAGCACTGGCTGTGCGGCCATGCCAAGCCCTGAGAGCAGCTGGATCCTGCACTCAGCAGCACGAGCACGGAAGGTGTCTGTGCCAGGAGAAGAACTGCCCGTTCTTTGTACCACTTCTGGGTCCTCCGAGGGAATCAGGAGGAATAAAAAGCTCCAACCATTAGCTCATGCAGTTATTGTCATTGTAACCACCAACTGTGTGATGTGGTTAACACTGCAGCCACTGCACTGGTATTCCTGATTCTGTTAGAATTGCGTGGCTTTGTGGTTGGCAGCAATCTTGCTCCATTTCTGTGCAGAGTTTATCCCAACGCAGGCACCTTAGTATGACTGCAAGGCAAATAATAAGTGATAGCAATAGTGGGGAAGTTCTCAGAAGAAAAAAGAGAAAAAGAGAAAAAAAAAGAGAAAAAAAAAAAAAAAAAAAAAGAAGAAGACAAAGAGAAAGAAAAAGAAAAAGAAAGAGAAAAAGAGAAAGAAAAAGAGAAAAAAAAAGAGAAAAAAAAAAAGCGAAGAAAAAGAGAAAAAGAAAAAAAAAAAAAAAGAGAAAAAGAAAAAGAAAAAGAGAAAAAAAAAAAAAAAAAAAAAGAAGAAGACAAAGAGAAAGAAAAAGAAAAAGAAAAAGGAAAAGAAAAAAACCCTGGTGTACAAAATCCCTTCCAGCATGTCTCCAGTTTTGTTTCTCGTTGACACACTATTCTTGTTCTGAGCTGACAGCTGCAGTCCAGCCTTTGTCAGGTAATTAATCTGGGTAGTTCATTTCCACAGGTGAGTAGCAGGTTGGCACAGTCTCCTCTAGCAGTGGTTTGTGGGTTTGTTTTTTTTCTCTTTTCAGAACAGTGTGGGTATGAAAGCGTGCATGTCTGTGTGTATGAATATGGCACACTGACCTGGCCAGTCTTTTACTCCTTTCTCACTGCAGAGTTATATGCTGCAGGTCTAACTCCTGTACTTTGTAAGGTGAAAGGAAGAAAATCTCAGACAGGAATTTAAAAGCATCAGACTTGCTCTCATTGATTACAACTGACAAAACATCAAATACCCCTGGGTTTCTTTGCAAGCTTGAGCACCGCTGGTCTGATTCACACAACAACTTCTGTGTCTGTTTAGAAATGAAAGTGATTAAAAACAAGAAAAAGAGACTGTGAGAGACAGAGAGAAAAGCCAGATCTTTTGGCAGGGAAACAGTGGGTGATCTACTGCATTTTAACATGTGGTTAGTTGAGAAGTAATAATAATATATAAGCATATTTTCTTTTTTGCAATGCAGATAGTGCACTGCAAGGTCACTGAGCTGGGAAACATGATTCTATGGGTCTAGCATCAGTACCAAAACATCCTTTCACCAAAGCCATATGCCTTCAAGCCCTCCCTGAGCTTCACAGAGCCACTTTCTTCTGTTTGATGGTTTCTCACCACTTCCACATTGTGCCCCAAGATATCAGTCTTGATAAATGGTTGGGTAATACATGGCAGGGCAACACAATTGTATCTCAGTCTCTCTGTCCCCCACGGCCAACACAAGCTTTCTTTATGTCTTCTTCCTTACATTCCTTCTCCCTTAGATTTCTTCTTCCTTGTTCTTATAATTCAGCATGTTCTTAAAACCTAACCTGCGTATTAGTCTGTTTTAGCTGTGTCCTAGGGTACCACACCCCTCTGTTTCCATGGGCAATCAAGAGATGGTTCAATTCAGATTATGCTGTGAAAGGATGCAGTTTATGTCACAAATTTTTGTTGCCTTGGTTAGTAATACAAACAGCGTGGTGAACTGTAACATGTCTCTGTCCAGGATAACAAGCTTTAGTCCAGAGGGGCAGAGTGCCCTGATGGAAAGCAGTGCAATGATCCCTAGGGAGAAGGCTATACTAGGATGAGCTTGTTAGGAGAGGTGGATTTAGAAAACTGAGCATTCTTCACCTTTTCTTGAATGTTTGGGGTTGTTATTTCTAAGTGTACATTCATGAGCTACCCTCATTTCCAGTGGTTAGTCCACAGAGTCATACTAGACCCCTGAGTGATGGCCATATTTTGGTCATCTCTTCCCATACGAGATTATTTCTGCCACTGACTCTATGGAGAGCCCTGATCTACTGGCTCAGCAGCAGATTAAATTGGTTGTCTACCCCTTCAGTTTGAGTGCTGCAGTAATAGTGAATAGGTACCAGTACTAAGAGATCAGAATAAAGTGATTTCCTTACACCTGGAAATGGAATAAAATCCCCTCACCTAAACAGCATTTAGCTCTACATTCATCACATTGCCATGCTTTTGTACTGAAATGTTCAGATCCTATTGCAATGTCCTAGATATTAATTTTCATTGCCAATAACAGGAGTCCTGTGCACTTAACATTGTCCTTGGAACACAGTAAAAATATGTTTCAGCAGCTAATGAAATTATCACAGACCCTCTGACCTGCAAAACAAACAGAATAAGAAAGGCTTACCCTTGCTGGCTAAAATGATGTGGTGCAGCTGTATTTTGTCACATACTTTATATATATGTGCATATATATATCTATATCTATATATGCATATGTCATGCCAAATTGTAGATTGTCATTTTATATATATTAAGGTGGTTAAGGAGGCTTTTTATAGATGACATTTCCAACAGTTCTCAGCAAATGTTTTGCTAAAATCTATGCCATGTATCATGTATTTTATGGTTTCTTTAGCACTTATAGGATTTAACTGTTGGCAGAATAACACCAGCTTCTAACGGAGATGTAGCAGTGCTACCATTTTTTCTCTATCTAAACTTTCACATCTGAGACTTTACTATTTGTATTTTGTCCTTAGTATTTTTTGTCTAGCTAGAACTGAAAAAACCCACAGAACAAACTCTCATTGAAGAGGTACAGAGTAGTTTTTCAAAGCAAGGATGATGGCAAATCTCTCATGGGACAACTGGGAGACTTGAGGGAAATTATTGTAATTGCAAAATATATTGCCATACCACAGAAAAAGACAAAACATGAGCTTCCTTGAGTTTTTCTAGTATCAGACTTGCATAGGTAGATGGTTGGAGGTCTTTGAAGAGCTCATTCTCACTGCAGCCACAAACTAGATGTAAGGTTGTCCTTTTGTGTTATGAGATGCCAAGGATGCTAAGCATCTAATGCTTTTTGGTATAGGCATGACAGAGCTGGACAGAAGCTGCAATCATTTTTTTGAAGCAGCTATGGAATCCTGTTGCCTCAGTTTCTCTACCTCCATCTATCTGCCTGCAGTACCCCAAGGATCACCGCTCTCATGGCCTCAGGATGTAGATCTGTGGGGCAAAGTGAAGCATTGCAATTACAGTGCTGGCATGTCAGCAGCATGGGACAGGTCATCTGCACCAAAGAGACAAAATGAATATTTATTTCCTTTGCAGGTCAAATTCAGTATAAAACCAGTAATACAACACATTCAACACCAATGGGAGATGACACCCCACATATATCCTTCTATCTTTGTCCCCCTGGGCTTAAAATAAATGACCTGTGGTGCTAATTTTGCTTTCTTGGTTGCCCTAGCGGGAAGGCAGAGGGCTGCATGGGCTGTCTGTCACACCTCACAGGAGGGGGGACAACTACTCTCCACTACGTAGCTCCAGCAACAGCTGCTTGCTTTGTGTACTGGCTGGTAGGACATCATCCATGAGCTCTCCAAGGAATTACACAGCTGTCCTGCCAGAAATACAGCAGACTTCGACCAGACATCACTGGTCAGAGACAGCCCCTCGGCAACAGTATTTGGGCATGGGGCTCCATCACAGCCAGCAACACCAGTGCCATTAAGTTTTAAGGAGAAAATGGCTTTCTTGGCCTTATGGAGACCGTGGGCTGATTCTTGTTCTGGTTTAGTGCCTGGCAAGAGTGTTTCTGCAGCTTGCAGCAGCTTCACAGGCATACATGGAAGTGTTCAAGGTCAGGTTGGGTGGGGCCTGGTTTGTGGGTGGTTTCCTTGCTTATGACAAGGCGGTTGGAACTGGATGAACTTTCAGATCCCTTCCAACTGAAACCATTCTGTGATTCTATGATTCTGTGATTCTACCTAATGCAGAATAAAGGAGGAGCCCTCTTAGCTGCTAATCTTGTTTTTTCCCTGGAAAGTTGAGGATCCAGGAACATTCACAGCACAAAATTTTCTAAAAATCTCTTAAGAGATTAGCAAAGCCAAGAAACACTATGCAATCTACACCGAGAATTTTAGTTTAGAAGCCTCAAAAGTAAAATCCAGCTCAAAAGGTAAGGAGTAGCATTAAATGAAGAAGAAATAAACACTTATTGAGGACTGACACATGTTTGTGCCACATTTGGCAAAGGAAATACAGCTGCTGACATCTCAATGAGTAAGAATAGGGTGAGCTACATACACTTTCATGTGGCAAGCCCAGTTGTACGTGGCTGAGACTGCCATCCAACATGCTTCAATTTTAGTGGTAAAGCACTTATAAAACCAACTTCTAAATCCACCATCACTGATAATTTCAGTATTTTTTTCTTTTCGCTTCCCTCAAAAACTTTCTGCTAGAGTTCAGTTGTGTTACTAAGGAAAGAATTCAGAATCTGAGCCAAATATTGGAGAAATCTATTGAGACTTTTACCTGTGCTTAAGCAGGCTTTGGTTTAGACTTCCTGTGTCTTTAAAAATTGAACACTTCTGCTATTTTATAAATTCAGTTTTTTATGCAAAGCTTTTAAAATTTTTTCCTGTATATTTAATTTCAGGTTACCGCTGTAGAAATTCAGAATAGCTAGTGGCTATCAGTGATGCCTACCAATATGTTTTTTTCAGGTCAACTGGCATTGATAAATACCTGTAGCATGCCTTTTGCTAACTAGTACTATTTCTAAAAATCTCAATGACTAAAAATCAGTGACTCAGAACTTACTGCAGGGGATTGCAAATAGCAGCTCTCAATTATGGATTGCAGAGAGACTATAAACCACCATGTGAAACAAGGGGTGGGGTATTGAAACAGACTCAGTCAAGAAGAAAAGACTTCACAAATGTCTCTTGAAAAAAGCAAGAGATTACAGCCAGTAGTCCTTGTCCCCTACCTTTCCTTACGGATTTTTCCCTTCTTCCTCATGCACTACTTGCTTGTTTACCCTTCTTTTTCCTCTACAGCTTTTCACTGCTTCTTCTGAATAACACTGATGCACTTTACAAAGGTTTATCTTGTTATCACACACAAGCTCCTTCCCCTCTGACCCTCCAGATGTTTTTTTTATTTCTTTTTTCACCTCTTACCATTTCTAGTCTGCTTGGAGTAGAGGAGGATCTTGAGCATTGCAGGTACATGGTGTACGGGAATGAGAGGGGAATACCATGGTGCTGGATCTGGATGGTACAGCCTGGTGTTGGACAGAGATACAACCTGCCATACATGGAGCCAAGGCTGATACTCAGAGCACACACTGGAGAATGTGATCATCCCTGTTATCAGTCACGAGACATTTCCAAACAGATGAATATCATGGGTATCGTTGGTCCTCAGAGGAGGTCTACCTGTTAGCAAGCCCTGGCTTTGGATCAGGTATTGGATGAGGAGAGACAGCACGTAACAGAAATTAAGTTCATTTCCTTTAGTGACTTTTCAGCTTTACCCCAATTTCAGAGCCTGCTCACAGCTCCTTACCACCACGCACTGGTGAGCAGAAAACTAGACCAGCAGCAGTAAAGTCCTTGGCTCTTTTTTTTTTCATGCTAGAGAAAGCTGGCTAGAAACTAGGAAATAACTGCTCTGTACTTAAAAAAAATTTGCAAAATTCTGTTCTAAAACCTCTATATGATGCTTTTTGTGGGACACAAGGAAAATCTTTCTACTATATTTGAAAATTATTAAGAACAAAAAGTCCTGAAGTCCAAGATAAGTGATGTGTATGTGGGTTAGATAGGTGGATGGAGGCAAAAGGGCTTTTTTGCTGAGAAATGCTTCAAAAAAGCCAAGTATCTAAGACTGCACAACTTTACCAATTTTACTTTGTTTTTAGCTTCCTAAGACAGTCCTTTTACCTTGCCCAGAGGAGTGCTTAGTTGAGCAGCAGAAGGGGCTGCTGTACCAACTCCAGAGTGAATCAAGATGCTCCGATTCCCAGTCTGGACATACCAACTGCACAGGCAGACAGGTGCACATGCACAAAATAACTGGAGTTTGGCAGCGGTTGGGGAGCAGCCCTGCTCCGCTGCATGGATCCCCTTGGACCCACAGGCACGTCTTGCCCTGTAGGCACTGCTCTCCTATCCCTTCTTGCACATCTGGGCACGCACCGTGGCTGGGTGTGCGCGACGCAGCCGCGTGTCACCTCTGGCGGGGCCAGCGTTTCCAACGCCTCCCGGCAGGACACACCTCATCAGCTATTGACACGCTTCCAGTAGACTGCCACTCCTGGCATTTGCTGCATAGCTTTAGGTGCTCTTGCTTTAATTCTAAAGAGGGATCGAAGGAAAAGTATTTGTCCTGTGAAGGTGCAGTGTGGCATGCCTTGAACCGGCCAGGGAGGAGCTACAGGGCTGCCAAATTCCCACCAGGTCTTTCCTTGGCATCGCTCCGTCAAGAGGATGAAGGCCAGGATTTTAGTCAGCAAGTGAATACTGCTGCCTGCCCTCCAACATTTCAAATATTTATCATGTTAAATATCAACTTGGAGAATATTGAGCCCATTTAAGCTTTTCACGTTCCAATGATTTTTTATTATTTCCATCGACCAAAATAAATGAAGAAAATGTTTCAGACTATACATGAAAGCATGTAAAAATCAGTAACTGGATTTTAAAAGATCTAGAATGTCTTGAATACATTCATTTTTCAAACATTTTTCTCTGATCTTTAAATAGCTTTTCTTGGAGCATAACATTTTTTTTTGAAAAGTCAAATACAGAGCATTAAGGGTATAATTACCATTTTAATTATAACTCAATCATCCTATCTACTTTGCATAGAAATTACAGCTTTTATGTCAGGATTTTGGGTACTCACAAACATTCAGGAGTAATTAATGCTAGAGATTTTCACTGTATATGAACTTTACTTTGTAGCACTTACTTCAACTGGGCTTCATTCAGAATGTGTATATATACTGAATTTTATATTCATGATTTTCAAGCCAAAAATCATTCTACATAAATATCTTTAAAGCTAAGACAAAAAAAATCAAAACTCAACAATCTTGAAAACCAAATGTATGTCTCCCTCTTCAAATGTGATCCATTCATGTAAATATGGCCAGATGAAATTCAAGTGGCAGCAATGTAAAAATTCCCACCAATCACTCTCTGACTAGACTCAAGGAACATTTCTGATAATTTTAAAAATATTTCTGGATGGTATTTAAAATTCAAAATTTTATTTCCAGACAGCTCTAATATCTATTTTTCCTGTTTGAGATTTTATTAAAAAAAAATCTGTTTTAAAAGATTTATTTTAGAAAATGAGTTTACCTCACAAATTTGCCTGTTGTATCCCTCTGCATTTACAAGCATATGTATGGGTGTGGGTGTACATGTGAAATTCAGCAAAATCAATTACAACAAAGCTGCTTTTCATATGGTTAACACCACGATATCAGAATTAAGCTACTTCTCCCTTTCAGTGTCAAAACAGAAAATAAAGTATTTTATGGATATAGATACAAGGAAATAAAATGACCTGTCACTTACAAATGGGCACTGTTTCTTCCTTTACTGACTTTTTGTCCATTCCACATGTCACAAAAGACTATTCCATGCTTTTCTATCATCCTCCACATGTTTTGTTTTGCAGTGTGCTGGAGGAGCAGTGCCTTTTTTTTTCCTTTAAAAGCATGATAAAGCCATACAGATTTTACAGAGGAGTCTCACATAACATGTCCTCTGTCTTTTTTTTGGACATTATGATAGCATGACTCTTTAACATTTCTGGCTCAACTATTTTTGGGGAGAAAAGACTATTCTCACGACAACAAAGCTCTGGCTCAAGCTGCAGTGCTTCACCCCCCAGAAGTCACTGTCTTTGTGTAGTGCAGTTGGCTCTTCTACACGTGGAATTGCTTTTGCCTTCAGTGAAAGCTTTGCATGAAAGCCCAGGCCAAATCAAACCTGTCGTCTGGGAAGTGCTGCAGGATCTGGAGGGAAGATTCATGATGCTTATTATCAGCCAGCACTTAAGACAGATGTCTCACACTCTCAGTTGTGCAGCTACAAGTAGGTTACATCTGAAATGCATGTGATTAAAGCATTTATGCTGCATCACATTGGGCATTCTGCATATGTATGTGTAAATAGCTTTAACTTTTTTGATGGATGAATGAAAAATATTTTATTATACCCATCAACTGTATAAAGTGAAGGTGAATAGCTTTTACACTTGGACTGTTCTGCGTTCTTGACAGTTTTGCAAACAGCCCTCTCAATCTCTCTCTCTTGTCCTTAATCTTTGCCAGATAAAACTGGGATCCTGAAGTAATTTTAATACCGGTATCTGAAAATAAAATAAAAAGAGAGGAGATGTAAAATGGGAAGCAGAAAACAGATTTTATCAGAATCATCCAGCTGGCCTGACTCGATGATGACCTGTACCTTGTATAGTCACTTACCCCAGGGCTACAGAATTTCATACTGCCTGGCGCCAGGGAAGAATACAGAAATGTCTAAACCCATTGATTTCCTATCAACTTGAGTCTTGTCCACACAGAAAACTTGCAACTGCTGAATTTAAATCAGCTGTTAATCTCTGTATGAAGCTAAACCAGTGTAAGCCCATGTGCGGCTGTGTTATTGTCATGTACTTACAAACCAGTGGGGAGACAGGAACGGGAGCTCTGTTCTCCCCTCCCTTTCTCATTTTTTAAGCAAGAGTCAATCATAATTTCGTCTTCAGGCTCTGGAAAGAAGGAAGTGGGCTGACAAGGCTCAGCTGTCCTAGAGAATGACTCCAGTTACGCTGGTGGGCAGGTTTCTGTGTGTTTGAGCACTAACGTGAGAGGTGAAGCAGAGCCCGCTGCCCAGTGGGAGCTCTCCCAGTGCACAGGGACTGGGCAAAACTGCTTCCTGTCCCATTCCCTCCCTGCATAGAGACACTGCTGATCCAGCACACCATGGGCAATAGGAACAAGCCCTGGCTACATCCAGATGGCTTACACCATCCAGCGCAGCCTTAGCTAGGGCATTCTGCTCGGTAAGACAGAGGGATAGACTAAGGCAGGGCCCAGACAGAGCCTGTCCAACACAGATCCCTGTCCTGACGGGACTGGCTGGGCTGGAGCCTGGTTTAGCTGGTGTTTGTGGTAGGAGCCTGCTCCTGCCTGCTGCCCTCACACGCAGTTCCATGGTGGCACTCGGCCAGGAGCTGCTGGGCACAGGAACACAGAGGGGACCGCAGCCCCTCTCAATTGCCACAGAGCTGCTGGGCAAATGCTGGACCCTGTTGAAAATAGGCTTAAAAGCACATTTTCCCTCCCTGGAGCTACACGGTGTGGGCCATAACATGAGCTGGAGTGATGGTCAGTCCTCCTCTACCAGAGCCAGCCATGCTGGCTGGAGACATCCCCAGCAGCCCCTCAGCAGTGCCAGCTCTGCTGGCAGCAGGACCAGTCCTTGTCCCAAAGCACAGGCTTCAGTCACCTCCACTGCGGGCACTCAGTGCACTCCTGCTGTGCATCTCAGCAGGAACAAGATGTGTTTTCTTTTTTGTTCTTTGAGTGGACACTGTTTTGCTAATCTATTGTGTCTGTGCTGGGATTAAAGTAGGTAGATCTGCTCTTCTGCATTACAAGTCTGCTGCTGATCTCCTAACGAAACAAAACACATTGCAGTGAGTCTTTGGAGTACCAGGGATACCTGAGATTTTTGTATTGTATTTATAAAGTTTCTGAATATTCATGCCTTGTCAAAAAATAGGCCCTTTTTGAAATAAATTAAGATATTCATCTTAATGGGTTGATTGTGATCATTCAGACCTATAGTAATTTCCCATTAAATTTCAGCAAAATCTCAGCTTCAAACTGGGATCCAGGTTCTTTGCTACAGGAACAAAAGAGCAATACTAGAAAACATCTGAAATAATTAATTTTTATTCTTATGTCACTTTCTTGAAAATTTTAAAAGGTCCAGGCTCAGCCCTCAAAGTGCGTTAAAAAATATTTTCCATCAAACAAGCTTGGACTGCAAATGAACCCTGGTCTTAAGACTCATGTGGAAAACAGGATTTATAGTGAAAATACTAGGTCAGCATAAACCATAATGGTGCTGTAATGATGCTAAGGCTGGATCGGTTCTTTCAGTTTGTTTCTAATAGAAAGAAAAAAAGAAGCCTATATCCTTACCTAAAGAAAAATGACCATAGAAAAAGCAATAATTCTTGCATCCTGTTTTGGTAATACCTTCAATTTAACAACCGTCTGTGAGAAGGAGTTTCTCACAATGAGTTATTTAGTCACTGTGCCATCTAGGGTATAACTGTCATTCTGAAGGGAACATCCATGCTATGATTTGCTGTCAGTCTGTTGTACACTGTAAGTCCATTCATTTTTTCCCCTAACAGGTGAAGATAATGATGTGATACACAGTAAATGATCGATGATAAAAACAATTCTTTAAGGAAAAAAAAAGACAGAATGGGTTTGGCAGGAAAATATAAAATGTTCCCTTCTTCCTTTTAAAGTACTATAATAAAACATGTCTGAAGTGAAGTACAGATAACAAAACAGTAGAGCATGGGCCTGCAATCCCAGCATGATATCGCATAAGGAGCAATCATGAGGCATTCCCATCACAGTTGCCTGTCACACATTATTAACAAGATTGTTTAGGACTACTGAATAACCGTGCTAAAGGGACATGATCAACTTACAAAAAAGGTGCTGTATTTTTATCAGTTGTATTTGACTTGACAGTATTATGAGTAATTTCAAAACCAAAGATTTTAAAGTCTGAGAGGGCTGTTTTTATCTCCCCGTCCAGCTTCCAGAACAGCACTGACCATGGAAGTGTTGTAGTGTTGAAAGTAGCTCAGTAACTTGCTGCTCAGAGGAAAACCAAATCAAAAATATCCTGCTCTATCCTGCTCCTGCTCATTGCAACTGATGGAGCTTCCTGAAGATTAGAGAAGAGCAAATGTCACTCCTATCTTTGACAAGGACAAGAAGGAAGAACCTGGGAACTGCAAGCCTTGCAGTCTCACTTCCACTCCCAAGAAGGTGGTGGAAAAAATCCTCCTCCAAAGTTTTTCCAAACACAAAGGACAAGAAGAAGACTGAGGAACAGTATACACTGATTTATGAAGGGGAAATTGTGCTTGAGAAGCCCTGATATCCTTCTATAATGGAGTGACTGGCTTGGTCGATCAGGGGAGAGTAGTGGATGTTGCTTGCCTTGGCTTTTTTAAGGCCTTTGACACCATCTCCCATAGCAGTGTAATGCACAAGCTGACAAAGAGTGGGTTAGATGGTTAGTGGGCAGTGAATTGGATTGAAAACTGGCTGAAAGACTGGGACCAGAGGAGTAGGAACAGTGTCACAAAGTCCACTTGTAGGCATGTCACTAATGGTGTACCCACAGGTCAAAACTAGGTTCAGTGCTATTAACCTCTTCATAGGTCATCTGGATGGTGGGGCAGTGTACCCTCAGCAGGTTTGCTGGTGACGCAACATTGGGAGGAGTGGCTGATACATCAGAGGGTCGTGCTGCCATCCAGAGGGACCTCAAGAGGCTGGAGAAATGGGCTGATGAGGACCTCATGGTTTTCTCAAGGAGATATGTCAAGTCCTGCACGTGCGGAACAACAGCCCCAGGCACTCAGACGGACTGGGGGCTGACCAGATGAAGAGCAGATTTGCTGAGAGGGACCTTGGGGTCCTGGTGGATAACAAGCTGACCATGAGCCAACAGTGTGACTCCATGACAAAGAAAGCAATAGCTCCTGAGCTGCATTAGAAAGAGCGCTGCCAGCAGCTCGAGGGATCCTTTCCCTCTGCTCAGCATCCGTGAGGCACACTGGGACTGCTGGGTCTGGTGCTGGGCCTCCCAGTCAAAGGCAGAGGTGGACATACTGGACTGAGTCCAACAAAGGGCCATGATCAAGAGACTGGGGCATCTCTCATAGGAGAAGAAGCTGCATGAGGTAGATTGTCCAGCCTGGAGCAGAGAAGGCTCAGTGGGATATCATTAATGTATAGAAATACCTGATGGGAGGGAATGAAGGGCCAGACTCTTCTTGGTAGTGCCCAGTGACAAGACAAGAGGCAATGGGGACAAATCAAAACCTAAAATTCAATCTGAATGCAAAAAGGCTGCACAGAGAAGTTGTGGAGTCTCCATCTGTTGGCATACTCAAAACCACAAGTGGACATGAGCCTGGAGAACCGGCTGTAGTTGAGCAGGGACTGGACTAGATAATCTCCAGAGATTCCTTCCAGCCTCAGCTGTTCTGTGATCCCATTTATCAAAACCTTTTACAACCAACTTCATACTTTCAACAAATTCCATCATTAGTGTAATTAGTTATCATATTTCCTTTTTTTTTAAAAAATTTGAATCTTCCAATAGCAATTGGGGAGAAAAGAAAGTTAAAATAAATAAAACAAGATGCAAAGTGCTATATTTAGACCTGTACTAAGATCTGTGCCTAGGTTTCCTGTTGACAATATCTCTTTAAATTAAAAAAAGCAAAACTAGCTGGTGACACAGCCAGTTACTTTTTTTGTCACCCTCTCTTTAGGCCGCTCAGAAATATCTGCATTGACATTAAAAAGCCATTATAAGCAATTTAAACTCTGAATTGATCCTGACACATACATTCAGGTCTTCCTCATATCTCCTTTCAATAGTTCTCAGTTCAAACTCAGAACAAACATCACCCTATAAACAGGAGATAATTATGCTTTATTGATTAGCCCCTCAAGGTATGAATGGAAACCAGGCAGCTTTCTGAGAACACCCATCAATGTGGGTTTTAAGTTGCACTATCTCAGCATTTTCTCATACAAATATTGCCTAAGCGTAGTTTTTTAACATGGAACCTGTACCAAACAAAATTTTTCCACTGGCTTCGGTGAAAGCCAGCATGTCAATGTATATTTATAAATGGTGACTTTATACACCTCCCACAGTTGTGTCGCCGTGCTACTGTTATGGGTTTACCCTGGCAGGCAGCTCAGTCCCACACAGCTGCCTCCTTCCTCTCTCCTTCCCAGCTGGATGTGGAAGAGAATCAGAAGGGTAAAAGTGAGAAAACTCATGGCTTGAGTTAGAGACAGTTGATTATGTCTAATATTAATGCCTTAACTCTGAGTGTTCCCCCTTCCTCCTTCTTCCCCAGGCTGTTATTGCTGAGTATGATGCTACACAGTGTGGGATACCCTTTGGTCAGCTGGGGTCAGCTGTCCTGGCTATGTCCCCTTCCAATTTCCTGTGCAGCCTCAGCCTTTTAGCTGGTGGGGTGGGGTGAGAAGCAGAGAAGCCTTGATGCTGTGTAAGTCCTGCCCAGCCAAAGGTAAGACATCGGTGTTTTATCAACACTGCTTTGTTCACAAATTCAAAACACAGCACCATACAAGCTGCTATGAAGAAAATTAAGTCTATCCCAGCCAAAAGCAGGCACCCACTCAGTTTCCTCCTAACACTGCCTCATTCATCTCATGATACATGGCTCATAAGCCCACAGTTGCATTGTGGACTGCCCCCTTTCTCTAACAAACTGCAACTCCCTTCACAGCTGCCAAATGCAACAAATACTCCTGTTTAATCCAGTGTCAACATTGATTGGCTTCAATTTTGCTAAATAAAGATTTTAACACCTGCCCCATCTATTCTATAACAAATGTACCACAGCAGATTCATCAACAGACATCTGACTTAGGATATTTCCAGTTTACAGCTGAACCTCTAATCAACCATTTCTCAACCTTTCTGCCTCTTGCTAATAAAGCCTGTCAGCAATCAGAACTAGATATGTTAGAAAAGAAGGATAATGTAACTATTCTATGTCTGAGTTTATCTTACTGTCTGAGAGAAGGAGAAATATGTTTGTTAGGATTACTGACAGTCTTTTGAACTTTCAACACACTGCACTGAGAAACAGTGAAATTGTTCACAGCTGTTACTACAATACATTTAAACTCTGATGATCACTTTTGGGCTACCTACACAGGCACAAATAAAAGAAGCACTGTTCTTGTTTCTTGCCTGCTCCCTTGGCCCCACCAAGCAAGCACTGAGACGACTGCCCTCATATTTGCACTTTCAGATTTTGTCCCAGACCAACACATGGACTCAGCCTCTCCATCTACCAGGAATCCATCACCCTCTGTGATTCTTCAGGCTCAAATTGACTCATACCTCTAAAAAAGAGAGTGCACAGGCTCCCTGCACGGAGAAGAAACAAGATGAAATGGAGACACCATAATGTCTCGGTATGTCGTGCCAACATGCTGCCTGGCTTGCTTGCTGCTGCCTTTGGGGTGGCTGCATTGCCCCCTGTGCAGGACTAGTTTGGGTTGCTCTCGCTCCTTTGAAGTCCCTATTTTTAAACCGTGTAGATGAATGAATGTCTTGAGATATCTTATGCTATCAGATATAGTTGAGCAGTCTCAAGGATGCTAAGAGCAGCAGAAAGCTGAACACAAAGAGCTAATTTGGAAAGAAGCCTGAAAACATGCACAGAAATCTCTTCTGCAGAATATTCACATCACATGAATGGCTGCTATCATGAAGGGAGATAAAAGGATGGGCAAACTTCTCTGACTACTCCATTGGCCCTTCTAGATTCTCCACTGCAGCAGCTGCAAAAAATGTATGGAAAAATGTGCAAAAATATTTAGCTGATAGCTCCATACCCTAAATGAACCACTGAGTTCCCATGTATTTCATTAAGCTTATGTAAAGAAGCCTAACTTTGGACTTGCATGGCAAATGGTCCGTCTGCAATTGTTTTTAGTTGTTTTAAAAGCTTTCTGTTCATGAAATACAAGATGAAAAAAAGAGAACATTTTGTTGTACCTAGAATTATCTCACTAACTACATGTATGAAAAAGCTGTGATATATAGGACACATTTTCCCCAGTGATAAAATAAGAATGACCTCTGTGACTTCATTTAGGTTCCACCTCTCCTGAGTTACGAGCCACTCCTCACTTATAAGGTATATCCCATATCTCACTCAAACCCTCAGCGGACCACAAAACTCCCTTCCAGAAAAAATTATGCTTCCCTCAGTCTGTGGAGGATTACCCACGTCAGGCAAAGTTATATTATTGTTTTCAGTGCTGCTAGGAATTACTTGCAGGATGTTTCAGCTCATTACCTCAAGTTTTCATCAGCTATTTTCCGAGCGTGGTAACCTTTGTGATTCAGCTACTGTATATATCTACAGTATTGATTCTGCTTCTCCTGCTACATTACATGCAATGCATGTAAACAGAAGAGTGTTTCACTACCAGCTGGTAAGGTGCAAAATGGTAGCTGATCTTGCAGCTACAAAACACAGATAAAACCTTGAAGTAATCAGCTGAACTGTCATGGAACTAATTCCATGATATAGTGGAAGCAATTATTTGCACTTATGTGTCTTATTGGAAAATACAATCAGTGCTAAACCAATCCTGTTAATGTCGTCAAGGACACATTTAGCTCCAAATGCTCCCCTTTTAATCAGTAACCAGTTATTAATTAATTAGGTAGTGATCATGTTGCTTTTCATACACGTGTATTATTATTGCACTTGATATTGTGCCTCTGCACCGATCGCTGTTAATTTGCAGCAACTGCAATTGTGTTAATGTGCTCTAATGCCAGCGATTATCACAAGGACGGGGCACCTAACATTTAACCTAAAATCGCACCGAATTGTTCTCACAGCCGCCTCCTTCCAGCTCCAGGCTGCTGCTGCGTGGATGGGGTGTGCTGGGACAGAGGAGATCGCCCCTGATAAAGAAGTGTCAGAAAGGGGAAACCAGTAACGGGACAGTGAGAGCTGGGAAGGGAAATACGGCTGAGTACTCAGGGAGACACACGGGAGCGTGTGCCCAGGCTGGGGCAGAGCTACTCCCCGCTCCCCGCTGCCCTCTCCCCTCTCCCCTCTCCCGGCTCCCCGCTCCCCGCCTGCAGCCAGCGCGCTGCCCGACGCCAGCGGGGAAGGAGGCAGCTCCTGAAGCACAGGAGCAGGTAAGCAGAGCATCTGGCAAACCGAGGGTGTCTCACAGCTTTTGTCAGCTGTGCTGCAGGGAAAGACGCGGCCCCTTTTTGGTCACGGCTCTGTAAAATCACCAGTTTTAACGATGTGGGTGAGGCTGCCCGTGGAGAGCAATGTATTTGTTCACAGCTAACACAGAAGAAATCCTTTGTCCTCCTAGTATTAGTGATGCTTAGTTGCACTTACTAAATAATGTATTTTTCAGATTTTTCTTCCGGTCTGAAAGCTTTAAGCAGGACCTGATACCAAATGTGTCAAGAGAGAAACAAATACTAGTAGAAAACAGAATGTATCTGAATTGCATTTAATAGAGGCCAGAAGCAGTGAACTAAGGATATTCAGCTGAAGTAGTTCAGTCAGAGATAGCTAAACTTTTTAGTGCGCTTATTTAAATAGAGAGGCCTGAACTGGAGATTAGCTATTTATCAGCTGCATGATGGAATGAGAAACAGCTGCAACATATTTCAGCGTAAGTTTTATTTGCTATAAATCCACAGGTTCAAATTCTGCTCTGGTTTATGCCTGTGGGAATATGGAATAAAGGTATTATCTGCCCACATTGTTTTGTGGCTTCATGGCTTCATGCCTATGTATATCAGAGAAAATTTAGTTTATGTTGGTTCAGTTATTCACCATAATTTCCCAACCACAAAAAAGACTTTTAATATTTGTAATGGTAGCAGGTATATGTGCAAAAAATAAGCTCCCAGAATACAGTACGTGGCATAGGTAGCAAAACACAACTCAAATTACTGTCAAAGCATTTCCCTATGCATGCCTTTGCAAGGATTTCACTTCAAGACTCTGCTGTAACTCCAGCAGTTTCCTTCCCACACTTGTGGTTTTTGCCTGATTTTCACCAAGGGGGTCAGTTCCACCCCTCACTCCATAAAAACTGTTCCCAGGTCCTCAATGGAGTAATTGCTGTATTTTAAGCTCCTATTCCTGACTCCAGCAAGTGCCCTCATATGTGCAGCTGGGAGCAGCCCTGCTCCTGCACAGCAGATGCCACTGCCTAGGAGAGGCAAGTGGCCCATGCTCATCCCCCTGTCAGCATCTCATGTTTTGAAAGGGGGAAGAAAAACCCAACTGCTGCTAACCACTACAGTAGGAGCATTTCGTTTGTTTGGATCAATTTCTGTCAAAGGCAGCCTGGAAGCTTTTTTTTTTTCCTGCCAGCTTGTCTTTTCAGTGTTTCTTTCTCTTCCCCTGCTCATTGGCGTTTATCTGGTGACCTGTTGTTAGCGAGGGCTCCCCAACAGATCCCTTGGATTTGCACAAGTTGCTCCTGGTCTGCCACGGGGAGGCTTTGCTCAGATACCTGCTAGATTTTAGCTCTGTTCCATGGCAAGGATGTTCGTCTGCCTGTAAGGACTATCTAGTTTGGCTTGCTTGCTTAATTTTTGTTATATAAAGGAAAATGCTGTTTTTATAATTTTTTGTCTTTTGGAGAGAGGAGGGTTTAAGATCTCTCTAAGTTCACAAATGTCCAAGAAGAGATGCAGGCAAAGATAAAAATTTAGGCTCCTGCCTATTCATAGCAGAAAAATTTCAAAATATCTGTGTCAAAGGCTAGTAAATTTGAAAGTCATGTTACTTTTTTTTTTTTCATGAATCTAGGCTTTAAAAGGTGCACTGTAGCTTGTCAGTGTTTTGGGCAATGCTATTAATTTCTTCCCATCAGTGTTTTCCAGAGCATGGTGACAGCAGTAGCCTATCCCTCTTGCACTTTGATCTCTCTCAAAGTCAAAATATAAAATATGCAGCTGAAGGCTTTTGCCCTGCAAAAGCAGAGGGCATCTCCTATCAGTAGTATTATGATTGTGACCAAAAATATCATACATTTAAATAAAAAAGGAAGGGAAAAATAATTTCTGCTTGACGGCTCATATGGCAGTACTTTGTGGCTTTGTTTTTCTAATTATTTTTTTGTGAATTTGAGTAAAATAGTTTATTTAGTGAATAAATAAATTTTAAGATGTCTTGCTGTCTTCTCTAATTAATAGCCAGTACCAAGTGGAAGGGCAAATACAGTCCACAGACCCCTCCAGCCATGTTGAGATACTTGCCAGAGTAAATGTTGATGGTTTAGGCCATGCCCAAACCATCAGAGAGCCAGACAGATGTGTATGAATTCTGATCAGCAGGAAGGTGCTGCACTGAAGGTGCATTTTTGAAGAAGTTAGGCACAGAATGGACAAAAATATCTTTGTGTCACCAACTCATGCCCCCTGTTCTGGTAATGTCCGTGTAACTCCATAAAGGAAAAAATCCTGATTGGATTTAATTGAGCACTGAAGGGAGAACATGCAATGCCACAAAAGGCAGCAACATATGACAGCGTTTTAATGTGTTGTTAGTCCTTGCTGGGAATAGCAAAACCCTTGGGCTGAGTTGCAAGCTCAGTAATCCATAGGATCCATAGGAATCAATGTGCCAGGGCTTTTTTTGGTTTTCTTGGGTAAGAGCTGATAACTACCTTTAGCATCTCCGAAGGTGTTTTCCAGAAGGGTGACCCTCATGGGCAATTCCTCTTCTCTCCATGTGATTGTGTTACAACCTGCTATAAATTATTATAGGACACTATTTTCATGCTACTTTCCAAGTGGTGCCTGCTAAATTTTGGCTCCGACCACAATTTTAAATATATTTTATGTTTCCTTTTTCATGCAAATTGCTGATCCTCAGACACAAAAACTTCAGTGTGTCTCTGATTTGGGTCCTGTAGTGTGCATCAATCAGCACATCTGCTCCTCATTGCTGCCATAACCATGAGCCTTCAAGAAACTCGACTGCTATGTTACCAACCACTGCTCCCTACTTTTTTCTGCCTCACTTTTTTTTTGGCTGCTCCATGATGATGGCCACTGACTTGGTTTGCAGAGGGTTTCTGCGTAGCTGGGTCAGGATTAAAGAAGCCTTTCTACTCCTCGCTTGGACAGAGTCTCTCTGCAAAGACCAGGACAACCAAGCCCTGACAGTATCTCTGTGGTGCTGTTCTGAGCTGTTCTCCATATGATGGGTGTACAAGGGTCATCAGGCACTGGGGGTTAGAGTGACTTGTGTGTATTCCAAGGAGAGTAGAAGAAAAGAGGGGTCTCATTCAGGAGTAATGAGTTTGTTCTCCAATATCCCTGTGAGGATTATTCCTTAAAAGTACAGGGCAAATTTGATTTATATAAGAACTAATTATCAAACAAGAAATTAAGGCAGTGTAGCTGTCTCTGCCCTCCCCACCAGACCCTGGGGACACACATTATTCCTTGTGGTTAACCTATTAAAGCAATGACCCACATATGAGGGAAAGGAGTTGGTTATAATTATTTCTGTGAGCATTAGTGCCCAGTTCATAGAAGATGGCCTGAAAATAAGAGCTCAGTAAGGAGAGAACTCAACAAGAACAGAAAACTTAGAAATTATGGGATGCTTAGTTTCTTTTTCTGAACAAACCAAACCACTTCATTTTGCTAATTGACTATGTTTGCTCAGGGAATGTACTCTTTCCACCTTTAGTTTTTAAAGATGAACTGGATAAAGAGAGCAAGAAGAGACAGCACAAAAGAAATTGCAAATTAGCATGGCTTCAGTAGCATGGGCTTATTTGGATGACATCTCATTGTAGTACTGATTTTAAGGTACCATTGTCTGAATTCAGGTCTGATTATGGGGCTGGTGTCTGCAGCAGATGTGATGACAAGTAGCTTAAGAGCAATCATGCTTAGGTATTTTCATATCAAATGTCTACCCCGGTTCAGAAGACAAATAGGAAATAACAGCTTGCTTGGAAGTAGACTCTGACTTGTCAATTAGAAAACTAGAGAGGATGAAAAAGCAACATGGATTTGTCTAAACACAGTAATATTGCAGTATTAAAGGTAGAGGAGAAAAGTTTAATGGAGGCATTAATATTTTACATGTCTTAGAATACAGTCTAAGAAGTTGATGGGTATCATGAGACATAGACAATGTTGATTGCTTTCACTGAATAAAATGTGATGAATGGAGATGGATAATTTACCCACTTTTGAGGGATTACATGTATTTACCTCCCATTTCTATTTCTCATAAGTTTGTAAAAATATTTTATCTTAACAAAAGTTCACATCATGCATCATGTATGTGCAAAGAGAAAAAAACCAACACCCTTGCTCTAAAATTTTGCTCCCATTGAAAGTCCAAACTCACTTGTAAGATGTTCATATAAAGAAAGCACTTTGTGAACAACGAAGTATTTTTCTATCTCCAAGAACCTGAGCCACTTCTCTGTGGTTGTATAAATGTCTAAACACATGAATCACATTTTACATCGAGTGTAACAAGTCCAAAGTCCGCTATGTCCAATACTTCTTAAGAGTCCTAGGATTAAGCCCTAAATACATTCCCCCTATTGAATTTTATGACCTGCTTACTATTTTGTGTGTGTGTGTACATAATCCTTCCATACGGCATTATGCATGGACATCTTAGCTGAGATAAAGAGGCAGGAGAAATGTTGTTTTTCTCCATGACTACTACACTAAGTCACTACTTAAAGGTTAACACTAGCACAAAAAATAAAATGGACAAAGGTGTTCCCTCTTCAGCGGGAGGGAGTGGTCCCTCTGCTACATGTGCCACTGGGATTCTCAGCAGCATCAGTGGGAGGCTCTGGACCACTGCCCTGCCAAGGTGCACAGGCATTTCGTGTTGTTAGTTTTCCCCTCACATGACGATGATCTGCCTGCCACAGGACTGGCACAGGGACCACAAGAGGGAGGTAGTCATCATAAAATAAATGCTCGGAGCTTGCTTCTGGTACTCTACATAGAAGGAAAAATCTGCTTGAATAATTAAGGCTTCCTAGATGTGAATACAGATAAAAATAGATAAAGAACGTGGTTTTGGCATGACTGTAACACTCCATCTCAAAGAGAAAAGGCTTTGCATGGAAGTCAACCAAAGAAAAATTCACTCTAGGCGCTTGTATTACAGCTCCATTTAGCGAAGCAGAACGATCATGGCTTGTATTTAGTAGGTAATAATGAAGCATCATAAACAAAGTCAGGATGCAAGTCCAAGATTAAGCAGCAGCTTTAACGAGGTCCAGCTTGCCGGGAGCTTTTTGAAGTGTCCCTAGCTCACTTACAAAGCCAGAAAACAACAGAAGCAACTCCAACAGCTGCGAGAGTGTCTGCTTTAGAAGAATGTTTTATGTCTGGATGACACCAGACTGGGATGCAGCTTTCATGTACGAACTAGATCTGCTGGTTGCTGGAGCCCTAATCATTCTGCACAAACTGTCTCACCCTAATGGGTTGCACAAATAATAATTCTTCACAAATCAGATCCACACCATCAGCTTCACGGATAGACAAGGCTGGTTTATTGAGGTAAATAGCACAAGTCAGCAGAGTCTACGCTGTGTCTCACTAGCCCTGTTTAATATGCAATCTAGAAACTGAAAGGAAGAAATCAAATGCTGTTTCTGTGGATGCATCAATGGTATGAAGTATTTTCAACTAGTAAAGGGCTGAAAGAGCACCCAGCAGCCAAGTTAGATAGTTAAATCAGATTTACCCTACTCTGAATGCACTGTAATCACCATGGACCTTACAGTCTTTATAAAGGAAAATTAGATAATTTTGATTTTCCTTTCTTTTCAGAGGAAGAGGAGTTTTTGATTGCTTATAAACTTAAATTATGTAGAAAAATATCTTTCAGCCTTTCAGATTTTTTCCTTTAAGATATTACAATTATTTTTTGACTTCTGTAAATTAAGATTGGCCATTCATTAAATAATTACCATGATTATTGCAGTTCTTCTAAGTATTATTAATTAGGTGAGTGGTACATTTAGAATTTAAGATCCCAGTTAGGAGACTTTTTTTAGCATACCTAATGCTCTGAAAGCCCTGAGCACGTTCTGTATCACATAAGACTTAAAGACAAGTTCAGGGAAATCTTTTGGGAATTGGAGTTATCTATGACTGGGAGTTACACAGTACAGCAACTGTAGAAGCAAAAGAGAGAGGCAGGGAGTGTGGACATGGATACACCAACTTCTTTCTGCAGCAGAGAACTGCAGCATTATTGGAGCCCAGCTGATGCAAAGTTATGTGTTGCTTTGCAGTGATGACTGGTTTCCATGTGCAAACCTCTTAATGTGTCTACATATATGTGCTGATGCTATGAGAGCAAGTGACCACAGTCCTTTCTACCCTGTTAATTTGTTTCCTGTAATTCCAGGAGGAATGGTAGGTAGCCATTCTGCATCTCTGTTTGATCTTGCATGGATTATATATTAAACCAAAGTAATTTCTTCATCTGAGGCTCAAGCTGTAATCTCTCTGGGGCAATAATTATCTTTTATATTGGACTTGTATGAAGGGTGAGAAGGTGGTCTAGAAGTGACTACAAGTGACTACAATCTAATTAGCAGCCAAGATGATAATAACAGTATCCAGTAAACTAATGCTGTGCCTCTAAATTGGTTCTTTTGCCATTGTTTTGCTTAAGAAACTGTAATCCTATAAATTTCTTGATTGCTTGTAGCTCTGATTATAAAAGCAACTTTCCCCACCTACAGAGTAAGAAATAGATGGCTGAAAATCAAACGTTATTTGCATTGCAGAGGCATCTTTCAGGTCCCCACCATTTCTCTTTCTGGCATTCTCCTGTCAGGAGCTACACACACACCTGGCAGCTGTTTCTCTTTGTGCAGGAGAAGACAGAGTAGGTTATAAAACAATGTACCTGCTCAGTTGACCAGACAACGCTCTTCACAGAAACGTACTGGAACAGCTTCTTAAAGCTCAATGCCTGCTCCATGTGCTGCTGCTCTTCACACTGGAGTCAAATATATGACTGCCAACCTCAGCCCTGGCTTAACTGCCACACAGGTGACAGGCCGCGGGTGCCAGGAAGTTGGCGAATGAGGATAGTGAGAGAAATAAAGTTAAGGAGGCAGAAACAAATGACACTGCATGAAAATGAACCAGTTTTGCAACACAGGGAAACAGGTTTCTGAAGGGAGGTGGATGAGAGGTGAGGGGTGTGTGGCTTTCCCTGACATGGTGGTTGTTCTTCCCATGATGATGCCACCTTCTCACCAAGGTGACACTGAAGTTAACTGGTGGGAATCCTTGACCTGCTCAAAGTAAAGAATCACTGCAATGTGGTATTGAGGTTGCTTTAGCTTGCAGATGAACCTTTTGGGAAACAGGGGATTTAACTGGATCCAAAAGGTTAGCTGGATTTGCCAAAGAGAGAAACTCTGCTTCTTTTTGATGTTACACATGCAAAACACAATGAGGTTTTGTTAAATAGACAACCACTGCTCTGGATGTGAACCAGAAACAGCAGCATTAAACCATTTCAAAGCAGACTAAATGCAATTTTCACACCTATTCTTTTCTAATTTAGGTTTATTTGAAATCCAGGCACCCCTCTTTCATTAATTTGTTATGGCAATGTTAATTAATGGTATTGCTCTACAGCAGTAAGAATGCCGTTTAGACTAAGACAAGTTAGAAGGACTACAAGATTAGAAAAACAGTTGTTAGTTGGTCAGATGCAGTTGGGGGCCACCTTGATCTCCTGAACTGAACACACTGCACTTGGAAAGCCTGGGAGTGTGTGCATGAATTTCTACCAGTGCAGACACATTAGGGCTGGTTAGGTCAGCACCTTCTGATGTTGCCACCTGTATTGGAATGTAAGAACATGAGATCCCAAAGTGTGAAGAAACAATTGTCAGAAAAATTATCAGTTTCCATGAAAGCTGATAATTGAAGAAATTGCATTTTCTTTGATGGAGAATATGAGTTCAGAAAAGTATGCCAGGGAACAAGAAGTAATATTTAGTGACTTCTACAAGGTGCAGTGAAGAGCTGTAATTTCCATTCTCCTGATTCACTTTATCTCTGCCATGAGTTTAGCAGATCTCCAGGCTCCTATCTCGGCTGCTCTGATCAATATTGTGTGCCCAGTCTCTGACTATCAATAGTATTTATCTTGCGCTTCAGTGCCTAGCACAGATCAATCATCTGGTTGAGGAAGAAATGGCAGATTGATGGGCAAATCCTGTGACCATTTCAGGTGGTTCTTGGGTTATCTCAGCTACCTTCTCTTCATCCTATACATGGGCAAGTGCCCATGTCACCCCATCATTATTGTACCTGTATGAGACTCACAGAAGTGGACTGATGCACTGCTGATGGCACTAAAGAAGGCATAATATCAATTATCTTGGCTTTAAATGATGAGATTAAATTTTTTTTCTGGTGTAAATCGTAATATGCTTCTGTTTACCTTTTGTGTATAATTTTGCAGTTAGCCCAAACATGTTGTGCAGCAATCACAGGAAAGAAAGTCAAAGGCACAGCAATGTTCTTTTAAGAAAGCACTGGTATTGTAAAATGCTCAGAATTTCATGGTGTGTTTTCAGGAAGTGTTTTCATGGTGAGAGGCAGCTGAAGAAGCAAGTTGAATGGCAGATGACCCAGGGAGTTTATCTATTTCTGGCTTTGCTACTCCTGTAGCCCTGTGTTTCACCTGAATCAGAAGAGATCAAGGTTACAGGGTTTCACATCCATGCTGTGCATTTCCTGGTGGTTCAGGAAGCCTCCTGTGTAGACAGCACCTCTCAGGACAAACTGGACGATACAGAATCACAGAGTCACAGAATCATTAAGGTTTGAAAAAATTTCCAAGATCATCAAGTCCAGCCTTCGACTGACCATCACCATGCCAACTAAACCACATTACTAAGTGCCATGTCCAGCCGTTTCTTGAACACTTCCAGGGCTGGTGACTCCACCACCTCCCTCAGCAGTCCATTCTAATACTTAACCACCCTGTCAGGGAAGAAATTATTCCTGATGTCCAACAGGAACTACCCTGGCACAGCTTGACACCATGTCCTCTTGTCCTGTCACTGGTTGCTTGGGAGAAGAGGTCAACCCCCACCTGGCTACAGCCTCCTTTAGGTAGTTCCTCTTATTGTGCCTCTTTTGACATTTTACATTGGATCTCCCCTAGTCAGCAGAACAGTGTCTGTGTGTCCGAGGGCACACCCAAGGCCCAGGCTGAGGGACACCAGGTCCCTCGGGAGCCCTGATGAGCAAGGCAGAAATGGCAGTGGTTTGGAGGCCCAGCTCATAAGGACATCTGATGGTTTTTGAAACTTTCTTGGATGCTGTGAAATCCAAAATTTCAGGATAACTGGACTGCTGGTGTTATATGACTTTTGGCTATTTCCTGTTTCCAGTCAGGCTGTAACCACAAAAAGCCAAATTGGGGCCTCCTAACACCACTGATAACAGCAAGGCGAACAGGAGCAGAGACACGCAAAATTGGAATACTCTTTGTAAAGGACAAACACAGAGATAAACACACTCCTGATTCTACCAAATACTCAAAATATGTCTGAAACTCGTACAGCTGATCTTGTTTGCCTATGCCCACTACCAGTAAGTTAGCCATTTGATATTCTAACAAGTGCAATGAAGCACATGAAAAGAGTGAATGGTTGCATAGGACAATAGTTGCTCCTTATTCTGTAAAGAAATCAATCCCTCCTAATATTTCAAATTCTACTCCTAAGGTATTTGGGTTTCAGGGTGCTCTCCTGCTTTTAAACACTTACGGACATAAACCAAGACTACTAAGTAGAAATAGTTTTGAAAACTTGGCTTGAAGCATGTCTTTGAAAATGTGGTTCCCACAAGATCAGAGAGAGAAGAAGAAGCTGAAACAACGCTTGGAGCAGCTGGCTCTGACCACAGCTGTTGAGAGCTGCACTCTCCCCAGCACAGTTACGCCGCTTCAACTGACCAAACACCAGATGGGCTGACTGAGGCAGAGAGCAAAGGCAGTCACTTGATGAGGTACTGCATAACACAGTGAGAACAAGAAAAGATACTTCTGGATTTAATGCTTAAGCTGAAGGCAGTGGAAATATGTCTGTTGGTTTCTGTGGAATTTGAATTATGACTTAGCGAATAACACAAACTCAGGTTTTGTGTCACAGCTGCTATATCTGTTGATGAGAGCAGCTTGTAAGGAGGTCAGCAGAAATCAGTGTTAAGGCTTATCTCTCAATTAATGTGCTGAATGCTGGCATTAAAAGTAATCTTTCAGTTGGACAATACATAACCACTCAAAAAATACTGACGGAGAAAGTTCAGTGACACCTTTTCACTGACATTTATACTTCCAGAACAGTGAAGAGAAGAAGATAAGGAGGGCAGCAGTCTACAGAAAGGAGAAAAGGCCATAAAAAAGGGAACATACACTGGAGAATATGTCACTTAATGAACAGCTGGAGACTGAAGTAAAATGTGATATTCAGGCAGAAAGTGAGCATGAAGCCAAGAACCCAGGGAAGAAGCAGGGAATATTTCAGAGAGCTCAGGAACTGAGGCAATGATCCTTGTGGTGCAGTTTCAGAACATGACAAACCAGAGGTCAATAAATACATGGTATTTACCTGCTGACACAGCCAGCAAAGTTCACTGGGGGCAGCAAAGCAACCACCAGAATGGGATTACTTATCATCAGAATTAATTTGGGTAGGAAACACTAGAGGTATCTGATTTAAAACCATGTGTACTTTCACTGGAAAGGTGAAACTGCCATGTTGGCTAAGGCTTTCAAAATGCCCGCAAAGCACTCTGTGAGGATCACTGCTATTATTGAACTGTGTTATTATCCCACTGGTTCATGGAGTTTGCAACCTGGAATTAAAAGAAAAGTGGAGGATTATGGTGTATTTTAGAATTTCTCACATTTGTCATGTTTCCTTCTTGGAAACATAGAAAGGAAACTTCCGGGTCACCAAATATAATTCCTGGGTCCTGCAGGCAGTCATGTTACCTAGAGGATTATCTCCTATCAAACTCCTTGAACATATAATGACCATCTTTACTAATGTTAATGAGAATTGCTACTCATAATTTGCATTTACACACTACTTAAGGATCTTGAAGTGTTCTTTCATATAATATGCTCATTGTTATTACAGGCATATTGAATTTAAATGACTTGCCTAGGGTCTCACAGCAAGCCAACAGCAGAATGACTCTTAGTGCTCCTACTGCTTTGCATTAAACCCTGGACATTAATGCTCCCTTCATAAAGGGAGCTTTGCAGTTGTAGATCACCTCCTGGTGCTGGTGAATCAAACCTTTTCTGATAGTGCAAACAAATCAATACATGAACCCATGTAATGCCTCCCAGTGTCTGCAAATCTTGACTCCCTTTGAACTTAGAAAATTGACACAAGTCTGAGTAATGCTAAGACAGCCTTTAGCCTTTGACCAACTATGAAATTTTCATCTACTAAGTATGTAGATACTCAGATCTATACTTTCTATATGAATACAGCAGTAATCTCTACATTTGTTCCAGGAAAACTTCAAAGCTTTCTGTATCTGTTATGCTGTTGGAGGCATATGTGAAAACAAAAAACAAAACAAAAACACCCAAGCCCTGAAATCAAACCAACTAAACGAAAAAATAACCCCCAATAGTAAGATTATAATAAACAACATTTCTTTTCCAGTGGCAGAATTGCTCTGACACAGGCCCATTCCTTATCACTGATGTCTCCTCTTAATGGTATGGTCCTCATCAAAACTTAACTCTAAAAGGAGGAGATGGAGCATCCCTTTATATATGGACTCCTCTCTGTTAAGAAAGATGCAGTACCACAGCAGTACCTGAGTTTTCTGCCTGTGTCAATATTATTGTTGTCTCTAGCAAAGTGAAACGTTGGTATTTCCCCTTATATTTTGCCCTCTCCTCTATGCCTACCATGGAATAAGCTTCGAATTGTACCCAGTGATTTCAGGATAATATTTCCAAGCTTTTGCCTGTGGCTCTTTCTATGGGAAAAGAGTTCTTTTGTGGCATGACACTTGCTGTAACATCAGAGGAACCATCTGGTAGACCAACAACAGCTACAACAATACCGATCCCACTCATCGAAAGAGTTCCTCCAACGTGGTGGCAGCTACCCAGGAGCTCTCACCTGTGGCAAATGGTGACATTTACTCCTGCTGGGAATGTGGCTGGGCAGACGAATGTTAAAGAGGGCCTGCAAGGCTGCCTGCGCTGCTTGACCCTTGGCCAGCTTCTTGCTACGTCCTGAGCCTTCAAATGTTCTCCCGTCCACTCGCACGGCCATCACAAAGCTCTTGATGTGCTGCTTCTCCACCGTCTCCGAGAGGCAGACGTAGCGCAGGCCCGAGCGCAGCTCATTGAGCAGCACCACCGGGTTCTTCTCGCTCTCTGCTTTGGCCATCCTGTGCTTGCCTTGCTTAGCGTGGCCCATCAGGTCCAGCGTGTGGCAGAGTAAGCGCCCGTGTCGGTAAGCGGTGGAAAGCAGCTCATTATTAACGGGGTTGTAGACTGAGAAGTCCTCGCTGTGTGTGGACGGTTCGAACTCCTTGAACAGAGTGTCTGGGAAGTCTGCCTGATCAGAAGTGAAGTCCGTGGATGGGCTGATGCAGTTTCCCATGGCGAAGTGGGCTTGGCAGGCGTTGGGGAACTGAACGAATGACTTCAGAGCTAACTCTGCAGCGCGCATTTTGGCTTTCTTTTTTGTGGGGCCTGTGCCTTCAAATGTAAGTCCATTTACTTCCACAGCAACAGCAAAGACTGGAGCATGCACTGGACCTGTCTGGGAAACCATTTTATATTGTAATCCTGGTTTAAGTTCATGTAGCTGAACCAGAGCGTTCTTTGGCGTCACTGACCATGAAACTTTCTTCCAGATGAGCTGGAGTTTGCAGAAATGGCCATTATTGCCTTCCTCTAAGGGTCTTTTCCTCTTACTGCTAGGTGTTCCCCCTCTTGCCCTGTCAGTAGATGCTATTGGATGATCCTCCAGGTTGCCAACGTTTCGATTTTCCTTTACTTCTGCACTGCTGGTACCTGTCAGTAAAGAAAGAAAACAACTCACATTACAGTTGTTGTCATTGTAGCTGACATTATGCCTAGGGCTGTCAGAATAGCCAGAAAAGAAAAAAATAAAAAATTGTTGCTAAGCCCTTTTTAGAAGCTTTCCTTAAATATCTGTATAATGGTTGGTTTATTATTTCTAGCACAGTTTTTTTGCATGTTCTGAATATTTACTTGTCCCTAAAGGTCTGCTTCTATTAGTCATTACCCTTCTGTTTTAAGAAAAGATTACATCATTCAAAGATGAAGCATAATGGATGCCAAGTGACTTAAATGAACGCTCCATAATTACTAGTAAAACGTGAATAGTTTGCAAATTTCCCTTAGGATGACAATTGTTCTATAATCCATGTGGGTGAATGCTTATGAACACATTATTAGAAATCAGAAATGATTCACAAACAGAAAAATGGGCCAATGCATTGAATAACCTATTTGCAATGAATACATTGACCATCTCTGCTCACACCATAGCCTCTTGTGTTGTTAACATCATGACTCCAGACTAGGAAATGATCTGACCTTCATAGCATTTGAAACAAGAATTTGGCCTGGACTTGGATCCCAGTTTAGTGAGTGAGTGCCTTTTTTGTCAAACTCAATTGCAGATACTCTTAGTTTCTGCATCAGCAACAACTGATATTGCAAAAATTGTAGATAAATGCAAATGAGACCAGGAGAAGCCAGAGCATCGTGATGGGAGCAATTACTTATGTAAAGGATGATCCGTGTCAAAGAAAAGCAACAGGAGAGTGTGACTGCCAGGAACGCCAGGAAGGGAATGAAGTGACAGTGGGGAGCTATGGAGGGAGCACTCCGTTGTTGAACCAGTAAATCCCCCACTGCTCTGGAACACGCTTGTGCAATGTGCTGCAAGGCAGTGCTCTGTGCCACAGCAGAGGCACGGCTGAGAATGGACAGTCACCTCACTGATGTCCTGAATGAGACACAAGATGTGCTGCTGGCTAAAAAATCATCCTATAAAAGTTCTGTCATTTCTGATGAGTTTGTTTAAATGTCTTGCATCTCTGATAAGTCTTGCAATCCTCCTGTGCGTTCCTTAGGGCAGAGACAAATGGAGGAAGTAAATATGAGTCTAACCAACCTAAAAGGCAACCCATCCCAGGAGTAATGCACCTGATCCCTTTCCAAGCAGAGCACTGTGTGGCTGCCTGCTTTACTCCAAACAGCAGTGGCATGGAGCCTTTCCTAGGTTTTGGTTTGATATTGTCGGACGTGATCATGGCACCTGCACAGGCTGTGTCAGTCCCATGCCCAGGGAAGGTCTCTGTGGTCCTTAGAGGACAGAGAATGGTCCTCCCACTTTCTGTGCGGCCATGGCCATGGTTCAGTTTTCTGTCTACTCTGATAATATAAGTTGGCTGCAAGGATGCAAGGGATGAGCTCCTGGCTAAGCTTTGAGAAACTTCTGCTGGAGCTCTGTGTCTTTGCTACACCCCAGCATTAGGCTAGGCCAAGAGATGCGCAGGAGCCTGCAGAGATTATGTGGAACCAACCATCATGATTAAAAACTTCCTTCATATCCTGACACATTACACTTGTATTAAATATCAAAAGGCTTTTTCCCATCAGAGCACTAAGTCTGCACTCATGCAAGTTGTTCCACAGAAAGAGGGTCACTGCTTAGACATGAGTAATAATCATAGCTCAAATGCCATGAGTGGGGGCCCGTTTGCAGAACTAAGTCTTAAGGCTCCCTCTCCTGAACACCCTGCAGCACATACTGAGCTTCCAGCCTGGGTCTATATCTCATCAAAGTTACTTGCAGAGCTCTCTTCTGCAGTGCTTCGCTGAGGCAGAACATGAACTGACAAATTAAGGTTTTAGTGACTAGTTAATTTTTAGTTTCTGAACTTAAGGGGACAGAATGTAGACAGGTGAGGAAGGAAAGGAAAGAAAAAGACACACATAATAAAAAAAGTTTCATTATATGGTATTCAGCTGTGTAAAATATGACATCTTTAAACGAACCTCTCTGGAAATAAGGCATTTAAAGCATCACAATAACTAAGGCACAAGGCTATTGTGCTGTTTTCTCATTGAGTTCACAACTCTATTTATAGAAACTCTGATCTGAAGGGAAAGGGAATATCAACTTGAACTTCCTCTATCCAGCTTGGCAGAGACTCTGGCCATTTTCCATCATGGTCTTTTCCCATGTTTTCATCCCACTCAGAAGATATCTCTTTAGGTATCTGTATTTTTTAAAGTAAAGGCAAAATATTTTGACGCAGACATATTTTTTAGCAGGAAACAGGTTTGGTTCTGTATTTCACACCTCCTCTCTCATCTTAACCTAATAGGTTTTTACAGAGCCAATTATGGCACATAATGATACTGTAGTCAAGAAGCATGAAAAGAAAGATAGCTCCTGCTTCATACAATATTCAGCTTTGAAAAGAATTTGTATTGATTATGCACCACTGAATAGGAAAACTCAAGAGGTTATTTGTGTTTATAATTCATATTGTCTTATTCCATCTCGTTTTTCTTTCATGGTCAGAGAACTACGGATTTGTGAACATGAATGTGTGACCTTAATGTCTTACCTTAAGCACCCTCAATAAAACAATGGTTAACCAAAACCTTAAAATAAGCATTACTTATTTGTCTTAAATTGTATCTATAAAATTGTTTAGTCCATGTTTTGGCCAACAGAGTTTGCCTTGATATCGTGAAAAAAAAAGCAGAGATGCAAGTGTAAAACTTCCAGAGATCAAGCACAAAGGACGTGTGGACAAAGTTGGGGATGCACAGTGATGACATGTCTGTATTTCTGGTGTGCTTTGACCTCGTCACACCGAAGAAAATCTGTGCAAGTATCCTTACAGCCAACCAGATTTTAGAGCACCTGGTCCTGAAACACTAGGAAACAGCTCAGTTCTTCCCAGATCTCAGTAGGAGTTGCAGCAGCCAAAAGTCATCATAGCCTGTAAATCAGAGGCAGCCTAAACTCAGTGAGTGCCTCAGAAAGTCTGTGAGCCTGATGGACTTGTGTGATCCCTGGCAGCTGCCAGGAAATGTGAAATTACTTTATACTTTTAGGTATCTTTGAAATAGGAAGTCTTTGAAATGTGTCTTTTATGAGACCTCTGTGTAGCAGACACAAGATTACCTCTCTAATGGTGGCACATGTACTTCTATTGTGAAAATCAGACAAAGCAGGCAAATGACACCAAACTACACAAGATAAATACTGTAAGCAGCTGTAATAGAACAATCACAAGCAATTTTAGAAATGAAGAGTACTAAAAGGAAAGGGATAAGTCAGAGGATACACACAGGGAAAATGCAAAACTGTGGATCATTTTCAGTCTTGTTATTTCTCATAATGTCTTTGTTCTTGACTTTCCCAGATAAATTCTTTACATTTGGGGAAAAAAAGAAAGATAATAAATTATGGGTCTCCCATGATGAAAGGTTGGAGAATAATAACATTGTAAGGGGATGGAGTTAAAAAAAAAGGAGGAATAAAAATATTATAGTTTTTTGGCAATAGTTTCTAATTTATTGTGTAAGATTTCTAAAGAAGTCCCACAGCTTTGCACTGTAATATCTCCTCAGGTAACTTTATTCATTGATTTTTGCAGTTTCACAAGCAACAGAAGACATTGTGATCTTGTATGTGCTTCAGTAATTGAATGGGAGAAAGGAAAGCAGTTAGTGAAATATATTTATTTATGCACTATTCCTCAGTCTTCTGACTGCTCTTTCATGTTTTTCTCCTTTTGGTCATTATGCACAGTAGAGTTAACCTAGAGAGTTTGCATCATCAAGAGCATTTCAGAACTATAATGCATCACTAATAATGACACTGACTATGTCTCTGGGTCTTAAGGGCTCTGCAGAACTAACCATCCGATACTCCACGCTACATTTGAAGAGATAATATTGTTCCTGTTGAAGGTTATTCTGCTGCCAAGCCAACTTCTTAGGAGGATGGGAAAGGAGAAGTGGTAGGTGGCATCTTCATTTTTGCTGACATCTTTACTAATGAATTACAATAGACACTACATTACTGAAAAACTGTGATACTAAAAGAAAGAATTTGCAATATCTGTATTATGGCCAACTCCTGATTCACCTGATAGCTCTGAGGCAGTTACTGTCTTTAGAAATGTTTAGTAAACACTGTATGACTTACGTAGAGTACATTTTTGCTGTTAATCTATGTCACATTGACTGCAGATGTTAGGAGGATTGACTTTCATAATTGCTGGAATACCTGAAAGTGAAACCTCTTGATTCAGGAGCAATAGATATGAACCCAGGAGCCAGAGCCATGGTACCTTCGTCCAAGGGCAGTTCTGACATAAATGTAGGGCAGTCTCCTCTTGCAGGCAAGATGGCATTTTCATACATTTATTGATTCCACAACCAAGAATTGGGAATGCTTCTGCTGGGATTTTTAGGTTGATATTCTTGACTTTGGAATGATAAACTTGAAGCTAACAACGGAAATCACTCTTTTCTCTGCTACATGAAAACACATTTATGTATTTTTAAACCTTCATGTAAAAAGTCTAGGTAAGTCATGATTTCTCTGTTGCTTTTGAACACTCCCTGGCAGCTCACAGGGTTCAGGTGGTTAAAACCAGTGTCATTAGATTTTGTTGGTGTGTAACACCACACTGCAAAGAGAAGAATTACTACTGCAAAAAAGTACAGGACTTTGTTTAAAGTGAAGATGAAAACTTTGTGAAAGGTGACTGCCATTGTCTTCAGCTGTTCCAGAATGAACATACTCTACTTTGCCCACCTAACTATCTGAGGTAGCTGTGAAATCCATGTATGTCTAGCACAGATCTTACCAATAAAGGAAATTATTCAAATGATCTAATAACCTGACTTAGATTGATACTCCAATTCCGATGCTCTCTGTCCAAGTTAGCAAAGAACTGCATGTAGCAGAAAATATGGGCAGCCCATGGCAGAGACAGACCTAAGGACATGCCTTCCTGTATCAGGGCTAGAATATTTTAGGCCCTGGAGAAATCCAAATGATAGCAATAGACACAGTTTTCAAAACAAAAATAATAGTTTTGGTGAGGGATTGCTTGGAGCTCTGCCTCCTGGAATGGGATATTCACTTTTTTCTTGGAGACAGGGTTGCTGCTATATCTCACACTGTGGAAACAAAAGCTCTTGGGCCTCGTGCTGTCTGAAGAGGAACTTGACCAACATGCTCATAACTGAACATGAACAGACTGAATTGAGTCTGGAATGTGTCCTTCAAGACTGCTGCAGTGGCTGAAATCAGAGGGACTATCAGCTCCCTCTGCAGACACTGGGGAGGTGTGTGCTGCCCTGAGCCCGTGCCTGTGGCAGCGCTCCGTAATGAGATCCTGGGAATCATACGCTCCTGCTAGAGGTACAACCGGGATTCAAAAGTATCTGTGGCTGGTGATAATCTGCCTTGATCCCATGGCAAAGTGAGGATGGCACAATTAAAGATCAGGGACAGGCATAGGCTTGTAACATCATGAAAGGCAGGCAGGTTTAAGCAGTGAACAGGGAATGATTATTCACTGTTTCATGCAATCCCAGCTGTAGAGGCAGCAGGCTTGAAGCAGTAAAAGGGGCACTTTTGACAACACTCTAAATCACTCCTTGTTCCTGGCTGTTGTTGAGATCAGAAGTATCAGTGGGCTCTGGAGAAGACTAGACAGTTCTGCTGGTGTCTAAGAAATATGATGATTCAGGTGCAAGCTCTAGCAGAGTAAATTTTTGCTAGGTGCTAGAAGGATATACCAAGGGAAGGATCCCCATTCAAATGTCCTTTTTCTCAAAGCATCACTAACAAATGCTGAAGACCATGTACAGAGCTGGGCTTCCTATTTCTAATCCTCTGTGACATTTCTTACATTCTTAGGTACAACTGCCTTCTGGGGATGAATAGGGTGGTCCTTTCCTTGCATCTTCAAGATTAGATCTTCATGGGAGACGGATGATTACTTTACCCACAATTCCGTTCCAAAGGGGCATAGTGCCTTTGATAGGTTTTTCTAGTATTAGTTCATTGATCATACACCACAAAAATCATGTCTGTATGCTAATAATCATCTGTTTAAAATGCAGGTGTAGTTAAACTCCATGGCTCCCTTTGTAAAGAAGGCCTAAGGGAATGTGAAACAGGATTTGTATCCATTTCAGCTGGTGGAACTCTGCCCATTGATACAGCACAGTCGGGGAAGCAGTGCTCTCACAGGATGCTCAGTGAGCAGAAAACTACAGGGATAAGCAACCTACTTCTCTACCTTGCCAGCATTCTCCTGGGCTCCTGTTAAATTGTTAACACAGGAGAAGGTTCTTCCACTTGTTCAGAGCAAATCTCTGAAGCTCTTTAAAATGCAGAATTACTCCAGAGGTATATGTGTGCTATAGGCTTTAGTGGGATTTAGACCACTATACTGCAAGTGAACACAGAAATATGGATGATTTTAAATTAATTCATATTTTAAAAAAAATTTGAAGATTCTAATAGTAACACCTAAAATGTTTTCTGTGTACCAAGAAATAAATAGCTGCCTTTCCACTGGAGCATATGTTTGACCGAAGGGAGGACTGGGTAGGATGACCCTGAAAACAGTGACATTTGCTGTTTCTCTTTCAGAAAACATAGCTTATCCTGTCCATGTGAGCTGTTTTACAGCCCACGCAAGCACGAAGCTGTCTTGGTGTTACAGTAGCAATAAGAAAATGGTGTTACAGTGTTTGGCTTGTACAAACTTCCTACATTACCTAAAAATAACTACGTAGCACATTTGGGAACTATTACGCAGGAGGTGCCTGCACAAGCTCATCGTGTGCATAATATGTTTCCTCTGTGTGTGTGTATACTTCTCATATGTCTTCCTGAAAATGTAGCCTTCCTGGGAGCAATTCTGAAGGATTTTCAGGATTTTTTTTGCCTTTGCTAAGATCTGTAATAGCCTGCCTTCACTGTGCAGCAGAAGAGTGTGATTTCCATGTGATGCTCAGCAGCAGAAAATAGCAGGCTGTGCTTCTTCACTCCTCCAGCAGCTCTTCCCCTTGGTGATGAACCATGACCAAACCAAGGCAGATCAGCAACAACAAGGGAAAAATACCCAATTCCTCCCACTAACTGGCTCTAATAGGGCAACATGGCAGCATGTGTCTGGCTGGAAAAGAAACCAATCTAGTAGGTGATACTAAAACGTTGCTCATTTGGTTCAGAGGCCCAAGAGAATACTAATTAGCCAAGAGCGGTTAATTTTTAGGTTATAACTGGTTTATTTAAGCCTGGTTAATCAATTCTCAATTTGATGGTTCTGTGTAGGGTAAGAAACTGGACTTGATGATCCTTTTGGGTCCCTTCCAACTCCCTTCTGTGATTTCACGTGAGGACCGTGCTTATGGTCTGCCAATAGCTGCAAAACCATCTCCTTTCTACAATTGCTCCTCCACTGTAGAGATTTTATTTTTGAACTTTATTATTCATCTATAGAGAAAAGAGATTGCTTACTTAAATTGTCTTCATCCTCCATGGTGGTCGGGCCAGGACTCAGGTACTTGAAGGGTGCTATGAAGGTTGACAGTATGCTTAGTTTTTCTAGAAGAAAAGAGAAGAAAAGATACATATAAAATCGGTACTCAGTCAATGCATTCACATCGACTTCACACTTTTTCTCAGGTCAAAACATCTTGGTAAGTTTGTTTGGTTTTAG